>JACJUY010000405.1:222581-238705 GCA_014220935.1 Platorchestia sp. MABIK | reverse complement strand
ACTGTTAGAACTGAGAAAAGTGCTGAAAAAAAATGCAGAAAAAATCACTCAAACCAATAATTAAGTTGCCTTGTTCACGGTTATATCGTTTTAGAGAAGTAAAACAACATGACCTCACCTGAAACTAAGAAAACACATTTCTAGAACCCGATAGCTGCGATCTCAGCAATGACTTAATGGAGGATAATTCGGAGCTCTGACTTCAATTTCGTAGTCAGTTAAGTTAGATTATGCTTCTCTAGCCGCCACAAAGGCGTTCCAAAGAGAAGTAGGATGAAGGCACCATTTAGTATGGAGATAAGGGAACACGGAATCTACACACGAGGTGTGTTGCTACAAAAAAACTGCGCATATAAACAGTGAGATGAGAATGAAGGTTCTGAATCAAGATAAAAGTTGAGGAAGAAAGTAGTGGGCGCTGAAAAGTAGAACAGCAGTGAATCGGAAAAAAAGAGTTCCGTAACAAAAAAAAGACTATTCTACTTTAAGAAAAAGGTCTCCCTAACTTCCAGCTTAGGATGTTCATTGAGCTTCCAGTATTTCCTGGAAAATGACGCATGATCAATGAAGAATATATTTAAATTACCGCATAATCCTTCACAGGAGAAGGCTCACATACACATGTCATGAATAATTCGTCCATAAATCTCACTGTCCATCCGGCCCACAACAGGAGATTATTTTGCCGCATTCACGTTGTTCTTCCTTCGGTTCCTGCCTTGCCTGCCGGTATGAGTGAGGAGTTGTGTGGTGAGTAAATATTAATACTTCAGACATCACTTAACCTGCTGCAACACCAGTGCCACTTCAGCTGCTGCAACACCAGTGCCACAACAGCTGCTGCAACACCAGTGCCACTTCAGCTGCTGCAACACCAGTGCCACTTCAGCTGCTGCAACACCAGTGCCACTTCAGCTGCTGCAACACCAGTGCCACATCAGCTGCTGCAACACCAGTGCCACTTCAGCTGCTGCAACACCAGTGCCACATCAGCTGCTGCAACACCAGTGCCACATCAACCACATCACCTGCTGCAACATCACTAAGCTGTTTCATGGAACAGCTATGAAAGAATAACGAATCTTAAAGATGGAACGTAAAATCACGAAAAATCAACTCACAAAAGTTTTAAAATTGTAGGCGGGAACGACTAGGGATTTTTTATAACCGCCAATCATGCTAAGAGAGAGACGGATGTTATCCTCCGAGGCTGGCCTGCAACAGCCGGCGTCATGCTGGGGAAATAACGCTCCTCAGTCACACAAAGCTTTGTGAACTGAGCCCCCGATACTCGGTCGGTTGAATGGTTTGGAGCAACATTATTTAAATGGAATGCAAAATATAATTAATCTCTGTTTCTTGCGTAGTATGACAAGGTATTGACTTCTAGGTAATTATATCCAGGCCTATTAATGATGAAATATACAATCAGAATGAGTCAAATGAATTCTTACGAACTGTACAAAAACGATACTGATGACGGTCTTTGAGTACTCGACTTTCCAGACCTCACTTGACATTAATTAATCTCTTAACAAGACTAAACTTGGAGAGCGCCTGCATGGAAGCATTTCTCTGAACCGCAGAACTTATGAAATCTATGACTCATTTCTACAATTGCATCATTGTTTTTATTATAAAAGTTTGGGACTCGAAATCCACAACAAAAGCAATCTTGAGAGAACGAAAAAAGGAACTATTTAGTGTGGGCTGTAGAAAACGGGGAATGTATGCACAAGGTGTGCTTCAACTACGGATACCCTGCGCGGCAGAAACAACAAATAAGGTATGCATATGGAGAAAAAAATAAGCAACTTATTCCAGGGCCTCTCAAACGAAGTTCAACAACTCCGTTCGTGAAGCTTTCGGTAAAATGAAGTTAGATCTTAGCTACATCTATCAAGTGTAATAAGTTTCCCTCTGAACATTTTCTGCATCTTGAAGAATTATTTTCANTCCTAGACTTGCTGCCCCAAATACCTGGGATGTGGTGTATCAATTTTCCTCAGTTTTAAATGTCTATGTTATGTATAACAGCATCGTGTTCTTCCCAGTTATTTATTATTTATATTAACTAGTCCACCTCCCTTTATTTGAAATAAGAAAGAAAGCGAAAGAGTAGAATGGCCGTGAGAAATAAAAAATTAAATCTATCGAGAGTTGATGAGGCAGAGTGCACACGGCCCATCAAAAATGTACAGGGTGGCCCAGAAGTAACTGACCCTTTTAATTTGCTAATAAAAAAAAAATATGAATGCTAGAAAGTTGAAACTTGTTTTATTGGGAAGAATAACAATTTTAGAGTTTATTAACACTATGTTTTGAAGACAATATCCTTTAAATGGCCGCCACGGTTGTTTTGAAACATTAGGGCTCTTTTCCTTATTGCTTCCATAGCGCTCCTTAGTGTTTCTGGCGAGAGTTAAGCTATTTCATAAGAAATGTTGTTTTTAAGTTCTTGTAAATTTGTTGGATTTGTTCCATAAACTCGTGACTTGAGGTAGCCCCACAGGAAGAAGTCGCATGAGGTCAAATCTGGAGAACGAGGGGGCCACTGGATGTTTCCAAATCGTGAAATTAAATGATTTGGAAAGCAATCTCTTAACAATGTTATTCTCTTCTTGTGTTTTTCTTCTTGTGTAATTGTATTTTTAGAAGGACTGATCCTTGTTTGAAAATGGATTCTGTAGTCACGTTGCACTTCTGTTATTGACGTCGTCTTAATGTAGGATTGCAGAATTCTGATGCTTTCTTCTTTGCTGTTGCGAAACATTACGAAAATTTGAGGATATGAAATAAAGCCAAATTTCTTCAGTTTATATGCTAGCTGAGTATATAGGATACCATATAATAAACTATAAAAGTGTTATTCTTACAAATGATACAAGTTTCAACTTTTTAGCGTTCATAGTTTTCTTTTTATTAGCAAATTAAAAGGGTCAGTTACTTCTGGGCCACCCATTATAATAATGTTCGACAAATCACATGACACACGTTCCTATTTCCTAAGCTTGCATCACAAATACGCTCCTCACACACTTTCGGCTGGCTTCGGACAGACAGACGGACGTGGCTCTTATTATAGTATAGATTTTTCTTCATACTCTGGAAGTGCTCTGTGAGGACAACTTTGTAGGTGCAATAACTAAATAATCACTGAATGTGAGGTTAGAAATTGGAAGTGTTGAGGTTCTTTCTTATGTTGAAAAAGTGTAGATTTCTGGTTTGTTACAAACCACCGCTTTTCGACTCAGTGTTCTGCTTTTACATTGCACTTATTGTTTTCTTCTTCAATTTTCATCTTAGTTCATAAATTTATTTTAACCTTGGTGTCTCTTTGGGGAATTTTGTGGGGACACACTTTGTGCATAGATTCCCCGTTTCGTAATTTCATATTAAAGTGGGCCTTCCTCCTCCTTTCTTGGGAAGTTTATCGTTGGGATTAAGGAAGTTTCAATTAGTTCATGATTAACTGAAAGCTCTTATTTGATTGTTTAATTATTTTTTTTCAATGAATTCTATTTATAACGTCCTTCAATAGTGATTTTTATATAAGTGGAATGAATTCTCAATCTCACACTTCACATCAGAAGACTCATTGCTTGCATCTGTTAAAACGAATACATAGAAACAGCCCTACTTGCGGGCAGTATAAGCTTAGCGACTTTCAGGGCAAACTACGTCAGAATTAGGCTAGTCTAATGCATGCGATTTCATTTAATCTAGAGCACTTATCCTAAATTTGCTCAAGACTCATGGAACGGATTTTCAACTTGAAGGAACGGAAAATATAATGAACATTTTTTCCAGAGCGGTATGTTAATGAATCAAGTACTGCTTATTCTGGGAAAAACATTAGTGTTAGTTTCACCATAAAATATTTACGTGTTTCGAGTGGTTTTAACTATAAAGAGGGAAGCAGTGAATAACTTACGTCTTCAATCGGATATTCTAAAATAATGTTTTTTGACTGGTGCGTGTAGGAGTTTTTATATAATTATTTCTTGACTTTAAAGCTCAGTTGCATCTACGGGAATTGGCGTTTCCCGGGGGAATATATGAGGTCCCAAGCTAAAGGTTCGGTAGGCCTTCCTTGTTTGAAAAAGAATTTTTTTTTGTTCTGGTACAGACCTTTTTTTCGGTTCACTGCTGTCCTGTTATTCGGCACCTAATTCTTTTTTTTTCAATTTTCTCGTTTCATAAACTTCTATCTCAATTTTATGGCTCAATGCATCTTGTGCATTGATTCCTCATTTCCTAATGTCCATATCAAATGAAGCCTTCTTTCTTCCTCTCTTTGGAACGCCTTTGTTGCAGTCAGGGCAGCTTAAATTAACATCTAATCTAATCTTTAAAGCTCACTTCTACTCAGCTTGAAGGTACAATATTATTTCGTACAGTTGCAAAGTATGAGAGTACTCAGCTCCGAAAATACATTTTATTTCTCCCCTATTTTAATGGCTTTGTATGGGTTTAACCCCCGGGTACATTAGTAGGTTTCAGAATCACACAGAAGATGAGAGAAGCGGTCGTTGCAGCCATGCGTTCATGGAATACCCTACCTGTAGTAAAGGATATCGTGCTTTGTCGAGCATTGGTTTCAAGATGTCTTGCTGATTGCAGTTAAATTTTTTTCTGTTCGCATTTGAATAATTATTAGCATCGGTTAAACGATTTTCTCATTCTATATTGTAGATAATTTGAGAAACTGTTGCTGCCGTGCAGGGCGTCTAATCGATGCCTCCATTCATGAGGGCACTGAAGAAATGTTATTAAATTAAGTTGCCTCGCGGAGTAGAATTTGAACTGCACTGCTCCTTTAAAGCGGGATCAATGCTATATCGGTAAAACACCAGAAGTGTTCAAGTAATTAAACATTAGAATTGTTTGTCTCGGCATACATTAAAATTTGATCTTAAAATTTAGGATATCCGGCCAAAATCAGGGCATCAGGAAGCCATCTCCTGAAGGAGCTTCCCCAATAGACACCGCCAGTGAACTATTCTATTAATTCTAAGTCCGCCGATCTGCTGGGCCGTTCCATCTCCGGGCTGCTTCCTCCTGCTATCGGAAGCCGATGTAGCTAACGAGCGGCAGCGGCTGCCAGAGGGCGTGAGAGGCTTCATCTCCGCACCATTACTGGCGATATTGGCACCTCTCACTCGTCTCCCTGACATCTTCCTGCTTCTAACGTCGCCAGTTTTGCTCGAATCCATTTTTTCGCGGCTCAAATGTCGCTTACTGAGGTGTCTGTTGGGCGTCATATGACGCTCTTCTTCTTCTGTGCCATCGTAAAAAGTTTGTTAAAAATTTGCATAGACTATTTTTCACAAGGACATCTGTAACATGCTAGATTTTTGTTTTTTTTTCAAATAAGGCATTTCTAGCATGCTTGTGTCGCCTCTTGTACATGCTTTCAAGTTTTGCCGATTTGATCGCGTTTGGTGTAGTGTGCATTCCATTGCAATTTGTTTAATGTGTGTTATTGATCTTAATTACTCTTGATTCTTCCATCAATTCACGTTTTTAACACTTAATTCTAACATTTAATTCTATTTAATTCCATTTAATTCCAACATTTAACATTAAATTCCAATGAGGCACGAAGGCTCAAGGTTTCCACCTCAGGTTCCAGCGTTCCTCTTTAGTGAGCAACTGACATGGCTCTCATATCATGTTTTATTTCATATAGGTTTCCTGTAATTTGCTTGTCCTTGTTTCTTTTGGCAGGGCAAGCATTTGAAGTTGCTCAATACGTGCTGTCTATCAGATCATCCGTCAGTGTCCCCTCAATGTTGACTCGTGAGTTCAGCGTGGGTGAATCATTTCTGAGAGCGCCATCTAGTAGAAATTAATTATGAAGAAAATTTTTGTCATGATCAAACTTTTCGTCCATCGTAAAATGAAAACTTTTGGTAGTAAATAATTGTGAATTATGTTAAACACATTTGAAACTAAAATTTTATTACTGATTCCCACCCCTGAATTTGGCATCTGATGAAAAAAGATATAAAGCTCCGTTTTAGCTCATTTGTTCTTGGCAAGGTTGCTGTCGCATGCCGAGCTATGGAACATGGAGAAGAGAGTAATATTAATTGCTCCTTGACAGCCAACGGAGAAAGACTAAAAAGGAAAGAGTTGCCGCGTGCGTCTGTGCTGCGGTTGCCTGCCTCCGCCACTGCTGATGCCCACAAGAAAGCTAATTAACGAGTTCGGACGTGATGCCCGTAAAATCCTCGTAAAAACCCGCCTTCAGTTCATTAACTCGAGACGAGAGTTTTCACCTGCCAAGAAATCTCGGCCGGGACTGCTGGAGAAAAGACGAGATTGCCTTCTTTATTTGCTCCTTTTGATGTTCCATTGAAGTCTTGGTGATTTATTTGCGTGTACTTGACGTGATCATTGCTGCTAAATTGCAATTTTATACTTGTTCATGCAGCGAGCCTAATGGCTCAAATGTTGCGCATTCTTCATTTTAGTTCAGCATACGAAGCATATGCGCAGTCAGTGTGAGCTGATCACAACTTCTTACTAATTGTTGATAGGAAACGGCTCGACATTTTGTATAAAAGTTAAAATGGCGAGTCTTTCATGTTGCTGAACTCGTTTAATTTAGGTGCAAAGCGAGAACGACACAAGCATTGAGAAAGTGAATAATATTGTCTTTACCATTGATTTTCATATTAATTTATCTATAGGACTCAGTTTCTCTACACTCAAATTTTCTCAACTATGCCCAATAGTCGAAGAGTTTGTTAGTTACAGTTTAAATAGCTTGGATTCAATTTTTTAGAAATTGTGGAGCTGATTACTCTGTATTTCTCATGATAATTGTATCATGTTTACAACAGTTACGACGGATGTGATGAGAATAAATTTCTTCATCCAATCAGAGAAAGTATAATAAAATTTGTTCACTGTTTTCAAATTTACAGCATTCAAACGTGAGGTCCACATTTTTTTTAAAACTCCCTTTATAACCTTGCCATTTGATTGATCTTTTGTTGTGAGACGCACGAGTGTTCATCATGTGAGCGATATTGCGACGCAAATAACACATTTTATGCATTGCTGACCTGAGCTTTGTATTCGAGCTTAAATTTTATTCAATGTACTCGCCGCGCATCAAATGATCTATAAGAGGATAGCCATGGTGATGTCTGTGAATGCCACGCTTCTCCATCATAGATGTCGAGGTGCTTCACTTGAGCAGTGCCGCTAATGAAAAGAGTTCATACAACTGAGGTATCATAGAATTTTTCGTGTAGTTGATTCCATTAGAAGAGCACAAGAGGGTATTTAGGCCTTGATGCTTAGCGCTCCGCACTCCTGCTTAATTGGATCCCTTTCACGCCCTGCCAAAAGAAAGAGGAAATTCAGCTTGCCTTCTTCCGTTAATTGGCCCAGCATTTCAACATGATGCCTTGTGAACTGGAGCGCTCGCTCAACCCAATTAATTTGAGTGCCTTCTTTTACTTGGGTTAAGCAAAAGAACAGAGTCGACGCTTGTGTTTTACCAGTAGGCTCTACAATTGTCGTTCAATTTGCTCTGGTAGCGGTGGAAAATAATCGTACGAGAAGTATCGGTGATACTTGATCTGGCCCTCACTAATGATGCAGCCAAGAAAGAGCGCCAACCTTAGGGTTAGTTTTGCACTTCATTGGATGGCAGGCGCATCATGATTTGCTTGAGCCACGGTAGAGGAAACAAGGTAGGGTCAACCAGTCTTTTTTCCACGACTGTGTGCAGTGTGTGGGCTTGCTGACGTCACGGCAACGAACCAATAGCAGCGCTCAAATGGCATTTGGTAGCACTGCTGGCTCCAAATCTGTCACCACTATTGGCCTAACGACATGGCGTTTTGGTGACGTCTTAAAGTTTGTTTGAAATAAAGCATTTTTATTGGCTGGCCGAACACGAAGAACTGTATTTTCTCCCATTGAAATGAACCTTCCTTGTTTCCTCTACCGTGGCTTGGCCTAAGCCTCTGGTATGTGGTGACACAACTGTTACTGATGTTTGGCATCCATTAATTAAGATATCACGGAGAGTTGTATCCAAACTTGATCACTAGTTTGTGAGGGGTTTGGATCTGTACTTGGGTAAGCCTTATTTTAGTTTGTTTACTTCCTTTCTCACTCTTAGGGAAAGCCTGTCAATGTATCGTGCAACCGACTATCGTAACGAGCGTTTTTTTATTGTTCCCTCTCATTTCACTTATTCTTCTTCTAATGCTCCTGCCTTCTTTCTACCAGCGTAGCAGCCTAGTCTAACTTTTTCGTCGCCTGCATGCATGTTTTTCTCCGCCCCAGTAATTAAATCGCTCAGGCGGCGAAAAACATGCATGCTCCGGCGAAAAAGTTAGACTGGGAGTTGGGCTGAGCTAACAAAGGTGCGCTGATTTTGCGTGCTGGTGATACCACTCCAACTTGAAACAAATTTTCTCGCAGATTATCTCTAAACTGAGCGAGACGAAGGTTAAATCGCAATTTGAGAAACAAATGAGCAAATAAAAAATTAATCAAAAATTATAAAAGTGACAACTAATGATTGCTCAACAGTTTTATGTGTCGTAACTTCACCCTGTATACTCGGCACCTGAGTAATAGGTAATGATGGCAAATTGGTTTTTAAATTGTTATCTTCATATTGATTGTAATTTATTCGAATATCGGTTTACAACAAAAATGAAGGAATTGGTAGGAGAAAGAAGACATACATAAACCGTTCGTTTAAAATTACATTTTCATGTATGAATTGTAGCTCTAACATGGCTAAAACAACATTTTCAAGAGTTGAGATTCACATGCTAATTGTAGTTTTAGACTCGCAGATCTTTGCTAAGCACAAAATTGCCCAAATTTTTCAGTTTGTTCCTACGATTTCATCTTGAAGACTTGAGATCTGCAACGTCAAGGCTTTCGTCTCCTCACAGAAAATTCCTTCATATAGTGCAGGATGTGATCTTTTTGAATGTTTATTAAAGCCAAACTAGTTGGTTTATATAATGTTTTGCATTTAATAATCAATATAGAGATTTACTTCGGAGTTACGCGAAACTTGTCCACGCCCTCCTATCCTAATGAGTCATTTTCCCTTTTTACTTCTCTTGTGCTCCTTCTAAAACACCTCTTGTGCTCTTCTAATGGAATCAACTACAAGAAAAATTCTATGATACCTCAGTTGTATGAACTCTTTTCATTAGAAGAAATGTTTTTATACTTTTTTTAAATTGGAGAACTTGCAAACAATTTGTAAATTTCCGAACTGACAGTTTAAAATTCTTGATGTCGAATTACGTTTCATTAACGATTCCAAGCTCAGAAGGATGCTGTACATCAGCTCCTGAAACAGTGTTTTTATGTATTGTATTATTTATTCATTTTGGCTCAATTGTTACATCAATTGAGTTTTTATTCCTTTTTAACCTGAAAAGGAATGATATTAGTAAGCTACATTTGTGCTTCTCTACGAGGCTTGTGATATCGAAACCCTTGCATATATTTTCGAAGAGTCCTATATCCAACCGATTGAACGATGTCTTCAATGTGCAGCATTTTCTGCAGGAAGAATAAGTCTAAGGATCACCGAAGTTATTTTACAGACGATAGCAGTGATGTTGGGGCAGACCTCGGCCTTGTGCTAGCCTTAATCTTCATTGGATGCCCTCACTCGGAGTCGCTTTATTTCCACAACAGGGGTCACTTGACTGGGGAGTGCGTGAAATTAGATGCGCCCAGTGGGAGTTATTGCGCCCCACGGAAGGGCGCCGCAGAGCGCCACAATTTGGAAGCATTCAAACTCATTCTTGGCGCCGCCGCTGAGGCAACAGAGCTTCGCCGTGATTCAATCGAGGCCCTTTGAATGGCAGGCCCTGCAGAGACCTCGGCGAGACGTGTCTGCAACGAGCAAGAATTTGCAGCAAATTTTCGAAATAGCCTCGCTGAAATATCGCTTGCGGTGTAGCATGTGTTCCTGAATTTTCAGCATCGGAAAATTTCTAGGATGCATGTGTGCATTTTCTGATATTTAAGCGTTAAAATAAGCTTTAAAATAAGCCCTCAAAATTGTTGCTGTTGCATTTTAAGCTTCAAAAGCAGTGTGCGATGAGGGAACACGCTCTCCTCCCATTCAAACCGCTTTTATTTTCAGCGTCTGTTTGGTCGGCTGATATATGGGAGTGTTCTTCAAGGAGGTATATAATCGTTTATTTTTCAAAGAAGCTCAAATGAGCAGCATTTTGCTATCAGGTCTGCGATCGTTCGGAACGACATCTGGTACAATCGTCTAGAAATTGTTCTCGACCCCATTAGAGAGCAATTCGGCGGCATTATCACCATGAAAACCTGAGCAACTTGGGTAAATGTGGCCTTCTATTTACCCTCATTCCAAAGAATGGCATCATTTGAAAGTGATAAGAATGTCGTTCTCGTAAATATCTCGCAAAATAGCCGTTCCTTCGACGGCCGCTGGAACTCGGCTGCCTGATATGGGGAATAATTCTGACTATTGGGCACAAACGCCAGAAGGAATACGACACTTCCGTGTCATCGAACTAGACAAAAGTCCGGAATTGGAGACCGCTGAGAGAACAGGTATTTGGAACGCTAAAATTGAGCGAACTAGAAACGCATTGTAGCTGCAGATTGAATGTCTCGTATAAAATTGAAAGTTCAAAGCTCCATCAGTAAAAGTTTTTGATTTATTTCTCCTGGGATGGGCTGCGACATTTCGCTCAAGTGCGCTTAGAAATGGAAAACTTGGGAGAGTAAAGCAATCTCAAGACTCGGGAGTGAGTGGGCATGACAATCACTGCGGTACAAGGTCAATGAAAAGTCACAGTTCATCACACGTTAAAAGACGAAGAAAATTACTTATCATCTTTACTAAAACACTCACTACAAAATTCGATATCACTGTCTATTTTTAAAAAACAACGTTTCGATGTACGAAGTAATTTGATAAATAATTTTCTTGGTCTTTTAACGCGTGATGAACTGGAAAAATTTCGTAAGGTCGAGAAATTGGAAAAGAAAAGTCACAGTTTGATCTCAGAGGCTACAACTGAGCGTGAAAAATTGTTTATTGCCTGAATATTATTCCATTGATTTTTATTGCTTAGATAAATTTTCATCAGATGCATTGGTAAATTTACACGAGAGCTGTATGTATTGAAACGTATTGTGTTAGTGTAATGACAAAGAACAAGGTTCCAAAGTGCTCTTACGTTGTCATTGAGAACGATTTAGGGCCGAAATTGGGTGTTGTAAGGTCATGTCCTCAGTATCTTGGAGCGCTCGAAACTTCTGCTGATCAAGCCAAGCTTCCGTACTGACGGAATAAATGGAATAAAAGTTTTGAGAATGTATTCCCCGAAACACATGTTACGTGCACCGAGTCAGAGAAATGGTCCAGTTTCAGCATTTGATGAGCTAAGCTAACTTCACCATTCAGTTTTTTAGGACGTTTTGCACAAGTACGCAAGAAACGCGTGCTATAATTACAAGTGCGACATTTGAATTCATGCAATCAAGAATTCATACAAGAATTCATGCAAAAAATTCATACAATCAAGTTACAAGAACGGGAAAACTTCGGTATTTGGCTCGATCTAGATTCTAGATTGTCTTTAAAATTTTCCGTGGAAGAAACTTGCTGCACAATTATTAAAGGAACCTCAACGTTTTTCTTCGTATAAAAACGTATGTTCGACGAAAAAATGTGATTATTAGCCATTTAATTCCTAATTTTATCGATTTGTTATCGTTAGTTGTAAAAATGAATGAATATTGTGGTCAACGTTGTATGCAAAGGCAAATTCAAGAAAGCTTTCTTTTCTAAATAAACTTGACTGAACCCAAGTCCAACATAAGAGCCTCACTCATAAAGCCCAATTTGTATTCTCCACTTTTTACTTTCTTCATAGCAATGCAGCGATTTCTAGCAATCACTATAATGAGAAAAAGCCAAATGAGAGCTACGATGTCTTGGCCAGCCAGCTACCGTTCAACTGATAAAGAGCAAAAGTTTTCTCAGTGTCAGCTGCCTCGCTGTGGAACAAACTTCTTCAGTGTATGAAAATCTCTCAACGAAGTCAAGGCCAAAATGGCACGTCATTTTGCGTCTCAGCAATAGCTGAATGGTACAATACACACTGAAAAATAGTTACGAAGTAACCATTACGCTCTCAGTACTCTACATTGCTTAATTTTTGGCACAAATATTTTCTCGCAGGCGAATGTGATGGGATTTCTTTTTTACCATCAGTTATTATGCACATTTTGTGTATAAGTACGTGAGTTCAAGCAAAATTGCTAAGCCAGTGACTCATTTTTTACTTAGTACTTTTTTAAAACTTACTCGTAATTTCTTACTTTAAACATTTCATCCTTTTTTAATTTCGTTACCGCCAAGCTCAGGTATCATTGTCTGAAAATATTTCAGAAAAAGAGTATATGAGACACTTCACACAAAGGCCCACTCAGACTTTTCCTTGAACTACTTATTTTTAATTTTGAACACTTTCGAAACTGTTTTAACTTTGGATTTTTGTTCACAATCTCTGTCTCTGAAATCAACCAGCGATCAATTATTCATATAATCAAATGAAGTTTCCATTTAGCAGCAGAACACTTCTGCATATATTAGCGACTGCAATCACCTGATGATTTGCAATTGGCAAGTATTAGCTTGCAATTCAATACCACCAATGAATGGTAAATGCTTTGAGATATTGGCTCTTCTGCGTTAAAGTTGTATTTGTGTTTCATAATCTTTTAGTCAGCGCCACCCTATAATCCTTCCTCGTCACTGACTTGCACGAATGTTTTGTCGCAGCATTACGAGTTTTCGTGTAGGAAATATCGTTAATTTGTAGTGAGGTGAAGCATGTTCTCTGATCTACTTTTCAGAGACAAAGTGATATGTATACACAGAAAACAGTTTTAAATTTCTGCCATGTCGGTCATTGAGTTCTTGATGCTGCATTATTCACTTCCACCCATCAAGCGTTCAACGATATCGCCAGACATCGCAGAAGCACGTACGCATACGTCATTCCAAGTGGAGACTGTCCTCCGTAGTCGATATCACCAGACATCGCAGGTCATTCTAAGTAGAGACTGTCCTTTATGGCGTTCATCATCAATGTGTTACAGTCTTTTTTCATTCTTACTTTCATTTATTAGTCCTCTGAAATTTAAAAGGTCTTAACCAAGGGATGTATTTTCATGATTTTATCTCAACAATTAGCTCAACTATTGGCAACTATTATGGTACCCATGCATGTTTGCAAACTATGAGTCTTCATGTTGATGCCTTTCTTAAACCAAAGCTGAACATTTCAAGCTTCAAATTTATTTAAATCGACTGTTTTTCTTCCCTCATGTTTTTTAACAGGAATCTGTATTCAAGCCACGCAAAAATGAACTGCTGCTATAATTGCAGCATGACAAGGAATTCAATTGTGGAAACCTCAATTGTGGACACTTCGGCGATTTTATTAGACTTGGATGAAAGAAATTCCCAGCAAATTGGAATTAGCACATTCTTGCGTCCAAAACCCTTTGATATTGTACTGTAGTGTTGTATTGGGTCACATGACATAGTATGTAACAATAATATTTACTACTCTATTGATATTATTGACAAACAATAAGTCCATCCTAGCGGACTTTTTTGCATTTACACTCGTTTTCATTCCCGCAGGTAGTCTGCGGGTTCTCTACTTCAAAGCCTGAGTAAGTTCAGAGTCTACCAGCGTATCTTATAAAATCATATTCTTATGTAAAAGTTGAACATTTAGCACAGCGTACGTAGCGCTACGCTAGATTAATCAAATTAAGGATTTACGTGAGGAAATGTATACATTAACGATTTTATTTTCAAATAGCAGCGCAACAACTGCATATTTTAAAATGCATAGGCTTAGCATTCATTTCGCTCATGTTAAATGTTCCATCATTTAAAATCAACAGGTAGAAAAATGAGATTTTTTATTATTATTTAAATGAAAGTAGTAACATGACTCATTTTGAATGCTTTGTGAGTTTTTTCCCGGACGTAAGGTGGGATTGAGTAGCAACTGTTGGTTCCAATTAAATGGAGACTGAACTTTGCTCTTCCTTCAGCATAGAATGAATTTACTTCGATTTGTAGTCAAATGGCCGAGATAACAGCTGAATAATTTTCCTATTATTGTTTTTACTGCATAACAAATACATCGCCAATGTTTTGCCTACACGAGTACAGTAAATTAATTTCATTTCCACTGCCAGCTTCTCCTGTACCACAAAATTTCCCCTGCGCAACTCGACTATTAGGAAGCACTTCTTCTATTGTGTTAAACATCGGAATTTATTTTCGCGCCATCAACATTAGCCCGGTAGAGGAAACAAGGTAGAGTCATTTCAATGGGATAAAATACACCTCCTTTTGTTCGGCCAGCCAATAGAACGGCTTTATTTCAAACAAACTTTAGGACGTCACCAAAACCCAGTATCGTTAGGCCAAAAGCGGAGCCAGATTTGGGTGTAGCCGTGCTACCAGTTGCAATATGAGCGCTGCTATTGGTTTGTTGCCGTGACGCCAGCAAAACCACACCGTCAACGAAAAAAGACTGGTTTGAACCTACCTTGTTTCCTCTACCGTGACATTAGCGCAGGGCTCTCAGGTCGTAGCCTGTCTAACAACTCCGCAGATATTCCCTTGACGTCCAACATGCCTCTGTGACCTGGCGCTCTACCCTCAGCGTGAGGGTCATTTCCCTCACGACAGCTGATCAAGTTCTAGAGATACGGGAAGTTCTGGCAGAATTTGAGCGGGTGGTCACTTGGGGATGGGCCCCTGGCCTCACTCTCGCGGGGATTCAATAATTGTGGCTGGTGCTTGCGATGTTTTATCGGCTTTGGTTTTCATCAAACTCTTGCAGTGTCGGAGCTATTGAGCGGTCTTCCTTGAGTCTCATTGATGCGATGTAAATGATAAAATATAAGTGCATGCAGGCCACAAATTTAAGTTTGGGTGGGAATTCCCGTGTTGCAAGGTTTGCTGGGCCTTCCTATTGTTGAAAAAAAGTTTTGTTTTGTTTTGTTACGGTCTATGTATATATTTTTGCCGTTCACTGATGTCCTTTTTCAGCATAAAGCTACTTTTTTCTTCAACTTTTGTTTCAAGGACTTTTTCTCATATTGCTGTTTTGATGCCCCGAGTGTGAGAATTCATTATGCATAGATTCCCGTTTCCTTAATATTATCACAAATGGTGCCTCTCTATTTTGAGAACACCTTTGTTACTGCTATGGCGGCTTGAGCTATTTTATGATCTAATAAAATTTTCGCTCTATGTTTCGCAATTTCTTAGAAACTAAGTCAGCTTTATAAAATGCGAATTTTTTATTATAACTCACACGCATTGCAAGCTTGAGCGTCACTTTGTTCATTTGGGATTAATAACACGTGTTCCAATGCTTTTAATAATGCATAGGACTAGTTGGAATCATTATTTTTGAATGAGAGGATTTTTTTCGAGGGTTCTGTGAATGATGACTAGTGTAAGATGCAAGTAGAGTTTCATGAGCAAATCATAATTTTTACTTCATTTTTGCCTTTTATCGTTAACAAATTGTGTTTACAATAGCGTGAATGCTATTATCATCAAGCCTATTAGGTGTTGAAGCTTCGTGGTAGGAGCAGTCAACTATTATTCAACGAAAATTGAGTGATTTTAATTTAAGAGATATTAGTCTGTTGTCAAGAGCGCTTTTGCATAACCTATTTAGTAGCATTTATTGCTTCTAGGGAGCATCCATTTATAAAATTTCATGAATGCCAGACTTGATTGCAGGGAGCTGATTAGCTTCTTTGCTAATCTTATGCCAATATCAAACGACCTAAATGCTTCTAAATGGACGCATTTGAGACTTTTGACTTCCTGATGAATGATGGCATAGAGCGCTGAAATATCAATGATGGCATAGAGCGCTGAAATATCAATGATGGCATGGAGCGCTGAAATATCAATGATAGCATAGAGCGCTGAAATATCAACGAAGGCATAGAGCGCTGAAATATCAATGATGGCATAGAGCGCTGAAATATCAATGATGGCATAGAGCGCTGAAATA
>JACJUY010000405.1:171229-208384 GCA_014220935.1 Platorchestia sp. MABIK | reverse complement strand
AATGCTTATCAACTAATGATCGTTATGTTAAAATGATGTTATTAGAAATATAAAATTTGTAATTTTCGTGTACCTCATGCTTATATATGTATTTTTTACGCTTTCCTCGCAATAACATTTTTGAACATCGGCCGAAACAAGCGATTCGCATAGTATTTCCTGGCGTCAAGAATCGCGAAGTTTGATGTCATGTATTAGTAAACTGTCGAAAGTCATGAAGTTGTGCTATCTCTTATAATTATCATTACATGTATCATCAAATGTAGTTTAAGCAAGATTAGGAGTACATTGCCCTCAATCATTTTTCGACTAGTGACATGGGTATTACAATACTCGCGTGTGTGTATCATTTAAGTGTGTTAACTTTAAGATATTTTAAAAACCAATGATAGTAATTTTGTACCATCTCTATTGGAAATAAACTGTTTTTTCTTTCTTTCTTTCTTACTTTCTATTCCTGCAAGCCGGCTGCTAACTCAGCATAGCTATATTCCATCCACTCTGACGTCTACTAAAATTTCAGCAGGTGCAATGAGAAGCACACCCCTTAGCTGCAAAATACATGCCGAGATCGTTATGTTCGTAGTACTTGGCGAATGCATGTTGTTCACTCCAGTAGGTAAAATTGCGCGCGTATGTAAAGCATTTAGTTCCTCATTTGAAATTTGTTCCTCATTTGCATTTGCTTGGTTCCATGCACTGCATTATGTTCCAGATCTCACCCTGCAGTATGATACAGACTTCGCACTGCATAATGTTGAAGACAATAGACCGCATTGCGCACTTGATACCACTGTAAACCTCAGGCTCATAGCGATGTTAGCTTAAAAATAGCTATAATACCGTTTGCACTGGCACAATTTTTATCACATTTTTCGAGTGCGCAATTCACACTTCTATCTAGCGCATTCCTAACATCAAATTACCTGCAGTTAGCTTTTCAAAGTCCAACTCTGGTATTCTCATCGATAGGTGTGCATTCATACTCGTGATATTATCTAGATTTTATTGTGATTTCAACGTGACTGTCAGGGTACAGATGTTCATGAGGCCGGCCACTTCTGTACGGCGGGAATGACAAACTTTGGAAAAATATGTCCTGTACACGGTGATTTGTGATGAAAATAAGACATTGCACTCAATTTAGCTGCAGGCGCACGTTTAACGAACATACATTCCTGTAACACTCTACTTTTATGAAATGAAAGCTGTGTTGTATTTCTCTCTAACTCTCCGGTAGAAACGTTTCCATAAAATTATTATTATTCTCTCTAACTTCTGCTATGAAAGCTGAACTTTAGCCTCATAACTTGGACAACTTTTCTGTGTTGACTCTTATTCATGTGCGAGCAGAGAATAAAGATCAACTTTTGATTTTTAGCAAGGATTGTTATTTAAAATGGGTCCGTCCCGCACATTAAGCTGTGGCTGCATGATGCACGCGAATGTGTTACCAGCGTATCATGTAAAGGAACGAGTGACAATTTTTTTGTTCTGTATACATCGGACTTCATGTGCGTATCCTTATGCTGACTTGAAAAAAGTGTATCAAATAATTAAGGGAGTATTTTTATTTTCTTCAGTGATCTTAGTAAATTTTCATGATAGAAAAAGAAATTCCACATTTGAATGACACTTTTTTATGTATATTAAATGTGACATATTTTTAAATACGACTAATGATATTATCATCGAACTCTATTCCATTAAGCGTTAACCTGCAGCGTGAGAACGCACAGAAATCGTTCACTCACTTAATTAAGATACATTCTTTCAAAACCCTCTTTTAATAACATAACGCATGTTTATTGACATATTCTCAACTTCAGATGCGCAAAACACTCAGCCGATGGAAGACGAGCGAGACTTTTGTTGGTCGCAGCGCCTGTAAACTCTTGTACGAACCAGACTCAAATTACACGGTTGTCTTGCTGCGTCTATTAATTTAGACCTATTCCTTCTGCTCATATTTTGGTGCGTAATTCTGCGAATCCCTGATCATATTGCCGCTGGTCAGAGCCCAACAGCAGGAGCGCCAGGGTGCTGCAGAGCGGGACGGAGAGGTGCTCTGCTCTGTAGTGCAGGTGAAAAAACATTTTCTGGGAGAAACTTCCTTATGGTTCGCTCCAGTTTGCTCCGCGTTTTTAATTGCAATTTTTCAGCTTTTACTTCGAAAAAGAGGGAGAGAGTAAATAGTAAATTAAACGTGAATAACAAACTTACCCAATCGTTTAATTCTTTTTTACAATGAGCAGAGAAGCGGCTAAGATTCGCAAATCTTCCGCGCTATCGTAGAGGGTTGAACTTGGGACCTTTTCGGCAAAATTGTGATGCTCTGCCCGTGTGCCGCGGAGACAACTGAAGGTTTCGATGTTGTTCACTTCTGTAACTGAGAAACATGGTGTGGAGGCTGCAATCATTGATTCATTTGCGCATTTCATGAGGGAACTGGGAAGTTTTTACTCCGAAATTCGATCGTAATTTTTGCGTTTGGAAGCAATGATATGCCTCAAGACACTGCAGCATTCGATAACGCCTAAGTGCTCTGTGGCATCTTGCTCGGAGGTGTGCATTTGTGTCAAATATTTTTCTGAAGTTTTGTAGTAATTTACCTAAACTCGTAGTCTCCAACTTTTTTCTGGCAGCTGAAACTGAGATTCTTGATCAGCCAAGCATTAATTAGTTCATTGTTCACTCATGTCGGCTCGTCTCTTTTTCTACAATTGGGTTTCAATGTCTGCTATGCTAGTAATAAAATGTTGAAAACATTCATTGGACTTTTATTTCATCCGCGGTCTTGCCGTTACTCGGTCTTCCAATTTGTGCCTCCCAACATCATTTACATTTTCAGTGTTCAACTTTCTTGGAAAATATCATGAGGTAAATGACCTTTCAGGGTGAGTTCGTCACCTCCCGGTCCCTGTAAGTACGCACTACGTCGTGTTTATTCCGAATTTCCTGTTCAATTAGGATGGGCTTCATTAGAATCATCTCGCACTGGACTCCAGGTGTTCCAGCCTTCGTGTTCTTGCAAGCGAGGGCAGGGCATCTCAGATCACTAAACTTGGAGGAACAGTTGTGCTCAGTTGCCGCGACTCCAGGGAGTTCTGCCATCGTGACTCGGGAAGGGCAAACGTACGAAGGCTAAGTATGTAGATTTGATGTCGTCTCGCCAGGATATCTGCTTCTTCATGGATTGCTTCGCATGGAGAACGCGCTTTACTTTTTACTTTGCGGGAAGACCATACCTTTACAAGAATTTTCATCGATCTTTTAAATCACAAGGATCGAATTTTCACCAAGCCTTATCAGGAGATAATCTTGTTCATGGATTCTTACCCTTCGTTGAAAACGTAGTTTTCGCTTATTTTCTACCTTGCTTGAATATTGTGTGCGTAAATTTTTCTTGCTCGAAATGTGGATGATCGAATTCTTAATCGAAAAATCAAATTTGCTAGTGACTCTGGAATTCATTGACTCACCAAACCTCTCCCATCTTTCCATAGGGTGCGCTTGAAGGGATTGTACTTCAGGACATCTTAGGGGACATAGCGCTCCTTGAAAGGAGAAGGATTCGTTAGCTACTTTCGGGGGAGGGCGATGTGCTGATAGTGTCTCTCCCCGTCACTCGTCAGTGCACCTTCTAGAACTAGCTTTATTGAGCGGTAGCCCTCTAGCTACTTATCATGAAGTCCCCATAACTGGTTGCATAAATCAATTGTGGACTGGTCCTCCTCAGGGGGATACAACTATTGTGTCTATAAGAATTAATACTCCTAAGGGTAACGTGTGAGGTCCCTACATGAGAGTTAGGTAGTCCTTCTTTTTGTTGACATAAAATATGTTTTTGTTCTGTTAAGGCTATCTTTTTTCGATTTACTGCTGTTTTGTTTTACTGCCCTTCAACTTTCATCTTGTTTCCTAACTTTCCTTCTCAACTTACTGCTTCTATGCGCAGGGGTTCTTACCCGGGAACACATCTAGTGCATAGATTCCGTGTTCCCTTAACTCCACACTAGATGGTACATTCATCCTTCCTCTCTTTCAATGTCTTTGTTGTGATGAGGGAGGCTGAAACTAACTTAAAATCAGTCATCTGTGGGCCTGGGTTTGTAGTTAGGCAAGATTATCGCTCTTTACTCTTCTATTTCTCTCGTGGGAGAGGCCGGCGTACCGTGCAGCCGACTCACTGCAGGAGTGTCTTCGTGTTTTATTCTACATTCCAACTTCAGTTTCTAGTCGCATCGAGATGTTGGCGCCTTCTTTTGCCGCAGCGGGACTACGCCAACCGAAACTCCAAATTCTCGCACCTTTGAAGTCTCACTTGAATGCCAAACCTCTCTCAGTCTTCATGTTATAATTAATCACATAACTGAGCAGGAATGGAGGTTAAACCGTGAATACAATAACAATGTTAACAATTTGAAATTTATTTGCCAGATTAGTTGAGTTCTTTTAAGCTTCTTCACTTCGTTCATGTGTTTGGTTCTGCGGCAAGTTTTTGACTCACGCATTCCAGATGAGGAATTCGGAAAAAATAATTTTTTTCTCACAGTTTCTAAATTCAAAACTTATGATTAATACTTACAGAGCGCTGCATTAGATGTCATATAACTTATTGGAACAAATTTACTTGTACACTGACGTTCACGTGAACAAGCGATAAGTAAAAACAAGAATGATTTCAGCTCAGGATTATGTGTCCACAGCGTGTGTCAGCTATGCAGGGGACTTCTGTATGTTTGATATGATATTTAATTGACGCTCCGAAACTTGTGATATGAAAATTTCCTGAGCGTTACTTTAATGAACAATTACGCCGAGGTAGCTTTGTAAAACAACGACTGCTAGTGAGCACACTAGTTATGACAATTTTATTGCTATTTGGAAGAGCAATGACGCGAGTTCATTAATTCTATATTTTATTTTTCGATCGTTAATTAACCAACACGGAAGTCATGTTTGCACAATTTCAGATATTGTTCCAGAGAAATGTTATTGAGGATATTGCGCTGGATGTTGTTAATTAGAGTGCGACATGACCACGAAGCCGTCGTATTTGTGAGCGAGAACTAGCTCTTTATTTTGAAGCGAAAATGATACAATCATGTATGTCTAGCTGGCAGGTGCATTGAGAAATTTCTTTTTAAATCTTTACGCTCATTTGAAAAGTAATATTCATACTCCATTTGCAGCTTCAGCACTCGAATTCATGCGGTGAATATCAGGTGTCTGCGATGCTGGACCTGAGGATTTCTAACCCTTGGATGAATTCCTCAAAAAGTTTGCCCCAAGAAATGCACTGCAATTTGACTATTCAAATGATGTCAGCAACGGTGGAACTCTAATGGAACTTACAGCGAAGTTTTGAAATTAAACTTTCCAGCGCGTTGAATAACCAATTATTCTAAGTGAGATTTCAAAAGGTTTTCAAATTCATTGCATTCTCGTTAAAAATATTTCCTGGTGAGGAGGGACCTCGTAGAATTTTGAAAAATAATTATTTCTCGTAAGAGGACTTTGTGACGTCTGCTCCGAAATGTAACTGATCGGAGACTTCCGTCTTTAAAATACAAAAGCCGCTTCAGTTATTCAGTTACTCGTATTCGGATAAGTTAGGTGACGTCCTTGTGTTAGTGCAGGATGATTATACTGTGACATTAGAATTGAATGCTTTAGTTAGTTATTGAAACTTCAACATTATTTTGCGTGTCATCTAAATAAAGTTACTTCTGTGGCCTTTACAATACTTTACATAAATGATCAAAGTTTCGCACTGAATTTAATGTTTTTATGAATCTACGTAGAGGAATTAGGAGCGATCTTGTGCCGAAATTCTATTTCAGTTTTGTCATTTAATTGTGCTCCTATGTAAACAAATATTTATGTGTTTTTCAATTCAAATTAATTCCAAGTTGAATTTTATTATATAATACTGAAGAATGTGTTTCAGCGTTCCATGCTGAATGGCAGATGTGATTTGAGCAATACATTACAAAACACTATCCTATGCTATATCGTTTTTCATTCGTCTATTTTACGTATTATTTTTCATGGTCTTATGTTGAATGTGTTTTTTATTCTTCTTTGTTAAATGTAAATTTTCCGTCGTTCTATTCTAAATATTGTATTTCATTGTGTTATAGTTGTACGATGCATGGTTTTTATTGCCGCGTGCTGAATAATATCCTTCGTTGCGTGCACGTGTTGTCGTAGTGACAGCCTCGACAATCGCACAGGCATTCCCGTCATTTTGTGGATATTTTCTCGCGTTCAGAAACCGCGGGTGAACTTAATGTCCCTTTCACAGTTTTTTTTCTGGCGTCGTTTTAGCGTAATGGGATGGCGGGTTTGCTTTTAGGGCTCCTGGAAATTTTAGGGTGGCTTTTAGTGGCGCTGTGGAGCACCGGTGCTAATATGGTCCCTTCAGCGGCGCATGCTTGCTCTTCACTTCCCTCTTTCCGAAATTGAAGATTGCCGCACACTCTGTCGCCGCAATTTCTTCTGGCGCAGCAATTTATTCTGGCGCACATTCTCTTCCTTTCATGAGAATACGTAGCTGTTTTCCATTAGATTTTCTACTCTGTTTTGTCGATGATTATTTCATGAGCGCGGATGATGCCTCAAGGAACTTGACATTGTTCCACACTTCTGCCATTCTAGCTGTGGAATGTTTAAAAGCTACCATTTAATTGTTACTCAATGTTCATGTGATGTTTCTGAATGTTTGTTTTCTGCGTCTGTTTGTAACGGCATCAATATAGTTATTAGATGGCAAAAGAAATATTGCAGAATTTTGAAGGCCTTTCTTAGCAGAGTGAATGTTAGGAAAGATTCTATGTTTCATCAAAATATGAAATTCATTTTGTCGCTGTAGAAACGTACGGAATTAACTTCCAATTTACCTACTGTTGTTTATTTTGTCATAAATTTCACTGATCGTACTTAGAAGCATTTTTGTTCCTAACGACTATTTGCAGCAATTAACTGGCTTTACATTTAGTTGCTCGTACTGTATAATTTTTATTTTGAAAGGGCTCGGTCTCTGAATTAGATTCTCGAGCTGAAGGATAAAGATAGGAAAGGC
The DNA here is from genome assembly GCA_014220935.1 of Platorchestia sp. MABIK. Classification (NCBI taxonomy): domain Eukaryota; kingdom Metazoa; phylum Arthropoda; class Malacostraca; order Amphipoda; family Talitridae; genus Platorchestia; species Platorchestia sp. MABIK. Next base: position 201,297 of record JACJUY010000405.1, on the reverse strand, counting down.
TTCCCTCCAGTTGAAATAGAACTCCATTTGTGTCGTTTTTTGCGAGCCATCTTTCTTCGGTTTACTGCCGTTTATTGTTCTAAGAACGTAATGGCATTTCACACCCATTACGGTCTTGCTCCACTTTGATTTTGTTTCAAAACTTCGTTTAATTTCTGATCGAAAGGAAATTTAATTTCTGCTCGAAAGGAACCTTGGGTTGGAAAATACGTGTGCAAATTTTCAGAATTCATAAATGATGTTTTCTTTTTTCTTCTCTTGCCAACACATTTTATGTGGTTAAGAAGGATTTAACCAAAAATCAAATCTAAGCTGTTACTGAATTCGACGATGCAAGAATGCTTGAGTAATTCGTAATTTGAACGTTGTATATGTAGAGGACAGAGACAGGAGGTAGCCGCTTGGAATTTCTTCCCACGCAATATTTTCCTTTTGTTAAAGGACAGTGAAGGACGTATAAACTTCGGCCGCTGTGCGACAACACTCCACGTGCACTGCAATGTTTAAGTGTACTGAGGTAATGTATAGCTGATGCTCAGTGCCTGCCTCGTATATTTCATTTATCAGCAGGTTACTAAATCACTTCTTAGTAAATGATTAAGCTTTATCACCTGAGGCTTAGTGATGGTTAAAATGATCATTGGTGATTTGTACTTCGAATGGAGCTGCATGTGTTTTTTAGCATAGGCTGCACATGTGTACAGATGCTATCACTATCACATCAGACACTGTTTTCTGCAACACCTGTCATGAACGCTCTGGTTCATAAATAAAAATTGCTATTTTTCGACATTTAGTTTCACTCATCCCGTGCAAATAAATGTAACAAACAGTGAACATTCGGCCGCACATTTTTACTCGTATTAATAAACTGTCTTGATGTGCTAGAACAAAGTAGTCTTTTTTGCATCGATGGGGCTGTGGCGAATTTTTTCGCATTCCCTTGATTTCGTCCGCATTGAACTAGTGCTTCTTGCGTTGCCGATCTGAAGAATTTACTCCCGCAGTCAAGTGACTTCAGAAACTTACCTTCAGTTTTGCATAAGACGCGTGTTCAGTTGCGTGCGTGATGCGTACGATGGCAGACAAGACTGTCCTATTTTGTGCTGCGCTTGAACAGAATTAAATCTATTGCGATTGTAGCTTAACGGAGTTGATCTGACACTGTGTTTTTGTGATGTTTCCCTGCCGTAACTCACAGCCCGTCATTATTTCAACTTCGTTTCGTCACTTGATATGTGACAAAACAAAAACATTGACGAAATTCAATGTTTTTTTATTACTTTCACGAGTATTGTAGTGGATGCTTGTAAGCATGTACATCCATCCCAGAAGTCTATTTTTTGTGAAAATCGACTATTCTTTGTGTGTCGTTCGTCAAAGTCGTGCAAATTGGACAATAATTTCGTTGCGACAGCGACAGGTTCAGCTGTACAGCCGGGTATGAGGACAGACCGGCAATCGCTTGTCCCTGATGCGGTTCACCTTGGAGCGACAAGGTCTCCCGTCCAGCTGCTGAACAACGTCTTCTCTCACCACTAAGATCAGCGTCCGTGTTGTTGCTGTACTTGTTGTTCCAATGGATGTCTTCATTCATGGAATCACCAGAACGAAAATGTCGTAGTGCGGTACATCTGACATTAAAGCGAGGGAGTAGTGTCCGATTAACGTTTGAACTTGCGATTGGATGGGAATATTAGGCTAATCTTAAGATGTTATTTTATTTCTATTATCATGGTAATTTTGAATATTGTCGAGTATTTTTTGAAACTTAAGTATTCTTCGTAATTGTTTGTATGTGTTGTCAATTCTGAATATGCTACGTTCACTTTGAACACCCCGGGTGGAAATTTAAGGATTAGGCAATAGGCTTAAGTTAGCCAGGTTTGTCAATCTAATGCTATGTGAGTTGACATCCCAGGGGATACTGTTGGGTTAGCTCAGCAATACTTCATCCTTCAAGACTTCTATCTTTCTGGCCCGCTTTGCTTCTTTCAGAGCGCGTACCTCCTCCGCTAACTCATTTGTGTCTTTTCCTCTTTTTTTCTTTGCTAGTTTGCTGTTTCTGCGTAGGGTATCCTATGGAAAATTCACCTTATCGATAGATTGTCCTTTTCCTACAGTCCAGACTACATGGTCCCATCTTTTCGTTTGCTTAGATCGCCATTGTTGTGGCTGCAGAGTCTCAAGCTGATTTACAAAATACTAGAATTGTTACGGGACTTGCATCGCTCTTAAGAGAATAGAGAACGTTCGGTCTCAAGAGAGGAATTTAAATCTCCCAAGAAAGGATAGAGAAAAAGCGAATCTGAATTGTAATGGGTACACAGAGGAATGCCAATAGACACAGTAATGCCTGTACGTGTAACCGATGTTGCTGAATAACGACAGCATATCAAAACTTGAAAGTCCTTATTCTAAGAATAGCACATAAAAATTAAACGAATAAAGCGAACAAAAATAGCATGAATGCAAGCAAACAAACGAAGTACACATGAAAATGTTAAATGAGATACGCAACATTATTGAAAGTGTCTGAAATCAGAAGCACACATCTCTAGCGAAACAGAGTACTGATTATATTCTATCAACATCGTAGAAAATGTTTTCTTAAACGTTAAAAAATAAGGGCTTGAGCTGCACGTTACAAATGTTTTAAAATTTCAATTCATTCTTACGTAATGAAGCGACCTCGTTCAAATAGATGAATTCGACAAATGGATTTCAAGCTTACAGATGGATTCATAATACAGAGCGAGTTTGATAACACCAACAGCACGCAATAATCTCTGTGTGGGCGCAGTTTATAACCATGGCGAGTTCCAGTTATTTCGCGATGATTTTCTGGTGAAACACAGCCTGCTTTTTCCACCAAATTTTTACTTTGGATTCTTCCGGCCTAACTTTCTATCACTATAGGTTGCAAGTTGTTTCAGTTGCTGTACTCCTTCAGACGCTGATGCACTTCACACACACACACACAATACACACACATACACTACACACCACACACACACACACACCGCCCGCAGCACTATGCAGGCACAGCAGTCGAGGTGCGGAGTGTGCAGTGGCCCCTCAAGCACTGCACACATATCGCTCCGAGGTTCATGTCGATTTTTCCCTGTAGAGTATTGTGGACAAAATGATTTTAAACGTGTCTATTGCGTGGCGATTTCCTACGGAAGCTGCTTCCAAATACTGACCATTTTTATCAGTAGGAAGTTTAGTACCTGAGGCATCCTACTGATTAGAAGGGACTAAAAATAATTATTATTGCTGTCCGTCTTTCTGCTGCGGACGTTACCATCAGGAACAGAAAGTCCTTGTGGGTTGCTCATGTCAGTAAGGCTATTATGATGTCGTTTACTTCGAATTGATGAAATTATTTTCTTTTAAACTATTTAAAGGTACGTGAACTATAAGTTTTGGAATCTTTGTCTTAGCTCTACGATATATTCTTTTTATTGTGAATACCTTTTCTGTTGGGGAGCAGAGTTCCTCTGCGGATACCAGATGTTGGTGGAGCTGTGCTGATGTCTTTTGAATTCAGTGCAGTCAAAGTTTTTGCCATGAAACAGATTTTTGCTAGCATTCACAACGTTTTTTTACTGTCTTGTCATGCTTGAGGACTTCTTTAATAATGAAGTGCAGGATCTTCCTTCACTCTGCTGCCATAATGGGAGTTACGTTCATTGTGTGCAAGAAATACTTCTATTAACTCCAATGTGAATCAGAAGGAACTTCTTCTGCGTGCTGAAGCTCATTTGTCTGGTCCCGGAGTACTGGAGGAGTCGGTTGAAGTCTGCTTGTGTGGCGCTTCTCTGCCTCTCGAGGCGAACACCCTGGGCAAAGTTTCGTGCCATTTGCGACCCAGTAGACGTTTTGCTGAATCCCTCCAGATGGGTGCGTTGAGAATGATAGTCTTTCAACACGTCTCGAGGACTTAACGCTCCTTAGGAATTCACAGCATAGCTAAGCAAATGCACAGAATACATGCTGATAATTATATCTGTCCTCGTCAGCGTACGCTGGTACTCTTCAGAGTCTGCAACTCTTGTTGGGGTCTGTTGTGGATTTAAATTTGCTATTAGATAAGCCTTATCGTCCATTTTTTACTTATGTTTTTCACTTTTCCGACTAATCCAGATGCTTACGGTTTTTTTTGCCCATGCCAGCGTAGGTTGGTGGTGCCTACCGCAATACCCACATTTTGTGCCCTTGAGCTTCTATATAAGTTTGAAATTCACCGAGTTCCACCTGTGATTATTGCCTAACTGAGGGGAAGCTGAAGTCAAACAATCTATACAATGATAATAACTGATGATTCTGCGGCCCGGGTCGTATATATAAGTCCGATGAAGGGAACGGCCCTAAAACGTTCCTTACGAGGGATCCCTGACGTTACTTTTGTCGCGTCACTAAATTAATATCACATGAATCGATATTCTTTCTGTGCAACCATTGAGCTCGCTTCGCGTCCACCGTGAGTTGCTTCTCTGTATACCACGGGCTTCCACTCTGGCAATTAGTCTTCCATGAAGAACTTTATCGAAGGCTTTCTGAAAGTCGAGATATATGCGGTCTACAGATTTCGTTGCGCTGTAAATTCGGTTGACTTCTCCAAAGAAGTCGGGAAGGTTTGTGAGGCAGCATTTGTTTTGCCGGAATCCGTGCAGAATGCCAGCAATCATATATTGGAGTGGAGATGTTTTGCTGTTCGGACTGAGTAAATCTTTCTTTTATTTTACTGATGACCTATGTCAAGCTGATTGATGAGTTGTTAATCGATTCTTGTTTTTCTTTTTTAGAAAAATGGAGTGAAACTCGTCTGCTTCCCATCCTGTGTGATTGACTCCGTTGTGAGATATTGATAGACGATATCGTTGAGGGTTTGCTGATAATTCCAATCTTCAGGTACGTGGGAAGCTTGACCCGCAGGACTAGTAAATTTAAATGGATTCAATAATAGCGTCTGACGCTAGCAGAAATATTGATGAGACATTTCAGAATGGAATGCCTTTTGATGACTTCTGTGAGGAAGCATCACAGTGAATGTTCTTATTCAATTTTCAAAATCTGTCCTAAATTCAAACTGTATGCGAGTCATTTATGGTGTTATCTTTTCGCTGGTTGTACGGCAACCGCGATTGCGTCGCCACCGTCCTCAAGGGAGCAGGTCCGCCTTCGCGTTTGTTCTCTTTTGCTTTCCAACTTTTTCTTCATATTTCGAGAACGACGGGCAATCCCATTGTCCGAGAGCCTTGGAATTCGCCGTAGAGTTTTTAGGCCTGCAGAGCGGATCGATTGTCATTGCCACCGTGGTCTGAACTCTTTGTTGTCGGTGGAAGAATAACATCATCTGTCGGCTGTGAATTTGTGCGCGGGGCTGTTCTGTGATAGTGTGCGAGGTGGCTGTAGTGGTTGTGTAGGTGGTGACTTGTGTGCAGAGAGGTGGTTGTGTGTGTGCGATGGCGGTTTTCAGCTAGCTAGTTGTGGTGGGCGTGATGGTGAGGGCGGTGTTATGAATCAAAAGTAGTTGTAATTCAACATGTAATCGTTGTGGTGACGGCGATAATGGCCGTGGTGATGACAACTGTAATGGCCGTAGTGATGAAGGCGGTAATGGCGGTAGTGATGATGGCGGTAATGGCGGTGGTGATGGTGGTTATGACGGTGGTTACGGGAGCAGCAATACGCGCTTACGTTGGCGATTACTCCATGTTGCAGCGGGCGCTGTCGCGCAGCTCGTAAGGCAACATTTGTGCATTACCAGACCTTCAACTTTCCATCCTTGACATTCCGGCAACGCGGCAACTTCTCGCCCGTCTTGGACGCCAGTCATTCAGTGGTTCGTCAAAGGTTTTTGCAACCGGATTTTAATTTTCTCTTCTAAATTTGCAGGCGCGATATTTTTTGCAGGAGACGTTAGTTTCTTGCGGCTTTTCGTATTGCACGGCAGGTGAGCTTGAAGGGCGAGTCCTTGCTTTATTGTAGGAAGTGTGGTTGGATCGACGTGAAACTAGAATATTGTCAAGTGACGTTGCTTAGTGCAGTAACAAACGAAATTAAAAGCCCGTACACGAAATAGCTGTTGGTTACTTCAGTAATTCCGAGACCAAAAAGGGACGTGCGCTAAAGGGGATCGCCTGTCAGCGCATCTTGTGAAGAAGGGAGTTTGAGGGAATAGGTAGGATTCCCGAGCTTCTCTTCCTCTCTGTATCCATTTGCTTTAATGCCTTTCTTGTGATCCGAAAGACTTGACATTCATTAGCCCTTCAAGGGGATACAATTGTTATATCTAAGGGAATTAGTGCTCTTTGTTAGGAGATGTGAGGTCCCGACCTGAAGGTTGGGCAGGCTTTTTTGTTAAAATGAAAATAGTTTTTGATTTAGAACGCAGACGTCTTTTTTCGGTTTACTGCTGTCCTGTTTTCAGCTCCCACTACTTCTTTCTCCAACTTTTATCTCGTTTTATGAACTTCTTTCAGTGTTTCTGTTTTTTCACGGTCGGTTGTGATTCACCTTATGCATGGATTTCCCGTCCCTATTTATTCCTTCCTCTCCTGAAAACGTCTTTGTTGTAATTAGGAAGGCATGAAATGATTTATAATTTAATCTTTGACACGCACCAAAAATTCACGGAGCAAATAAGGCAGCAGAATACAAAAGCGGCAGTCAAGACAAGCTTTGGGATTTGCTTATGGATTGCCATTCCTTATTTTCTTTTTTCGTTTTTTTCCCGCGAAAAGAAAACTAAAAAAAAGGAAGTGCGCTATGCTGCTATAGCGTGCCAAGCGAAGTCCCACGCGACTACGAGCCTTGATGTCTGTTACTTGGTGCTTTCAAGCCAAGCGCGCTTGATGCTCCAGTGCGCTAGTTAGTGACTCGAAAGACAATAGATGAGAACAGAGCCGAAGTGGGAAGTGCTCTCAAGCCCTGTGTCCTGTAGTGTAAATTTTCAGACAATGCCGAGAAGTAGAATTGACGAGCTTGTTGATTTCTGTGTTGTATTGAATGTTGTAAATATGCTATACTTGTTACATCAAATTCATGAGACACAACGCTTTCATGTTTAGATATTCTTCGTATTTGTATTTAGAAGTAGACATTATATTTTCTAATATATTTGTTGAGATAATTTATATTTTTACACAAAGCATTACGGGCATTTGAGTACATTTCAGTTGTGAGTCACGTTTGTGAATTTAAATTACACCTTTAAATAATTCACGAGTCCTTTTTTTACAAATACTGTAACTCATGAAAAATATCATGCGCGCTCGGTTAATATAAAGACATGCAGTCTTAGTTATTATTCTTGTGATCCTCGGGGATTTAGGCATTAGAAACTTTCTAAACAGATATGTTGTGTGCTAAGTTCGACCAGAATTATGAAAAACAGACGCCTAAATTCATCAAACATGTACAAAGCATAACCTGTGAGACCATGGAAGGCTAATGAGGACATCATAGTTGAAGAATTTCGGGTGTCAGGATGGACTTTTAGAACTCTGGTGCATCAGAATATTCGATATAAGTCCTTCCACTTCCATGCGAAACGAGGCCAATATGTTTTTGTAAAGCCACAGGAAAGATGTCAAGCGTTTAAGACATTTGCTCATTGAAGTGAAAAGCCATTGTAGACAGTACGCGTTGACTTTATTCTGAAGAAAACACACATGACCAAGGTCAAAGTTTCACAGAGGAAATGACAAGTTGTTATGTGCTGATCTGTCTGATGCATCCGGAGTAGTGCACCTCATCTTCCCAGCAACTGTGATCATTATAGGAGTGGGGAGCATCGAAAGTTGTATCGTATCGAAACCTCCAGGGTCGTGGGACTAATGCTGCTCGATACATTGTGGTTCTGGAATCAGTTATTAAGCCCTAGATTGATGAAGAATGCAGTGGGAGGCAGCACTTCGCTGCAAGATTCGGCCTCTTTTCATGGAGCCCCGGCAACGCAAGAGAACTGCATTTCGCTCTTGAATTGAAGCACTTACTAAGATGACAGTGGTTTCATAGAATTATTTGCTTAAATAAATAATACGACCCTTCCCCTGTAAAAATGTAGAAAATATTTATATTTGAGCTAAGATATAGGTTAAAAAGCCAGGCGAAAATCGCGGCACGTATAGTCATTTTTATTAAAAATGATCATATAAAACTGAAACCTATACGTTCACTTTTATATGATCATTTTTAATAATGTCTCTTTGAATGATTTTAAAATCTTGGCCGGTACCTCTTACAGAACAGATCTGCGCCTTCTCGAATCTCTGCATATTTACAAAAAGAGACCTATACTGAATGACACCCAAAGTGCTTTCCCGCTTCATATTGCCAACACCTAATTCAGCTACTCAGTTTTTCCTCTTATATTATTTTACCGTTGTCAGTGTTTATTCAAAGTTTATATTTTTATAGATACTTCTTTAGTGTATTAATTTTTTCCTCTTTGGTTTCGTTTTACAGAGATTTTTTGCTGAAGATGGACAGTTAGTCCGAAACGTTCAATTTTATATGATCATTTTTAATAAAAATGACTATACGTGTAGCGATTTTCGCCTTGCTTTTTATTCTCAAGCTTAGAAGCATCAATGCTGGAGTTATTTTAGATAAGATATATGTTTTCAACTGCCTCACAACCGTCTTCAAATGCCTCTCGCACTCTGTTCATAATGTATCTCTATACACCGTTTTTCCGCGCTCTGCACCCCGACTTTACGTCCTTAAATACAGGCGGTGTAACACACCGTCGTCATCTAATACTGCTGGGATTCATTCGTTGCTCCGACATGTCTGGTACGTGAGTGCTTTATACCTGCGCTTTAGTTTCCTCTCGGCAAAACCACTAAAAAATTGGGAAGCCTATTTGTAGCTCTGTGATTTTTCAGGCTGAACTTCATTCAACAGAAAAGAAATATTCCTCTTCTTTAGGGAAGCATTGAATAAGATGCCTTAGCGTGGGGACTTCTCCCTACAGGTGCTCTGTCTTTAGGTTTACATACTTCAAGTGTGCTTTCTGCGGGCATCGACGCGACGATTTGATGGTGACATCTAACTCCATCATTTGTTTCAAAGTTTACCGTTATCACACTGTGGCGTCGATGGATGTGTTACCTAGGTGACGGGATGCGAATAAAGAAATGTGTTCCCTACGCAAAATGCATCCTGTGCACAAGTGTGGGTTCAAGTGAAAATTTTAAACGCTAATACTCTTTTTAGCCTAATTCAATTTGTGAGGGTTTGAGTTCCATTCAAATCTGTCCCAACGTTCAATGTGTGTATTTATAAAGTATATACAGTATATGCTTAGCCAAACACTTCCCTTCATCTATTTTTGTTTATGAATGTGCCCATGTACGGAAAGTTAGTGTATTATATAGACAACTGTTGGGGTTATTTCAACTCCGCATGCAAAATCTTCTGCATGAGCTTGATGCTGTTAAACACCAGTTTACGTCTTTATAATCATTGAGCTCATGCCTCACTGCTTGGGTTTGGGGACACCCATTCAGGCAACCAGGCAACCAACCAAGAAACAAACATGTTGAACCACTAGGACTCGTGCTACCCAGTCTCACTTTTTCGCCGGAGAAAGCATGTTTTTCGCCGACCAAGGGATTTCATTACTTGGGCCGCGATAAACATGCATGCAGGGCGGCGAAAAAGCTAGAATGGGTTCCGATCTTTCAATCTTTAGGGTTCATAGCTCACTCTCATTTTATTTTATTAACGTAGTAATTGAAGTGCAGAAATAGTCATCGGTATTTTAAGTAGGATGCTTTTTCTTAATAACAAAATGCTTGTAAAATTTGACGAATATAGTCACTTAGCGATAAAAGATAGGAATGCATTACATGTGTAGATTAAAACAAGGGCTGTGTGTATTTCTACCCCAGTCTGGACCTGCTTTATTATTACGTTTCTACTTGTGACCCTTGAAGAGCGTTGCTTCTTAGGTTTCTAAAGTACACCTTCAGGACTATTTACCCTAATTTTTACAATTCTTGCCTTACGCCAATTTCGAATTTACAAACAGATCAGTGTGCTCAACAAAGGAATTGAATTTCAAGTGGTTGATTGAAACTGAGCATCATTCGAGTCAGACGAATCCTCAGTTATATCCCCGCACCTGCGCAGCAGACCCTCATGACTGCGCTGTGTCTCGGGTGTCGAAACAGATCGTCAATAGGAAATTAGCGAAAGAAGTAATTTACAGAGAGGTGGAACATGAAGAGAGTGGGGAAAATTTCCCGCTTCAAATTTTCCTGGTCAACATGAGAGAAATGCTGACAAATCGTATAAGATTTCAATTATTTTCCATCAATGGAACCACGGGAGTTTTACATAATCGGAAAATGGCGCACCCGATTACCGACAAGAAAAGTTGACTGTGATACAAGAAATATAACTTGCACGAAGTGCGTGGGCGCAATATATGATGAAGACAATGAAAATAAAACCAGTGGCAAATATTACTGTGCGTAATTTACTTGAACCTTGCATTCAAATAACAACGCCAGAGAAAAAAAGAAAGAAAAACATTTTATTTCCAATAAAGTATAACATGAAATGTTCATACATTGGTTTTTAAAACACCTTGACATTGAACATCCTTACCTGATAATAACACATTGGTATCGTAATACTCATGTAAAATGTTGAATAAAAAAAAATGATTGATAGAAAAGCACATAAAAAATGAGTTCCTTTCCTTTGCCTAATCTGATTTTGACAGTGCATTTGAAGAGAAAGATGACAGGGAACACAAGGAAAGAGCCATGTAAGAAACAAATGGAAAAGCAAGAAAAACATGATTATTCCGATTCAGAAACTTAAAATTTGATAAAATTTCTAATTCTTTAGCACGATGTTGCTAGCATGTTTGCTTGTTGGACCACTTGGTTGCTTCTTCTGTTAAGACTTCTTTTCCACGTGGAGTGTGGCTATACCACGTGAACTAGCAGTGATTACACTCTTAATAGGAACAGTCTTAATAGGAACATTCTTAATAGGAACACTCTTAATAGGAGCAAAGTTCACTACAAAACAACGCTAATTCCATCGAATTAATCCAGAAATCATTTCTGTGATGAACTTTCTGCAGATAGCTAAGTAGCCTCCGTCGCTTGTTTATAAAATAGATTGAGAGTCCATAAAGTTTTGACCTCAGCATTTAGCACTCTGAATGCCTTGCAGTAAAATGATCAATCTGTTGCCTTCGTCATCGACTGCCGTATTCTGCAATTGATTCTAGTTTATCAACTGGCAACACCCCAAAATAAACCTTCAAGATCTTTAAGATGTAACGAAATGCATGCAACAACCTTCAAAAATGCAAAGTTAGGATCACGGTGACAGCACTCGGTGCAAAGGCATCTTTATGGGCGAACAGCAATCACTGTTAGAGAGTGCTCTTAACAATAGATTTATTGGACAATAGACGATGATGAAGGCAATATGTCGATCATTAAACTGTCATTCGGAATTTTGAATATTTAGGCCAAACGGTTTGAAGCTCTCAACTTGATGTTACTTAAGTGCTTCTGCGAGAAACCCGTTTAATAACTAGTAGCTGTACACTGTATGTTGCCGGCGATGTTTTGCAGCCTCAAAAATCAGTGACTTTTGAGCCGCTCGGATAGTCTGATTAGCCTCATGAGCCGCATATATGTTTCTTCTCAACATGGGTGGAGTTGCAATAACTGACTGCTTCTGTAACGCACTCTGCGCTTTCCAAGTTGGCTGAGCTGCTGCACTCCGGCTGTGGGCGGACAACCGGCCGTCCTATCACATCTGGAGGTTTGACAAAAGCTGTATTCGTGAAGAGAGAGGCCCTACCTACCTCGGCGAACAAGATACCAAATTTATTCGAGATATTCACAATCATCAATTACCTGTCAGACCAATTTCTCTCGTTAAAACTAACTAGTAAGGATAACGTGACTGTCCCCGTCCGCCCTACCCATTATATTTCACAGTATAGTTACACGCTGTTATCACGCAAGAGAGTTTAATCCAAGTCGGATCCCTTGATTGATCAAATAATATTTAAGGGAGAGTAAATTACTGAATGCAATTAAATCCCCGAATGAATTTTAGCCATTTATCTAATGAGTTGCACGTTGTTTGTTGAAATTGTTGAAAAGTTACCCTTTCCTGAATTTACTTTCCCAAAATGGTTTGTGCTGACTCGTGAACATTGAATTCCTATGAATTAATAGGCAAAAAACACCAGGAAACTCTAAATGTCAACAGTTGAAGACTGCTGCCCCTCAGCATAGATGCATATGAGCTGCGCCATCCAATCTAGAAAAACAAATAAATGATAAATGAATAAATGAATTAAACATAAAATAAATAAATTAATGAATTACTGGTTACTATGAAGCGTCTCATGAGCGTTCTGTGAGGCATAGCTAAGCCCCTTATTCCCTACGTGCCTGCGAATAAGGTATAATTAATAATTACATTTGTTAACACACGTATAATGATGCTCACTTCCCCCCCAAACTGGTTTAGAAAAACTTCACATTTAATTTGTAGACATCGCGCCCTAGCGGATGCAGCAACCGCTGATATGTGCGCGGCATCTCAACTTCGAAAAGTCATTTTGATCTCAAGACAACCCGGCTACATTTTGCTGGCTCTCTCGTCCTCTCTCAAAGCACAGAACCTCAATAATTCCACCGAGTATTTATTTGTTCATTTCACATGTCTCAGCATTTCTATAGCCTTACTCCGTTTTGCTTGATTTTTGCATCGATTTTTTTGAAATCAAACTTTATTGATCCTATTATAAATGACATTATGTCCTTAGATTACGTGCTTAGTGCCCAAGGATGCTTTACATACGTGACTTTAATTACCCCCGACACACCCAGCCACTCACCATGACTCTGTACATATCTTCATCTTTAGTCTACCACTTAGTGAAACGTCACCAGCGGCTTCCATGCCTCACGAATTCCATGCAAATGCCTATTGCACTATGCAGATTTACGCTTGAGTAACATTTCCCTTTCGAATTTAACTGACTGAAAACACAAATCTACCGTCGTTTCATCAGCATCGTTCGATCTTAGGTTAATTAATGTTCTTCTTCATGACAGCTAGTCGTATCAAACAAATATAAAGTATGATTTGGAGCGTGAATGCTAATGAATTAATTTCTAAAGAATTGTAAATTATAAAGTCGTCCTCAGACAACAGTGATGGACAGGAACGACAGATACTCCAAAGTCCGCTTTACAGTTCAACCGAAGTCCAACACACGGACAAGCAGAAACACAACAACCATGGAGGCATGTACAACCGCTTGCTTGCGGGTGTCAACCGCGCTGCCGCTTCGCAGGACAAAACTTGAGAGTCTTGGGAATAACCAACATTGCCAGATGGCAGTAACTTTCATGTTGCATTTATATCGATAAATTATTTTGTCGAGATTTATCAAATACTGGTATCGTAGAACACCAGATACGAGTGGCGGAAACTATACAGGGGACATCTACTTCAGAATTGATGTAGATCAAGCTCCCTACAGCTGACACTCCACTGACGGTAACGTGGATGCTTGCAAATCGTTGGAATTTCTCAGTATTACCATTCCAAAGTATGGTTAAAACTTTATGATGTTGACCACTGTAGAAGAAACAAGGTAGGGTCAAACCAGTCTTTTTTTCGTCGTCTGGGTGGGTTTGCTGGCGTCAGCAACGAACCAATGGCAGCGCTCATATTGCTTCTCGTAGCATTGCTACTCCCAAATCCGTCTCCACTATTGGCCTAACGTCACTGCGTTTTGGGGACGTCATAAATTATGTTTGAATTAAAGCCTTTCTATTGGCTAGCCGAAAATAAGAAGTGTATTTTTTCCAATAGAAATGACCTTACCTTGTTTCCTCTACCGTGATGTTGACTCAAACTTGAAAAACAGATTTATCGCACGCCCTTGGTGTGTCACAGACTTGCAGGAAGAAGTCGTACGAGTGTGTACTGAGGGAAGTACCCGTCCAGTGGCACAGGATAGGGAATGGGCTTAAGTAAGATGTGTCTATCCTTTGGGCTGATGCCATCAATGGGTAAACTGTTAGTTTCCTCGTATATAGATAGCCCTTTGGCACTCCTACTTTTCGTGTCCACTATATTTCTTTAAGTTATCACGCTTCCTACGCTATCTCTTACATATCTTCCTTCTTCTTCCTTCTAGGGTAACCTGCGTAAGAACACACATGCTGATATTGCTCGCTCTCAACAGTCCACGCTGAATAATCTTCGCTCGTTTGAGATCGTTTTTGATGTATCTATAGAATTTCAAACCAGCTTATGTAATGATAATAATTATAATGTCAGAAATGTTAGTTTAAAATTGCTGAATAATTAACTTTCAGTTTGGACTTCAGATCACACAGCAGCTATAAAAGTGTCATGGTTGAGCTCATGTGTGAATGCGAGCAAATGTTGTCCATCAGAGTTTTTTTCAAAGTTTTTCATAACTGTTTACCCGAGTGCCAGTTTTTCCTTAACTTTATTTTTGAGAATTAAAAAATCGGCGTGCATGTCTATGTTGCAGCCTACCGGGAAAAATGGGTCAACTACGAACCTTCAAGACGATTTAGAAGCGCTATCGGTTGCAGCATATTGTACTCGTAGACACCATTAGAATTTTAAGGGTTTTTATTTTATTTTTTTGCGCAAGTCTGAGGTGCATTCCTGAAGATTTACTTACAGATGAACGCAGTGTGTACTTTTACCGCATTACACTTACTGAGTGTCTGTTACAAGTGTTTTACCACACGTACATGTGGTTCTTAGCATTGCGTGAGGCAGTGTATAATGTACTGTATTTCACTCCCAATTGTTCTTCTGACGCCTTCTCGTGAAGACCGACGAGCTTAATTGACAAATGCCTCTCGAACAGAGCCGCTTCTATTTCTCTGCTTCCAGTGGGAGATGAAAATTTATAAGTCTAATGTTCTATTCTGCAATGTTCCCTGGTTCTGTGAGGTGCCTCCAAAACACGGACTAGGAAATAACATACTAGTGAGATGAGCTGTTGGTACTGATCATCTGCATTACTTTCTGCCATACGGAACAGCCAAAAGGGCTATGTGACTTCCGTCCTACGGTTAACAGATTTTATTGGTGAGTGAAATTTTCAAATTTCGCCTTTTCAAATAAAATATACACAAAGAAGTCTCGCAGTATCTAGGAATGTCGTAGGGTTTCCTGACGCACTATTACTTCCAAATTTTTGCCTTTGAAATACGAATTTGTGAATAAAAGTCCCTACCCTGCTTTTTCTATTCATGAACGATTTTGTAAGCTTTTAATTTGCATTCAGTGTAATAAATGTAGTAGAGGTAATGAAGCGTACTGAAATTTGCACCACAAACGCACAAATGAATACAACAAGTTAGTACATGAAGTTTCAGAAATTGTGCTCAAATCATCTTTGAGATACTTAGTTGATGGGAAAAAATTGCATTTTATTTGTGTCAAAAATAAAGAAACAAGAATAAAATACATTCATTTGCAACAATCTGCAACGACTATTCAACATTTAGTAAACGATTTCTCATTTCTATCAGAATATCTTTGCTTGCATGTACCTGTAACATCTATTTTCTTGCAAATTGACGCACTGGTCTTTTCTAATTTACTTCTTTACTAAATGGTGCCTTCATCCTTCCTCTCTTTGAACATCTTTGTCGTGGTAAAAGGAGGCTAAAACTTCCTTATAATCAATCAAACCCAGCTAAATGGTTACTTCTCTCCGCTTTCTTGTGGCAAGGGATTCTTACACTGACCAATTTAATGATAAGAATAATACAGGGAAACGATAACGTTCACTGTGTTTTCCTATTCGTGTAACAACCGAAACTGCACAAGGTACCTAGAGAAGTTGTGTGAAATTTGAGGCCGCTGTGTCATGTATACCCGCACTGTAGCTCGCCGAAGAAAAATCCTCTCAGCATCGCGGCCTGTCGCAGCGGTGGAACTTGACCAGCGTGTGAGGGTGACGGAGTGTCCGTCTGCTGGTCGACAGGCAGCTGAGAGCCATGATATTGCCTTCTGCACTGCTGCTTCTGACTGAGTATTGCCTTCTGCACTGCTGCCTCTGACTGAGTATTGCCTTCTGCACTGCTGCTTCTGACTGAGCATTGCCTTCTGCACTGCTGCTTCTGACTGAGCATTGCCTTCTGCACTGCTGCCTCTGACTGAGTATTGCCTTCTGCACTGCTGCTTCTGACTGAGCATTGCCTTCTGCACTGCTGCCTCTGACTGAGCATTGCCTTCTGCACTGCTGCTTCTGACTGAGCATTGCCTTCTGCACTGCTGCCTCTGACTGAGTATTGCCTTCTGCACTGCTGCTTCTGACTGAGCATTGCCTTCTGCACTACTGCCTCTGACTGAGCATTGCCTTCTGCACTGCTGCCTCTGACTGAGCATTGCCTTCTGCACTGCTGCTTCTGACTGAGCGTTGCCTGTTGCACTGCTGCTTCTGACTGAGCACTGCATCCTGTGCCGGGATGTTGCTTCCATTATAGGTATTACTTTTGGCAGTAGTATTTGCTTGTTTTTCTTTTACAGGAAAATTTCATTTGGCTCTTCACTGCAATTTCATTGGGAAGCAGTACCATGGTATCTTAACATTAATTCCCTTCAATAGAAATGCTTCAGTAGGAATTTTTATCCGCGGAGCTTAGGAAAGTTTAATTTGTAACGTACAGACTTGAATATTGCTTGCAGCTTCGTAACAGCGGCCTATCAGGGTGATACTGTTCATTTTAACTGACGTTGCTTTGAAGTTATTCAAGCGGCAGCTAACTCTGAAGAAGGAGCGCCGACCGTGAAGTTGGGCGGGCGCTTTAACAAAATGAAAGCTACTACAAGGGAGAGCACACCTTTTGTGAATATTTCGAAGGCAAGTTGAAGTCCATTTGTGCCAAACTAGAGGAGGTTAACTATAAATAACTAATTTCTTTTCCCAACTTTGTTAACTGTATCATACCTACGCTGTACGGGACTTGAATCGGTTGTGGCACGGTCATTACAGCTGCAGGTGTCGTCAGATTTACTAGTTTGCAACCATATCTAGACCACTAACCAAAGTACTGATGAATCGCTGCTGACTCATGACAGAAAAATGATGTAAGAAAAAATGATTTACTGCTCCTTGCTTTATGAACAAAGTTGAAACAACTGAGAGCTCGTCACCAAGATAATATAAAAATATTGGTTGTGCACTGTTGTCCAGAGGGTCACGAAATTTGATGGATGGGATTATCGTGCCATCTTACGGAAAATTCGACAGTTGAATAGAATGTTAACATAATTCGTTTGGAGCGACACACGAATAAGTTATTCATGAGGCCAGGAAATAAGACGGAATAATGATTAGCTGCAACGCAAATATGGAAGGCAAGAGTTAAAGAATAGAAATTTGGATGCAGGTTGTGGGATTGTGCCGGCACGGCTCACGGCAG
Source organism: Platorchestia sp. MABIK (assembly GCA_014220935.1). Classification (NCBI taxonomy): domain Eukaryota; kingdom Metazoa; phylum Arthropoda; class Malacostraca; order Amphipoda; family Talitridae; genus Platorchestia; species Platorchestia sp. MABIK. The sequence continues at coordinate 183,802 of JACJUY010000405.1, read as the reverse complement.
CGAGGCCAGCGTTCTTGAGCTGCTCGGTTTGGTCGCCCAAGGCTGAGCCAGCGAGTGTGTTCCATGATGTGCACGTTTTTTGCCCCGTGTTCTTTATCCCTTTAAAGGAGCACTTGGAGACTTTTTCCTTCGTTTTGCCGATTTGGCGCTCTATTGCTATGTGATTTCTCGGTGTTTCATGAAATACAAATCAGGTGTGAACTCTCTCGATATCTGTTGAGTGTTTTCTTTCATTAGTTGTGCTTTGCATAGTGGTGGTGGAGATTTTAACGCCCTGATGTTATAAGCTATCTTAAAAGGGAAATTTGTGCACTTACGATACATGCCTTAGTCGACGTACTTGCAAAGTAGATACTTGATTACCTATACATGATTGTTGTCGTCTTCTTAACAGTCGAGATTGTTAAAGGTTTATTAGCTTTTTGGAAAGCTTTGCTGAGTGTCAATGTTTTGTAAAATATGCTTTCAAGGAGAACCAATTGTCCATCATAAATAGACACACATTCACTGCATTACCTGTTGCCATTCTTACTTCATGCTCAAGCCACTCACGTCTCGAGTGTACGTCGCCCCAGACGTTCTCTTGATCTAGTCAGTTGGAGCGAGCTAGTGGCGTCTACTCATTGTCTGAGCGGTAAGCATTGCATTGTTTTGTGTGAAATGTCGCAACGAGCCCTAGATCCTGCTAAATTAAAGAGATCACTCACTTTTTCTACATCACGGAAGCTTTCGAAACATTTCGTCGAGTTGGTTAATTTCTTGTTTGTCCAATATATGCCAATTTAACTTGGAGTAATTCGATGGGTTAAAGATCAAAAAGTAGCAAAGCCATTGAGATTTCATCAGGAGCAACCTCTTGAATACACACAGTTTTCAAAACCGAAAGCTTTGTTATGGTAAGTGAAACACATCTGTTAACGTCATCGTTAAATGACGTCTTCTCATGGTCATGGGCTACCCGAGTACACCCAGCAGCGACGCGTACTCTGAGTGAGGCCTGTCTCCTGCACACCTATTCTTATTTGAGAACATTTGCTAGTTTGTAACTGTTTTGCAACATGTCAGCGCGTAATGTTTTCATGCAGTATAGTAAGAGTGTCACACTTGTACACTTGCCACTGGCTCTTTAACTTGCAGCTCAAATTCTGCAGGAACGTTGTACATATCATTTTTTCCATGTCGTATTTTAATAAAGAAATGGTGCACTTGAACAGTTATTCCCGACTCTTTTATTTGTAATTTCAACGCTGCATGAATGATGCACTCTAGCACTCCAGTAATTGGAACAAGAGTTTGTTTCAAAATTCAGTGCGTTGCTCAAGTTTACGGATGAAACCTGTGCCATATCAAAATGAAGGATTAATTGATTAAAAAATTTTGTTTTCTAGCCTGTGTTATACGTGATATTACTACCAATTTATAGTACAAATGATCTAATAAAATGTGATTCACAATGAAATTTCCTCAAGTTTTTGTTCAGAATGATAGCTCATCTCTCAATAGCTTACTCTTCTGCTTTCTGATGTTGAAGAGAATGGTCCTCCCAATCTGATACTCACCCATTAAAAAAAGCATTTGTGATTTTGTTTCTAAAATTTCCTGTCTATCAAACAATGTTGTGTTTGCATGTTTTCATTTCACATTTAAGGCCATTGTCATGCATTTACTGATGACATTTGTATTAAGTTTTCAAGTTTTCTGTGAGGTAAAGAAAATAATACAACTGCTGAAGCAAACAAAGATGTTGGTTATGCATAGGATTTCCATGCAAGGCATCTTAAAAAAACTGAAGGTAAAATTTAAGTTACGAAGATGTACCAGTTTGAGCGGAAGTTATTCACGTTCGAGGATGAGCAAGAAGTCCTAGTAAGAGTATGTTCCAGTTTCATGCATAGTAATGTAAACATTTTAATGTGATAAATTGAACAATGAATTTGACTATATGGCTGCTGCCTCTCTAATCTTCGATTTAAACTTTTTATCAAGAGAATGAACGTTGGTTCTGATTTCCCACACGAATAACATCACTTGTATTTATCAGTACCATTACGCTTGGCCGTTTCTGAAAGTACTATATTGGATGTGAGAAGATAGTTGTTTATTTTGCTTGTCGTAGAGTGCTGTCCAGCGCGTGCAGTAAACCGAACTTAACAAAACGCTCGCAAGGTCTGCTTGGGTGCTTCTACTCGCTGAGTCACAAGGACGATAGAATGAATGTAAACATTGTCTTGATGTCAGGATACCTGTTTGACTGCGCTTTGACTCAGGATTCTTACCTGTTACATCTGGATATTGTATTGCTTAATTCGCGCAAGATCTTGTGGCTTCTCGTGATTGGGTACTTCGAGATTTTGTGTCCAATTGTCAAACATTCTTTTCTATTAGAGTGTATTTTGAACTCATTTTTAACGTTGAAATGTTTTATCTGAACGGTACTAAACAATTCATTCACCGCGAGTGATACATTAGTCGATTATTTTCTACGGCCATTCCAATGGACACATTAGAGTTTAGCTACTTGTGGGCCCAAGTAACATCTCACAACACCTCACAACATCTCACAACATCTCACAACATCTCACAACATCTCACAACATCTCACAACATCTCACAACATCTCACAACATCTCACAACATCTCACAACATCTCACAACATCTCACTACATCTCACAACATCTCACAACATCTCACAACATCTCACAAAATCGGAATGCGACCAAGTTCATGTTCCTCAACTCTGACATTGTGCCAGAAATGTCATTGAATTTATATCCCCGTGTGAGGGTCATTGGAGGCTCTTGCATATCTACTGGACGTGTAATCGGTGAATGTCTGGGAAGACCGGGCTTCTGTCGCCGAGAGGAGTTGCGAATGACAACGCGGCCCGATTGAATGGCCCGCGTTGTCATTCGCAGGGCATTGGGCATTTGGCCCCAGTTCTATCGGCTGAGGAATTTTTCTTAAAGTTTTGAATCCGTTCCGTAAACTCGAGCGGAGTGGAGCTCGTGACTGATGCGCAACATGCAGCTGGTCTCATCTCTATGTTATAACGGAACTAGGATTTGTTTTACTATGTAGTATTAAACCTCAACATTTTAATGCAATAAGAAGAAAAGTCGTATTGAGTTGTGAACTTGAAAGTAGTTCGGTGAGGTTTATCTTCGTTTTTTTTTCTTGTGAGGGAACTTATCTTTCTGCTTTGCCGACGTCGTCTCAAGTTTCCGAGATATTTCATGATCCTGCTGTGTTTCGCAATTTTTTGTTATACTGCTGTGCTCCCTAGCACTGTAGCTATGGCTACGTAGGCGTACAAGTGCGTGATAACAGTCAGTGAAGATTAATTTTGATTGAGAATACATTGCTGGGGGATGACCTCTCGATTATAGGCCAGTAAAGTTACAACTTACAAAATAACGCTCTCGAGTAACTCCTGTTCTCAAGGTTGTTCAATAACCGACTCTTGTATCGGGGAACAATGGCGGGCTGCTGCTCTACATGTTGCCATTATATTGAGACTTCTGTTGGGCAGCGCTCACTCCATAATGTCACGGACACCTCGAGTATCACTTTGCCCAATTAGACAACCTTCAAAGCTTGTTTCTGTGGACTCATGGGCGGCGCTCCTCTGGTTCATTCCTCGCGATCTGAAGGCCGAGCTGCCAGATCTGGAGGCCAAACTGCGGTGTTTTGGGTGCCCCACTCGCGGCCTCGGCAATGCGCTGAATAGGAAGGACAAGGCTCGCCAAATTGACCCTTTTATCTCAAAAATTTGAAGCTTAGGCTTTTTCAAAACAGTATGACTTATAAGGCTCAACTTCTGGTAACCCTGTATGGTTGCCAAATACTGAGTGGCCTTCACGACCAAATTTTATTTGAAAGGACTGGACGATTTTGGCGGGAAAAGGCCAGTCTGGCAACTGTGGGAAGAATTAACCTTGAATAGCCCAGCAACCTCGGCCATCGTGGAGGTACTCTGGGTTGAGGTTGCCTAATTTTATAGCCTAAATGTTACGGGCTGGCATTGTACTCGTGGACGCTGTCATGTTAGTATTGAGGGTAACAGCTGTTTAGGTTACCCTTTAGCTTTACGCACTTCGACTTTGCTCGTATTCTCAAGGATGTAAAACAAAATTCAGTTTGTAATGTCTCGCAAACATGCCTTAGCGATTCGAAACTGATGATTTCAGTGGAATTGGCAGCATGTTAATAAGTTGCGTATTTAGGAGAATTATTCGGTTTGCGTACAATTAGGAGATGGTTGCCAAATACAGTACTACATCTGACGATACTGTGGAGATTTGATGTTGAAGGAAGTATTAGGCATTCAAGAGAAAAGTCGCCTCATTTTTTATGCTTTAAAGCATTGTATTGGTTATTTTTCGTCTGTAGCTAGTGTTTTCACAATTATTATCGGTGTCAATGAGGACAGCTTTACGTTGAGAAGCCTCCAAACTTTGCACATATATTCCTGTTAACTTATTACAGAATTCTTAGCAAACAAAATCTTTTTGATGCGTTTTAAATACAATTTATATTTTAAATTTTAAAATCCCAACAGTAAACTCTCACTTTCGCAGGGGCTGCTATATAGCGTCGCTCTGCGCCGGTCAATTCTCTTTCGTTGAATGCACGCAACAATACACTCAAAAATAGAGAACTCTTTGCCCAGAACACGGTAGAGGAAACGGGTAGGTTCAAACTAGTCTTTTTTTTCGTTGACGGTGTGGTTTTGCTGACGTCATGGCAACGAACCAATAGTAGCGCTCATATTGCATCTGGTAGAACTGCTACCTTAAATCTGGCTCCGATATATTGGCTTCCGAATTAACGAACAAATTTTTGACTTGCCTTGCGAATGGAGCAAGTCTGGCAGGAGAATGCAACTATTTTTGACACATCCGTATGTCACTTGCTTCTACTGCGAATATACGAGGTCGGAGCAGCACCATTCGTCCTATTCAAAAGTATGCTGGCAGTGTTAGAATGCGCTGCACAAATTTACTACTATACACCGAGTTCCTTAAACCACACTTTTGTATCTTGTATAGGTTTAGCAATATTCATAGTGAGATATTCCGCCGAGTTAACACATATATATACATATATATATTTAAAATGTAATATTTTCAGGTGTAATTATATTTCAAGTGTAAGTGAATTTTCAGCTCGAAGGTGAAAAATTTGAACGATCGAAAAAGTCCTGAGTTAATCCTAATGCAGTTGAAAATTCACGATATTCTGACGGTGCCTAACGCCCAACGTGAAATGCAAATACATTGCACGCATTTTCATCCCCTTTGTTTTCATGTTTTCTCTTTGACATGTTTCTCGGGGGCTCCAGGGAGCTTTTCTTATAAGTTTGTGTGCTTGCAAGCACTGCGAATTTAGGAATTCCTGAGGTCCTCCTGAAGTTAGATGGTGTGACCTCGGTGACGTGACCACTCAGATCATCAGCTTGCGTCACTGGGTCAACGTAACAATGACCGGTAAAATTCGCCTGCTGTCCCCTCAGGAGGATATAACTAATGCGTCTACGGGTATTAGTATTCCCAGGAGGAAAATGCGAAGTCTCAAGCTGAGAGTTAGGGAGACCTTCTTTTTGCTGAATAAAATGCTTCTTGTTTTGATGAGAGCCAATTTTTCGCTTCTCTGCTGTCCTGTGTTTTAGCCTTCGAATTTTCTTCTTAAACATTTTATCATGTTTCCAAACCTTCTTTTTCAACCTACTATACCTTTGCGCAGAGGACCCTGTACGGTAAAACACCTTGTGCATAGATTCCGTACTCCCTCAACTCCATACTAAATGGCACTTCATCTTTCCCCTCTTTGACCATCTTTATTGTGGTAAGGGAGGCTGCAAATAATCTAAAATCAATCATTCTCCTGCTGCTACATTTTTCATGGGCGAGTCCTATTCTTATTCTTGGATTTTTAAACAGAGAATTCGCTTCGTGATATTTATCGCAATGGATATTATTTGTATCTTGAGCATTCCCCTAGTTCGATGGTTGGGTTTGAGGAAGAATCTATCAATGGATTCTTTTCTGCAGTCACAAAATTTGCTGCTGCGGCTGCAAAACCTTTTACGTTATTTTCGTATTACTGCGAGTCAAGCCCCAGTTTAAGCTTAGAAAATTTTAGCGTGTTTCTTCCTCTGTTCTTACAACACTTCTTATCTAAGAGAACATTGTTTTTTTTTTTATTGTTCCTGTTGAGTAACAAGGAAAACTGTTATTTAGGTCACTCAGTGCGCAATATATTGACCTTAAAGCAGTGTTTCACCCATGAAATATTCATGGCACGGACTCGAGTTCCTCTCATTAATGCACCACATCAGTAAGCGTATTGTTAGCCCCCTTTTTTAGGCTCTGCGTCTTCTCGTTCCTTTAGCATTCCAGAAACCATTACACTGTTTTATTTCAGCATCGCGAACCTAATGGAATTGCTTCCACTTAACACTTAAGAAGTTTGTTTAGCTCCGTTATGCGCCCGAAGTTAGAGTGCGTCTGGCAATCAGTTAATTTCAATAATTCAGCTAAGATTCCTGCAACTTTAGTGAAAAGATGTAAATTTCGAGACAGTTAGTAGAGTGGCGTTCTATCCTCGCTGGGCTCGTTACAAGGCTGACGCCTGCACATAGTTATTTCAGCTACGTTGCATGTGTTGGAGGGGGTTATGCTGACGTGAATTTATATCTACCCCACATTGACAATCCTCCTGAGCTACGGAGAAAATATCGAAATATGCCCTTGCTACTCTCCAAACATTATACTTACTGTACGTATGCGTCAATTGCTGTTGTAATTTGTGCATTGGATGATTTTAATCGGAGCAGCTGACGTTTGGAAAGGCCCTCTCACGGCGATATAGCTATTGTATTTATTAGACTTAGCACTCCCAGGGGGAAAATGTGAGGTCCCTAGCTGAGAGTTAGGTAGGCTTTTTTTTTGTTCAAATGAAATGATTTTGCTATGTTAATTGTTCACTGCTGTCCTGTTTTTCTACATCTACTACATTCTTCTTCGACATTTATCTTGTTTCGTGAATTTCTTTCTCAACTTACTGTTTCTTTGCCTCTTGTGCATAGATTCTGCATTTCCTTATTTCCATACTGAATGGTGCCTTCCTCCTTCCTGTCTTTGGATCGCCTTTGTTGAGGATAAGGAGGCTTAAACTAACATTTAATCTAGTCTAATCCTTTAATAAGAACGTTGTCACTGAGAATAAAACAAATGGGCAGGATATAATTTGTAATTCTTCTTAGCTCTTAAAAATTTTGCCGAATATTGTGTGAATTAAACTTAATCAATTCTGAAGTGTAAATAGAGTTTTAATTGCTTAAAAATTCGTTTATGGGTTTTGTTTTTCAAATATTACTTGCAGGACGCCGCGTGAATTCATCATACATTAAATGCTACACTCACCGTACAGTGCAGCACGCACTGTACGGTCTGTGTCTGGTGTACCACTGTTCACTGTTCATAGTGTACGGCAGTGCGGTACGGACACTATAATCGCTCGCTAACCAGTACTGTTACCTAGACGGTTACACAATTTAGTCAGTAATAAATCTTGAACAATCGGAAAACATATTCCCGTTTGGTATCAAGATTTGATGTACGGGCATTCATGGAAATAAGTTCCAAAGCCCTCACTACCGTGACTGCAGCTTGTTTTACGAGCGCTTTATCATATCCTCTTCTAGGTCGATTTTGGAGGGGAGATTTCCCGTGCGTAAAATAGTGAGCGGAGTCTCGAAATTGTGATCAGGTAAAAGCCTCGCAGCGGTGCGGGGCCTCTGGCGCTGTCGCTGTGTGGGTGCGGGCGCCGCCGCGCATCAGCATTTCATGTGAAGCAATGGAGGGGAGAACTGTAAGGGAAATTATAGCCAATGCGTTTCTGAAGTGAAACAAAAGTAGGGGAATATATGTGAGGAAGATACGCTGGATGAATCTTAGCAACAGTGCTGCGTCAGATGAACTCTGTGCTAAATGAGACAACCTCTTTTGAACATTGTCGTGATCACTCCTATCATAGACAAGCAAAGCAGTGCACTGTACAGAACGTAGCGGTAAGCTGAGCAGAACATTCTAGCAATCAGTGCAGTAGTTGAATCTTAATGAAAGCATTGTAATGCATGAATTGTAATAACTAATGTACTATATGAACATAGCAAAAATAAGTACAACAAGTAACGAATGTTGGAGAAGATGAGATAGTCTACTATGTGTGACATGAAAATAGATACTTGAAATATATAGGGTGTCTCAAAAAACTGTACTCACGCTTCAACTGTCGCTAACATACTGCTTTTTTGAATTGTAGGTGTATTTAATTCATCACAACATGACAGGAAATCAACTTAGCTTAGAAGAGAGGAAGTTTGTCCTAAAATATTATTGGAAGACCGAAAGCGCAATTAAAGTGCAGAGACGATTCAGAATTGAATTCACGAAACCGCCACCACTGCGCCGGACCATTGCTCGCATCAGGGACAAATTTGAAGCAGATGAAACCTCTCACCCATGGACTTTTTTTGTGGGGATGTCTCATAAACAAAGTTTATCGTACCAAACCAAGAACTATTGATGCATTAAAATTGAAAATTGAAAGATAATGTCGCGATATTCCTAATGACTTGTTTCGTGACGTTTGCGAATCCCTTGATGCGCGTTATCAGCGTTGATATCTACACTCAATTTATAACTTGCACCATTATAAGCTGCTACTATCGGCCTAAATTTAAATCTTGAAGAAAAATGATGTGTGTGTATTTTCGCTAGACCATACAGTACCAGCGGAGAATGCATGACGTCATGGAATTTTTAATCAGAATGGCAGAGCATCGGAGTAGAAGCTTCCGTACTGGGACGCAATTAGTACACCCCTCCCACTCCACAGTACGCAATCACGCCGAAAAATGTAACGTACCGATATTCCCCACCGACTTCAAAATCTTAGATTCTGCCTAGAGCTGTGACTCAAAAAAGACCATGCCTAGTTATAAAAAACATGTGTTTTAAAAAACCATGACAGAAAAATGTGGATATTTTTTGTTAATATTTTGTTTTATAACTCAGCAAGGAAAAGAACCCCATGACAATAATTGTTTCCATGTCAGATTTGAAATAAAGTAGCATACCCCTTAATTCATGGTTTTCCATGGTTGTAGGACATTTTCAATTTCTGTGGTTTCATGTTTTGATATTTCATTCATTTTACAATGCATGAGTATCACATTCAACTCCCCAAACGATGTGTTTTAATGGTAAATCTTTACTGGTGATCGTAGATAAGCGTTTTCTGCCAATTTGATATAGTGTCTGGAATTTATACTGTAAGAGATTTGGCAAAACTGTGAGTTGTTCACTTTGTTGTTATTCTCAGTAATTTTTTTTTACAAAAAACTGTCATAAAAAACGTTTTTTTCATCACTAGTTCTGCCTCAACTTCTTTTGACTTCAATATTTTAGAGTCGTTACTAATTTTTAAACGAAAACTGGCCCTCAACAATTCCTACATTTCATGCCCGTTGCAAATAGTAACTAGATAGTAATCTTATTGATTTTATTTTCTTTGATATATCTTTATTTTCGTGATTTCTTTTAGTGACTGTCTAGAGCATTTTTTTTTCATTTCTGATATAATGACTCGTTCTTTTTTGAAATGATGATGGAGCTGGTCTCGGAAACGTTTTCCGATGTATGTAAACATGATTAACTTTCCTGGGTTTTTCCTCGTTTTTAACCTGGATTTTTCCTCGTTTTTAAGTTCCCCAAAGATAATTATTATACGGTATCATCTCAAATTTATCGAGTACTCTCGATTTCTGGGAAATATTATGAAGTTTTCTGTATCCCTAAAGAGTTATTGGGTTTTGCATTTGCATTTATTCTGAACCCGTTTTTTCATCTTGCATTTCATATTTTCTCTTTGAATGTGAGCCTGGCCTTTATTATTCGTGGGAGCTTTTGGACCAGATGTTGCCCGCACATTCCACCGAGATTTCTAGGCATGGGTGTGTTGTAAATTGGCTTGCAATGCCATTCTAATGGGCTCTGTTTACAGTGTGTTTGCGCAAGACACGCTCATGAAGCGCATTGTTCTAGCACAAATGTGATTCTACCCACAGACCCTCTACTTGGTGCGTGTGCGAAAATGCAAAATGATGCCCGACCGCGTCGCAAACTTCAACAGTAAGAAGTTAAGATTCCTACGTCGGATGTTAATTCGAGAAATCCAAATTAGGGGTTCTTGCAGCATCTTATTTCATTGTGATACATGTACATACACTAGTTCATTTCAACCCCATTCATACACCATGCCCTCCAACAGTGGTCAGACTGAAGGGATCCGTGGTCAAATTCCATCCCTCCCCACGTGTTGCTGATGACGACTTAAAGTCTCGAGCAATTCTTGGATCATACTCTAGTCCGTAGTATTCGTTTTTCATATGTAATGATTTACAAATGAACAAGATTTAGCATCAAATGTAACGATTTACACTTCATTTACAGGTGTCTTTGAATAGACTGGTTTAATTTTTAGACTAGTCTTATTTTTAATAAATTTTAATCTATAAAATAGACTGGTTTAACTTTTAGAAGGAAATGAATAGGGTGAGATTGCGTCAAGAAATCCTTCTAGGGCATTGTTTCTTTGATAGCTTCGTCTACGTCAAAAGTAATGATTTACACTCCATTTACGAGTGGCTTTAAATAGACTGAAATGGTACTGAAATCTATGGTATTGAAGAGGCATTGCTTTGTTTGTTTAGCGTTAGAAAGACTAAACTCCTTTGAGTATACATTATATCAAGAAGCCTCTGATGATCATCAGTGACAGAACCACGAACTTGAGTTTTAACGTAACTTTCATTCTAGAATACCTGTTTTGTAGCTTTCCCTTTAATAATTAAAATAAGATCGAGGAATGACCTGCTCAGGGATTTAACCTTTTTACTGATGGATTTTTGTGAAAGACCGACACCACATCCAAGCTGGTGACTGATTTGTGATAATTATTACATCTTTATTTTTGATCTTGAAAACATCCAAACTTCTTGTGAGGTTTCCTAACATAAGAGTGGTAGCTGAAATTGTTCAGCACTTTAGTCATCTGAAAGTTGTCCGCAATTCTATACGATAAAATTTAAGAATTGTTCGAGTTTTGACTGATGTGGGCAGTGATGCATTTATTGTATTACACTACTTCAATTTAACACGCCTTCTTACTTCCTGTAATTACAAACAATGAGTAATGATCTTGTGTTGTGTAACCATCGCCACTCATGTAAGTAGCTATTACTGAACATAATGACTTCGTTATTGCTGCCTCTCAGGGTACACGGGACGGCTGTTGTTTTAACGAAAATTGTCTCTCCCAAAAGAAAGATGTGAGCAAATTGAAGTTTAGGTTGGCCTTCGTTCTGTCGAAAAAAATTTGTTTTGTTTCGGACCATCTATTTTCGCTTCACTGGGATCCTTTTCTCATCTGTTACTTTTGTCATGAACTTTTTTCAATCCTTTTTTTAGGTTGAAGAAATTCGGTGTGGTGAGGCACTTGTGCACACAGGCCCTGTTCTCTCAACTTCATACTAAATGGTGCTCTCCTCTTTCCTCTTTTTGGAATTCATTTTGTTCAGGTAGGAAGGCATAAGCTAATTTATTAATGCTGTGTAGCTCTGATAGACAAGTATTCCCATCGGAAAATGATTCTCATCCAAACTGACAAAGAAGTATTGCTTGAACATCATTGATAAACACTGATGGCGTCCTATTTATGTTCAGCGAATATTTTGTAGCTTCAGCTTTTTAAAGCTCAGTCTAGCATTGATGCTCATGTTTTACTTTCTTTAAAATGATTTGATTCAATCGCTTTGATAAAATTTCTCCTCACAAACGAATAAATTGTTTTTAGATGCTCGATGTTCGCTCACAGAGTGTAGAACACACCACTTACATGAGCTATCATCTTAGGAATTGCCCACTTAATTAACGGGACAAAGACATCGAAGGTACAGGGCCTTTAAAGAGAATAACAATGCCGTTTTATTCTAATCGAAAGAATAAACATGTGTTTCAAGAATGCCAATGAAGTTTTCGAGAGATTAACATTAAAGAAAAATTTTCTTAACATGAGCCTCCTTTTAAGATATACTACGATCCTTCTTATTTTGTCGAAGCCTAACAAAATGGTGAAAACTGGCTCCAAATATTAGGACGGTGCGCAGAACCATTCTGAACATCTTTGTACGTTCATCAACTCTGTTTGCTGAAATCAACGTGTTGAATTCCGCAGTCGGCAAATGTCGAGCACGAACTCCTGTAGCTCTTGGAGCCTTGGCTGTCACATCAGCCACACGCGTTATACACCTGCGTATCTGCGCTGCATGCCAGCTACACGCCGCATGCCAGCTACACGCCGCATGCCCGCCACACGCCGCATGCCAGCTACACGCCGCATCCCAACTACACGCCGCATGCCAGCTACACGCCGCATGCCAGCTACACGCCGCATGCCAGCTACACGCCGCATGCCAGCTACACGCCGCATGCCCGCCACACGCCGCA
>JACJUY010000405.1:142875-158800 GCA_014220935.1 Platorchestia sp. MABIK | reverse complement strand
GGCCTTGAGCAAAATGTGGGATTTGTATGATTCGCTTCAAATTTATAGGATTAAAAACAACGCACATTGTTCTTTTCAAATTTACGTTTTATGTCAGTTTACAAAATTTGCGGAAAAAAATTTGGGCAGAAATGGTTCAAAACTGAGTTTTGCTCTGGGGAATTTTCTGCGTGCATTGACGTATTTTAAACTACTTCCACTATCACCTCAACTCCTACGTATTTTCCGCTATCTGCCAAACTGACAGAAAAATTTTGGAGCATTGTGCTCGCTATTTTCTTTGTTCCATTATTTTAGGGGTTGAACAATTTCTTGCTTTTTTTTGTTATTCTCCACCTCTGATGTGACTATCTAATGAAATTTCACGTATCAATTTAATGCAAAGCATTGAAGTGTTTTTATGTTGTAGATTGTTTTTGAATCCTGATTGCCCTGATTGTCTCGCATTTTTTCCAATGATGCAATCTTATGAATTTTGTGTGGTATATAAAATAGATCCCCATAGATGCTCATACTCATAGATACTTATAGATCCTATGCGCTAATCCAAAAGATTGAGACATGTTTGTCTGTCAAAACGACAAAAATTGTGTTTAGTCGTGCGTTTCGGGAATGTCTAACTCCCGTAATCTATTGAATACTCTCAGTGTACGCTGCATCAACACACACTGTACGTGCTAATTAATTTCGTCTGCCAGCAGATTTCCATGGTCTATGAAAGTTTTGGTAATAGTTGGCATTATATGTAATTCTTGAAGTTATCTGCTCCACTTTGAAGTTTTCAGAGGGCTTGTACGTGAGTATCATGTTCTTTTTCGCGGCTATTCTTTTTCCGCTGCTATATTTATTTCCGCTCAGTTGCTATTCTCTAATAAGTTGGCACAAGGCCTTCGTGACCGCGAGTTGCCGCGGTGCACAAATTTTGGCGACTGAGATTGGGGTCGCACTTCGGTGGTGGAAGGAAGTTTAAGTCTCACTCTCTCCCCCCCTCCATTTGTTGCAGGACTCTCAATATAAACAAGTTCTGCCAAACTTAAATTACTGTTCTTATGGGCATTTCATCTTTAGCGACTAAGAATTTTAGAGAATGTTTTAAAATTTACGTGAGATGTTGGTCGTTTACACAGTGCGATGATTGGGACTAAGGTTGTTATGTTGTGGTTTGAGGTCTATCAACACTTTGACTGCGGCAGATAAAACTGAAGTTTATTGTTCAACTCTAATTTTTTTAAGTCAATTGTGGTAAGCAATGTTAAAAATTACAAATATCGCCCCTTCATTCAGCTTTGATTAAGGCATTCATGAATATTGAGTCCGTAATTACTGACTGGTCAGCAGCATTATGAAAACTCCATGTGTGACCACCGGCGGCTCACGTCGCATTTACTATTACTGTTAACTGTACTTATCCCGCATTGTCGAATCACTATCGACACGGATCTATGATCATTTATATAAAATTGTACAAAATACAATAGCGCAGACTGATTTATCTACTGAAAAAATGAGCAGTGTCAATGCTTCGATCCTAAAAGATCGTGAGTGCAATAGAACGAAAAAGATGCAACGTAAATTGCAGATGTTTTCATTATATTTTCCAAGTTGCTCGTCACTAATGAGCTTAAGATAAGTACGTACTACCTGTAAATGGCACCGAAAATGCTAGAGGAGCTCTGTGAGTTACAATATTTACATTTCTATCCATTTGTGTACATGCGTTCACCTGTGTTCTACATGATGGTATACGAGACGAAGTTCATTATTTTCTCGCTACCCTTCGGTAAATTTATGATTTGTACGAACGTAACCTTCGCATTTGACCCTGTCGTTCAGCTACAACTTCAGCGATCTGCATGCAACTAGCGTGCGGTCTCTCCCACCTCATTTACGACGGTGACACCCAGATTGGCGCTCCTTATTTCAGCATGCGGGCATGCTACGTGCTTGTGGCTTTATGTTCAGCATACCATAATGTATGTTCAGCATACCATAATTAGTCGTTTATCTCAAGTTTATCGTCCCGGTGAATTTGAGAGTTGGTTGTGGCATTTTTTAGCCCTTGACTACGAATTTGGCAGCCGTGGATGACGAGTCAATTATTGACAAATTATTTTCGCTTTAAGGGCGGCACTCCTAATATATTAAATGTGTTAAGCATGAATGTACTACTGATGAAATTATTTGATTATACTTTTTAGTGATCTTCATAGAATCTGATGGAAATTTTATTTCATGCTTCGGTGGGGAAAAATATTGCGACGTTGATGAATAGCTTGAATTGCTGTAATTCTCGTTTGAATTTCAATATTTTTTGCTAAGTTGAGAGTACTGGTGAGTTTTAACTGTATTGTTCCCTTGGACAGTTGCGTGCGTATTTTTCAAGTGATTATTGGTTGCATGTGGGCAAGAATGCACAAATTCGCACACTCAGTGGATACGCAAAAACACGTTGAATATTCGAATTACCACCCAATTATGCACGAGTTCGTTTTCTGGACTTCGTGAATTAAAATGCTAGATTCCATCACTCATACGTGCGTGCCTTAAAAAGTGGTTGAACTTAAAATTGAATACATTTCAAAATTCACGAGTACTTGATGCAGTTTAATATTTTACAAAAATTTTCAATAGTGAATTAGAAGCTTCTAATAGTCTATAAAATATTTGTAGTATTTGAGGACATATTTTGTTTGTTTTCAATGAAACTGCACGTTTGGACATTTATTTTATGCTACAGGTATACCTTCAGATAGTTCTTGTTCCTCTCAAGCTTCGTTTGCAAACCCGATTGCACTTAAAATAAAATTCTTTTTTGCCTCGTTGGGTCTTTAAGCTCTCAATATGAAGACAAGAACCTTTTTTTGGTCTTCAAATTACCGCAACTTCCCTACTGATTCATCCAACCTCGAGTTAATGGATGGCGCTTTTTATTGAAGCTAGAACATCTTCCTGCACGCTGCAAGTTTGCTGATGAAGCGCACGAAGCTGCTGCGTGAGCTGCATCAATGTAGGAGATATTATGTAACATTATATTAGTTTCTGCTGATCCGAGTCATACGTTCGTTGTTGATATTTGGACTGACGGAGTATCGGACGAGAGGATCCTGGTGTTTTGCAGTGAGGTTGATTTCAATTTTCGACGCCGAAATACCACAGATTGAAATAAAACAACAAGAGGCAACGGAAAAAATTAGCGCCACCATTGAGAGAAAGAACAAGAGAGAATCTGTAGGGCGTATTTCTGTTTGAGAACATATTAATCATTGTTCTTCTTAGAAGAGTACAACTACTATATATAGAGGGAAAAGTGCTCCCAAGAGGAAGAAATGAGGTCCCGTACTTTCAACTAGATATCCTTGTACTATGATTAAATAGGATTTTTGCTTTGTAACGAACAATTTTTCCCACCCCTTTCTGTCCATTTTCTAGGTCTGATTATTTTTTTTTAAACTTTTTTCTTATTTCGCAAACTTCCTTCGGTCTTGCTGTTTCTAAGCGCAGGGTGTGGGGACGCACCTTCAGGTTCTGCTCACTCTGTTGTTGCCTAAATTCTGTACTAATGGGTACCGTCCTCATTCTTTTCTTGGGAACACCTTTTTTGTGTGGTAGGGGAGGCTTAAAATAATTTATCTGTTTAAATCCAATCAATTTCACCATTGTGCAATAGCGGGATTATGGTGTTTCAGTATCGTACTGAGGTAGAATCTTAACTCTTAAGCGTCAATTTTTTTGTACTCCAACCACCGTTATCGAAGCCACCATCATTTGACTGGCAGTGCCATCAGGTTGTCATCGACATCAAAGTGAGGAATTAATTGCCACTCGGCAGTGGACTTCAAAGGAGACATTAGGAAAGAAATTTCACCAAAATTGAGGCTATTTTATTATTCCGTATTGTCTTCTGGAGCGTTAAAGAGTTAATATTTGCGCCGGTCTCTTTAAAATCAGGAGTGATCAAGAGGCGCAGTTCATTATTAATGTTTGCGCGAATATTTTTCTTTAAATGACTGCTTGGTTACACAAGTGTTGTGTAATTCGCAGGAATATATTTTAACTAGTCCGGCCTCTGTGTTTGAAATTGTAGCTTGACCTCATCAACTCTCGAGAGTTGACGAGGCCGAGTGCACACAAAAATGTATAATAATGTTTGACAAATCACATGACACACGTTCCTATTTCCTATGAATTCACGTGCTATTCATTCCTACTCGAATGTGATGGATTAATATACAGAAAATTGTGGAGTTGATGAAGCTCGTATCACAGATACGCTCATCACACACTCCAGGCTGGCTACGGACAGACAGACGGACGCGGCTCTAATTATAGTATGGGATTCTGGTCTTCTGGCTTGTTAAGTTTTGGCTCTGAACTTAAGTGGTGATCTAATCTGCATGATCACCTTTTATGTTAACACCAAATGCACAACCCCCTTACCGCTTTCTTTTTATTGAACTTTCTGCTATGAATCCTTTTTGAATACAAATTGTTTGTCAATTCAAGCGTCATATTTGATTGCAAGGTTTTTTATTTTGGCGCACCATCCATTTGATTGATTGCCCCTCACCCATGCAGCGTTGGTGCAGCACATTGTCTCCGTGCGAGCGGCGCGGTGCCGGCACTCCGCCCAGCACTTAGCGAGCGCTGCCTGCATTTAATGTGTTGTTTGGTGTGTGCTGTGTGTGTTGTGTGCTGTGTTTAACTCGGTGTTGTCGCGTGCCTTGCCAGCAAATTCTGCGTAGCGGCGGCTACACCCGCACGCCTGCGTGTCAACTCTCAGAAACGTTACCTTATTGTCTTTTATGGGATATTTTATCGATGTTCTCGTAAAGTTTATTTACGGGGTTATTGAGATAAAGGAATTTGCCGCATGTATGGTGTTTCAAACTGATTGTCTTAGCTTATTTATCGTCGATTCGTATCTCTCAAGAATACGTTGTTTTCTGAAATGCAGAATTTTATTCCGGGCTGCACGCGATTTGAGCGTGTTATAAATCTGAAATTTGTCTCAAAAATGACGTAGCGAACTACGTTGATCCTTAATTCGTACTTGACTATAGACAATGCAACATTACGCATTCATTCAAAATGTTGCTGTTTATTTATTTATTCGCTAATACCGTTTTAGAGAAACATCGATTCAAAGCAGACAGGCCAGCAAATTAACTAGTTGAGCTCGATGTTGTGGCTGGTCGGTCAACAGTCTGAGAAACTTCAAATACAGGACTCAGGGTCTCAAGGGCTAATTATGGAATTCGTTTTATATCCTTTTAAGTTATTCCTGTCCGTTGTTTTACAATTGTTTAACTGAATTCGTAAATTTGTGTTCCCTACTGACGATGCAAAGTGTTCCTTGCTTTTGGCCCGTGATGAAATAGCGCTCGACCGTCCGTTAATCACTGGGGCTCTGGAGGGCGACCTGCTGCCGTGCCCGCAGCAAAACGCTCCACGCACACGCGCTGCGCTAAACAGCCCGGAGTACAAACAACAAATTCGTTTTCGGGGGTCGTAGCCCTGACCCTTCCATGAGCCGACCTCACTGACCCTCCACCCCCTCTGCTTAACCCCCGAGATTTGTTTCTGGAGCGTTCCATTGTTCTTCTCGTTGACTCATTGAAATTTCCAGCCTTCTTTCTTACCTAATAATGCCCTTTGTGTGCTCATTTTTATTCATGTATTCATATATTTGTTTGGTGGCCGCTTCTTCCGTCTCTCTGTCATGCTCATAAGGATGTTTAATGACCGTATCTGTGATACGAGTTTCACCAGTGCTCAAGTACCGGAATATTTTTATTGTAGATACTATTGGGATGGATATATTTGTTTGGCACCCACAAATGGAAAATTTGTTCAAGGAAAATATTGAATCACGTTATTTTTACCAGGCTGTGTACAGTTTAACAATAATGCCCTTGTATTGGCATGCACACTCGCGAAGTATTCTATCTGCAAGATGTCAACTGCTGAGACCACGAAAATGTTTTGATGTTTGGGTGGCATATGTTCAGATATCCACGTGAGGGCAATTTACGTTTTATTTTATTCGTTTTGTATTTTGTGATAGCATTTGTGAATCTTCTAAATTTTCTTTGTCAAAACGTTTTAATTTTTTCTAACGTAATGAGAATAATGATGAAGACAAGATTAGATTCCAAGTTAATTTAAGCCTCCATTAATACAGCAAAGGTGTTCCTGAGAGAGGAAGGAAAAAGGCACCATCAAGTATTGCATTTTCGGAACGGAAAACATATGCACAAAGTATGATCCCACGCACTGCGCATAAAAACAGACAGATGAAAAAAAGTTTATGAAACAAGACGCAAGTGAACTGACAAAAAATGTCCGTAACGGAACAAAAATTTATTCCTTTTCAACAATGAGTAGAGTTATGTAACCTTCAGCTCGGGACCTCACATGTTCCCTCTGGGAACGATAAAGATGTTGAGTGGGGTATGAATAGTCAAACAACCTATCTACAGTAAGAACTAATATTTGCCCGACATTTACTCGTATATGTACCTCATTTTGACAGAGACTGAAAATCACGTTTTGAAGTGTATTACTAATTGCAGTCATCAAGTCAACTGATCAACTTCACGTTTTTAGAATTGAGTTCCAAATTCATATTTTAAATTTAGAACTTGCATAAAATTTACTTGAGACCGTGACGTACTGGGAGTCGTTTGAATGCGTCGCGACGTTCTGCAGGTGTACGGAGCCAGCCGCCAGCGTGACGCATGGTGCGGTGGAGCTGCTGCGCCTCACGTCTTGCGGCAGCTGCTTTTACGCGCTCTGAAGAATTTGGGAAAGAGCGTTTGTCCGCTGGCGCCCTCTGTACAGTAGTAAACAAATAATGAGTAAATGCAAAATCTGCCGTCGCGTGTCTGTTCTCACGGACATCGCTTCTGTTTGGGATGGTACCATTCATTCTTCAGGTGTTCGTTTATCAAGGATGCTTCGCAATTCGCCCGGAAAACAGTTAAAACTTCATCTTCATGCAATAGATGCACGAGGGATATTGGAAAACAATGAACATTCAATCGTTTCAACTGGATGAATTGCCCGCAACGTGACAGCGGCAAAATCAGCAATGTCAACGCGTGCTAAATATTTCTCCCAGTGTTCTCGTTAATTAAAAAATTCATTTATAGCGTGGAATAAATTTGATAACGAAGATCATTGAACTATCGCGCACCCGATTTATGGATGGGCGGAAACTGCATGGTTCACGCGCACAAACTCAGCGCGTAAGGTGCGTCAGACTGTAATGTGTCTTCAGTTTCCTCTTGACGGTAAACGCATCCGTTATTCCTATTTATTTTAGAAACCTGATTTGTCTGGATTGTCTGGAATATATTATCTGAAAGTTAATTTATCGGGCACCTGGCATTCTATATTTAATCAAACATGCAAGCGTCATCTATGTAAGCAGACAAGTTCACTGCAAATGTTAACACTGTGTACACAAAAATCCTGTTTGATAGTTATCCTTGAATTCAATATGATGTGAACTCTTTGCCGCTCTTCCTATTTGTATCTTCCCTCAATTCAAAATACGATAGCGAATCCTTGATAGCGTAGTTAACAAAATTATCTCTTTTTCTACGTGGTTGTACAAACAGACTCATGTTTGCCTTCTGCCATGTGAACATTTCCTGTCTGCGCTCATAAATACGCTAGTTTAAATCCGCGTACAATGGGATCACATCCGAGGATGGCCTGGTGCGTAGGGACCCTCGCATGGCGGTGCGCAACCCTAAAATGAACCAAAAAATCCCAGATATTCGAAAGTGGGCAACATTAACGCGACCGTTCCAGCGACAACCGCCGCTGGAGCGCGTCGCTTACCCTCATTGTTTCTGCATTGAATGCCGTCCTCATCGAGCTTCGCCGAGCAAAAGAAACTCCAGGCAAGGATATCGGGTCGGACTTGCTGGTTCCGACCGAGTTACGGGCTTCTGATCCTGGCTCTTCCGCGTCGCGTCCTGTTGTTGGTAGTTTTCGTAACGCCTTCGGGTTTAGAAAGTTAAAGTCGCAAAACTTTAGTTTCCAAAAGTTCCTGCCTCCCATGACGTTTGTTTTTTCAAGATGCTGGACGCTTGTCTAACCAATGATATTTTTGTTTTTATGCTGTGCTATCGTTGTGTTTCTTGTACTTCTATTTTTGTGGTTTGTTAATTGCAACTTGAATATATGCAATGAAAGTTTCGTATGTTCTTACAATTGAGTTTTAATATTTCAGGGTTTTGACGTGATTTTCTTCATGCGGTAAAAAGGAATTCGATATCTTCGAAGCGTAGCACCTAAGTAACTGCAGTGACAATGAAGTCTTTCTACGATGCATAAATCTTTCAAATTGTTGTTCGCTTCGCGCATCATGAACGTAAGTTTTGGTTCTGAGAATCTGAGGCGAGTGCAGTGTTATCTTCTTACATTCTATATATTCTATATATGCTCCTAAAATAACAAAGGTGGTGTTATGCAATAAACTATTTATCTTCGCGAATAACTACTTTCCTCAAATGCGAGTTTCAATGTGTGATTGCGGGTTATTTGTTTCTGTAGTTGAATGTTTCACGCCTTTTTTTGACTCGCAGGCTGCTAGCCCAGAGAAAGTTTCTCAGAACTCATAACCGTTCCATGGTCGTTTTAAATTGCGCCAAATGGTGTACTCACACTTGCAAAATAAGTATAAACCCAAAGTTTCTCGTCACAAAATTTTGTTGATTCCGACGAGGTGTGGAACTGGTCTGAAATGGCCCCTTTTTAAAGTAGTTGAATATAATTTTTTATTAACGGATGTCAGCAGTAGAAATGCCACTTCACTGCTGAATAAATATCAAAAGCAAGCGGGTGATTAAATTTCACATACACTGGATTCAGCGCTTGGTATGATTTTCAGACTTGAATCTCATTTAATTATAAGCGACAACACATCACTTGACACTTAGAAGCTCAAAATCCATGTGCGAGCTTTCCTACTAGGTATTTCATTAACTTCAATGTGTATAATGGCTGTTTTAGAGAGTTCTCGAGTATGAATGGAGATTTCCATTTTCTCCGTGAGAACTACACTCCGAAGCTGCCGCCGCTAGCTAGTTTTCCCACCATTGTTTCGTTATTGTCTTGAGTTGCATGGGTCGGAGTTAAATTTTCTCCAAGTTCCGTCAATGGCACCCGGTGTCTCCGACACGCAACTAGGGCAATGGGAGAATCGCCAAGTTCTTTTCCACGGGATTATGCGCGCTATTAACGATCTCTTGAACATCTAACGACAGAACATCATGGGATAGGTGCATGGCTTCTTCCCGGCAGTTCATACTTGATGATGAAATTCTTCAATTGAGCAAGCAGCTGTGCAATAGCTGAACGAGTGAGAGAGTACGACGACACCTCCTCTCTCAAATTACGTGCGGGTCCGACCATTCTAATGCTTGAGAATAGCTACGCAAATTAATTCTCTATGTTTAATAATTTCGAGCATTCTGCTGTTTCTCGAAGCAGAAAACTCGTAATCAAGCTTGTCAATAACGCGTAGTTGAAATTTTTCCGGAGAATTATTTTCCATTGTATAATGAGGACCTGATGCTCCTTGGAGCTGAGCTGGATTTCCGGAGTTCTTTTGATTAGATAACTCTCTAGTCGTTCCTCGTTAGTTTATCTTTAGGAATTCTCTTGTATTCTTCCTTGGTTAAAATAATACCTATCTTCATACTTTCACTGTCTTTGGACTGGGGCACTGTAGGTATACAAGCTTTAATTTATGATCTTATTTTATTATAGCATCAAAATTCTTGAACATTGAATCATAAATACGATGTTTTGTGAGGGTTCCGTGAATGAATTTAGAAGTAGTGAAGAGTGTTGAATTTTTTAAATTTGTTATGACCGCAGATGTTAATATGAACGTGTCGTTCAGAAAATAGATAGTTGGAAACCAACAAAGTATACATAATTTGGCAATCAAGTTTAAAAAATTGCATTAAAAAACCTAGCTCTTACAATGATACGTTTACGTTCGGGATGCGTTCGACGTCACTGACACAGATTTCTTGACCAAGTGGGATTAACTTTTTATTAGCTCTAATTTGGTAGTTCCTTTATCTGACTCATGTCAATGCCAATCTTCCTTTATCACTGACATCAGATTGTCATATCAATGACAATCTGACAATCTGTAATCTCGCGTGAAAAGATTAATATCGACATTGATGTTCCTAAAGAGTATCCTCAAGTTGGAAATTAGGTTCAATAATGAGAAATCTTGTAGGCATTCAAGTTCTTCAATCCAGTGTGCGCAGGAAGAGAAAAGATGCTGATCGTAAAAAATTCACCCGTGTAATGCACCACAAGCTGTCTCGTGCGGGATTACAGCGATTGTCTCGTGTGGGGCAGCGATTGCCTCGTGCGGGGCAGCGATTGTCTCGTGCGGGATTACAGCGATTGTCTCGTGCGGGATTACAGCGATTGTCTCGTGCGGGGCAGCGATTGTCTCGTGCGGGATTACAGCGAATGTCTCGTGCGGGATTACAACGATTGTCTCTTACGGGATTACAACGATTGCCTCGTACGGGATTACAGCGATTGCCTCGTACGGGATTACAACGATTGTTTCGTACGGGATTACAACGGTTGCCTCCCACGGGATTACAGCGATTGCCTCGTACGGGATTACAGCGATTGCCTCATACGGGATTACAACGATTGCCTCGTACAGGATTACAGCGATTGCCTCGTACTTGATTACAACAATTGCCTCGTACGGGATTACAACGATTGCCTCGCTTGGGATGACAATGCCCGTCTCATGAAAACAAGATGCGGCATTCTGTCCCCGTGCCGCGTTTCCTGCGTAGTACACTGAAGTACCCTGTAATGTTGACTTTGAAATTCAGGTTGGCCCGTTTTCTTCCCAAACAATTCCTCGCCTTGCTTTTTTTCGTATGTTTGATGAGCTTTCATTCATTTTGGATGTGTTGGTGTTGATGAGAATTCATCCCGGTTAGAAAAATCTTTGTATACACACCTCAAAAGTTCGTTGAAAAACAAGCCATTTGAAACTTGAAGCTTTCACGTCGATAAAAAGTGCGAACGTTCATCGTCATGACTAACTTGGATGTTGTTACAGCTTGTAATGCTTCAAGTTGAACTCTTCAGATATTGTTCTTTTATCCCACAGTACTTTTACGATATAATCGAAGGTCACCGACGCACATTTTGCTCAACTTAGATACGTCAGTCCTGATTTCAATGACTGGATTGTGTCGCTTGGCAGGACTTGTGTTCTGATGGATTTTTTGTGATTATTCTGGGATGATTGGAATACTTTCGAATATCAAGTGAAGGCCATTCATTCAGTGGATACCCGGGAGAGGAATTGAATTTTTCACAAATATCGTGTGGAGATCGGTCTTTTAGTGGATGTTCTGGGGATTGGATTACTTTGAAATTTCCAGTAAAGGCTGTTCATTCAGTAACTCATCTGGAGCTCAAGTACAGTTGCTACTGAACTTCTCAGAGATGGAGGTTCTTCTCCGGGGGCATAAAATAGGCACTAGGTTAAATATAGGCTAACTAACCTGGAAGTAAGTCACTGGCCTACATTCCAGTTGGTGGAGTGAGTAAAATTGGCAATTAATTAATGTGTTCCATGCCATGGGGACTGGCGCCCTCAAGAAAGTTGCTGTTATGTTACCTCAACTATAGATAGGCCTTTGGACTTCGGCCAGCTTTCATGTCATCTTCGCCATCTCGTCATCTTTTCTATGTTTTTCCTTCCTAATTTGCTGTGCATGTGAGCTGGGTGTTCTGTGTGAGAGCGCCGTGTGGGATTCCCTTTTTATTCAGTGCACACTAAAAACTCCCCTTCTCTTTGCCCTCTTGAAGTGACCTATGTTGGAGCTTGAGAGTCGTGAACTATTTAATACAATTATAAAACGTTGAAGGTTGTATAAGTAGGCAGGTATAGGGACGAGTACTTCTCGGGAGGATGTGTTTGAGGAATAGTTATAGTTATTCAGATAAATGACCTGTAGTAACTGCCCTTTCAAACAGGAATTGATTCGAGTGTTTTTTTCTTGAAGATTTCGCATAAAACGAACGTCTGTGTAAATTTGTCTGCTTCTGTGCTGACTTTCAGGGGGTGGAATTGACATGCATTCTTCCGTGGCTAATCTGCTGTATAGAACTCCATGTTTTTATTCTTTTTTTAGTGCGAAATGGGCACAGCTGCGGTCCTTAGAACGATGAAAGTATTTACACCATTTCATTAATGAATATTTCTTTGCCTCTTGCTCGCTCAAAAATCGTTTGAGGATGAGTTTCCGCGTCGCCGGCCCACCCACCCGCCAGCAGCGCCGAGTTCCACCTCGCGCAATCAGAGAGCGACAAAGCTTGTCAATCGCGGCGAAGTACGCTGTGCGCAAGCAGAGCCGCGTTCATTGTCATTCCTCTTCAGTCTGGTGTTGGCCAAATTATTGGTGTCATGCGGGTGCTTTTTTTTCTTTGATTTTCATGCACTCTGAGTTTGATGCGCTCCGGAGTGAAGCACTCGGATAATTTTAGCTCAAAATAATTGTGTTGGAACGCATCTTGGGGTGATGTCACTTTCGAACATTTTAGATCAAGGTGAGAATGGTAAACATTTTGAATGAAATTTTATGCGAAGCTGTTGCTGCTAAGTGATATGCTTCGAGATCTACAACTCGTTTAGGACGAATTTCCGTGATTTTATCGCGCGCTTGATGCATCCTGAACTACCGGAGTTTACACTTGTGTGGTCTTCATTTCTAAATTGAACTTGTATCGTACTGTAGTAGACAGAATTATTCTGTTGGTGGCTGTTATGATTTACTGCTGTAATTCTACGTAAAATGAAAATTTTTGAATCAGAAATTTTGCATATGCAAATTCGAGGAATATCCACGAAAGCTGGCAACACTGTTGTGTTTTAAAATATTACTAGTTTTAAGTGCCTTATTGTGCTTCTGAGAAGAATGCTTTTCAAAAATGAATGCTCTTGAAATACACCTGACGTCTTGTATATGATAATATGCACCTAAGTATTCCAGCAATAATAATTGTTCTGTGCCTAAAACATTCAATTAGGCTGAAAAAAAATCCGCATTTAAAATGAGATGTGAGTTTGAAAGTCATCGTGGCGCTCAAGTGCAAGCTTGACGGTGCCAGTGAGGCATCCCAGTGTAGTTGCGAGTGCTGGAGTTCATGATTTAATGATTTAAGCAATTTTAAAAATTGTTTAATAATTTGATTGAAATAATGATAATTGATTGAAAGAAAATAAAATTAGAACACTCTTTAAATTGATATTTAATTCTACGGTATATATATATGTAATTAATTGTACTATCATATTGAAGAGTCTGGGGAGAACATACGTTGGATTGCGTTTAAAATATGTGCACAATTCGTGATTGTAAAATGGACCTAAATTGCGTAAGTGCGGACCCCAGCACTGAACCTTGGACTTGATAAAAAATAGACAAACTTGGCGAGGAACGAGATTAGCCGAAAAGTTTCCACTTTCATCAAGATTATATTTCCTATTTGCATGTGAATTTCAATGGCGGTTGATGAGTTCCGGCGTATGAGGGGAAACCTCGAGGAAGTCCAGTTTTCTAACGCGAGCGAGTTAGAGCTCAACTAATTCTGGCAGAAACTAGTGAGAGTCTGGAATGCGTCGCAGTTCCATTTGAATTGAAATGATTTTTGAGTGGCAAGCCCCGGAACAGCAGCCGGCACGGATTGTGATCTTGAGGAGCTTTGGTTTTAGGACGCAGTAGACGAGAGGAAGATATGAGAATGAGAAGGAAATCTGAAATGAGGAAGATATTGAAGTTGAAAACGATATTGAATAAAAATGAATAACACAAAGTACAAAATGAGAAAAGATGCTAGTCATGGGAGGTCAAAATTGCCGAGCATCTGCTGGGCATTGAGGCGGGGAGGAAGAGCAAATGATCGCTTGGTTCGCTTACAACAGCCGACGGAAGCTGGAAACTTGCGCACCCTGGAAAATTGGGAAAGATGGAGTCTGGAGCGCCAGGAAATTGAAACGATATTGGATCCAGAGGGAGTGCCTGCAGTGGGGAGTACTGGGAGGTGTGAGTGTGCAGTGGGGAGTACTGGGAGGTGTGGGTGTGCAGTGGGGAGTACTGGGAGGTGTGGGTGCTGCAGTGGGGAGTACTGGGAGGTGTGAGTGTGCAGTGGGGAGTACTGGGAGGTGTGGGTGTGCAGTGGGGTGTA
Organism: Platorchestia sp. MABIK; assembly: GCA_014220935.1. Taxonomy (NCBI): domain Eukaryota; kingdom Metazoa; phylum Arthropoda; class Malacostraca; order Amphipoda; family Talitridae; genus Platorchestia; species Platorchestia sp. MABIK. The sequence continues at coordinate 144,535 of JACJUY010000405.1, read as the reverse complement.
TTGGGAGGTGTAAGTGTGCAGTGGGGGAGAGCTGGGAGGAGTGGGTGCGCTAGTCGGCTTGACACAGCCACAGTGGGGACTACAAAACAGTGGGACGCAGAGTTGCAGAACATAATTCACTGACCCCCTTTCTGACGTTGAAATGTCCTCGACGAAGTAATGAATCCAAATGTAAATGATGCACCTGCTTGAGACACTGATGTGCTTGCTAGCAACATTGAGGCATGAATCCAAACGCCCGTACATGTTTTCATTCATCAACCCTCAACTGACGCAGTTTACTTCCTGTGGTGGAGCCTGATTTCCATGAACTGAAATTAAACTTTCAATGGGTTCACAAACTACCGGCAGTTCCGCGCATCTTGCCTCCTAATTCAGTCATTTTCCTCGTAAAGAGCTGCACATTTTTCCTGCTCAGGCGACCACGACGCTGGAGTCTCTCCCTGCAGTTGGGCTCGTCAGGTTCACCTGAGCCTCGCCGACTTGTGCTGCATCCGCGTGTTGCGTCACGAGGTTGTGCTCGCTACCGCAGCTTGTGTTCGTGTTTGTGCCACTTAAGGTGTTTGTGTCACTCGCTGTGTTTGTGTCGCCCATAAATTTTAAGCGTTTTCATTACTCTGAACATCAGTATTCATCAGCTGTAATCACGTCCATTTTCGGTCGCCACTCGTGCGTTACGCTCACGTGTGTGTCTCCAGCGCGCGTGTTTGCGTAATTTGCTGTCGTCTCGCGTTGCGCGCAGTTTAATTTTCAGCTCCTTGGGGTCTGAGGAGGGATCCTAATCCCGGCGCATTCGCTTTGATTTACGGCCGCAGTCTCGCTGCATCTGTGCGCTTTTGACTGGAGCATTGCACCCTGCCTGCCGCCGCGCCTACTGCTGCAGAGGTGCTCCAAATGTTCCTCGCTGGCCCGAGTTGGGATCTGCCATCCCAAAGTTTTTCTTATTCCCGGGGTTAATTTATAAGATTCTTGGCGACTTGCTTTAAACTTTTCATTTATGGAGCAATTGAATTGTATAATGGTAGGCGACGGTCTGCAGTATTTTGGGTGTCAAGAATAAATTAGATACGAGCCCCCAGCTGCCGTAAATTGCCTCCTATTCTTCTGAGCAACAAAATGACCATGAAGCACAAATCTTATTTCGCTGGGCTAGCACCGAAGAGAAATTTTCATACATACTCCTTTTACACGTCACCAGATTTTGATTTCGGCAGAGTCGTTGTTTAGCCATTATTTCTCCCTCACATATGCTCGCATATGCGTGTGTTGCGTGTGTCTGTGTGTGTGTGTGTTGTATTGCGGGTGTGTTGTGTGTGCATGTGTGTGTGTCAGCACGTATCATGCGAGCGTAACCGTGACTCCGACGTCCCAGCGACGTACAATGCAGTGTGGCGCGAGGGAAAGAAGTGCTCTTCACCTCTGACCACAGGAGAAATTTGACACACTTGATCGTGCGGCAAAAGCTCGCTCGCTTTAACGCGGGGAAACGGCGTGTGTCTGCGACCGTTTGCACTCTGCTTCCTGCATTGTTGTGTGTGGTGCACTGTGGTGTGTGGTGCACTGCGGTGTGTGGTGTAGTGCGATGTGTGGTGCACTGCGGCGTGTGGTGCACTGCGGTGTGTGGTGCACTCCGGTGTGTGGTGCACTGCGGTGTGTGGTG
>JACJUY010000405.1:74312-142830 GCA_014220935.1 Platorchestia sp. MABIK | reverse complement strand
GTGCACTGCGGCGTGTGGTGCACTGCGGCGTGTGGTGCACTGCGGCGTGTGGGGCACTGCGGCTTGTGGTGCAGTGCGATGTGTACTGCACTGCTCCAAGGAAACAAATGCGAAAATCTAAAAAAGCTGTTTTTATCAGTGCTGTTCCCTTCAAAATAAATCTCTGTGACGACAGGGTCTTTGTATTCTTGCTTTGCTGCTGTGTGCGCCACGGCAGCGAGAAATTCTAAGTACGTGCACGCGACATCGCTCTCCATCGGCGAGCACGACACCGTGGCTCTTCCTGTCCTCACAGACCGATCTTTCGCATGAGATTCAAATTTCGTGGATCACGAGCTAAATTGGGTTATCTTTGTAAACATCGCCTTGCGTGCTCTCTCTCCGCCGCCTCGCCAGGGCGAGGCTGCCTACCTCCAGTGCAAGTTCTCATAGAATTTGGAATGCGTGGCCAGCCTTCTACTTGATGCATAACTATTCGATGTGTGCTCAATTTATTTATTTTTTAAATTGCCCCTGCAACCATGATTTCTCAAATGGGAATTAAAAACTAGAAGTTCAATAACATTCTGTGATGAATAAGATATATTTCAGCCTCTCGTTTGCGGCGTTTGTGAATTTGTGTCAAGTTCCTGCGCACAAAATGAAGACGACTTGCTGTGCAAGGTTAAGCCGTGCATCCTTTGATTAATTTTCAGGCTTTCATAACAACAGCAACAGCAGAGCTGCAGCCGGTCTGCCTCGCAGGTCTGCCTCGCACAGCTGCACGCACACTCAATTAGTGAATGAAATTCAGACTTCCTGAATATCGCGCGGAGTTAGGCGTAACTTGCTAAGTAATTGACAAATTTGCACCTAGTTGTTCACGTACGCTTCTCTTCGTAAATATACTTTTTTCTCAAACCATTGTCGACTACACATAATTATTTCCTTTGTACTTTTCCTTCACTATAAAATGTGGCTACAGCGTCGCCGTACTCTTGCGCAGGTCGATGAACTTCGATAATGGCTGATTTTCTATCTAGTAGCTATAACAGGGATTAGATCTTGGATTCTTATCTTTAGGGACTTCATTGAAGTTAGCTGCACTTTCGTTCAGAATGCGTCAGTTGTGCGTATGGAAGAGCTCGGGAAGCAACGCGCACACTGGAACTCATCTCCGTAGGTAGCGACCACAAATCCTATTGATCTTCTTGTGAGTTTTGTTGGTAAGTGACAGTCGTTTAGGGCAGCATTTATAAAAAGAAGCGCCAGTGGAACCCCCAAACATCGGTGCATTTGTCTTAATTATTTTCCTGAATTTTCTGATGTAAAGGCTTCCACTGAAACAGTTTACCCCCACTCGCGAAGCTTGGTGCTGTTCTCTCCTTTTTCATGAGTTGATAAACACTAGGGCGGTTGAAAAAGCTTTAAACGATGGATGATAATATCCATACCTGGAATTTATTTCAGCTTTTTTTAGCTCGATCATGTGTTGTGTTTCACACAACTATTTCTTCCCATGAATGCAACGCTAAAAGGGAGGATTGTGTCCAACCAACTACATTTCCTTACAATGCTTCGAAAAAATCCTAAAAGTTTCGCCATCTCGTCAGAAATGTGTTCTCATCGATAAATCCAGCATCGTGCAATTCTACGATCCTTCGCACAATCTGCCACGGATAAAAACACGAATAACCTCCGCAGCGCACGTTAGTGCAGGGCGAGGAGGCGCCGCTTAAATGCTTATCCTTTACCTCACGCCTTCGTCACATCTACCCTGCGGAAGATCCACGTCTTAAGGGTTCCAATTACCCTTTCACTTCGATGAATATATTTCTAGGCTTATGTAATTTCAACTACGTTGGATCTTACTCATTTTATAAAGATTAAATGTAGGATTCGTTTCTTACTGACTAATTTGGATTGTGGGCTTTACACCATTTAAATATCAGTTACTGTCGTAACGCGTTTCTTCGTAACGATCGCCTTCAGAGCTTAAAAGAATAAAGTCCTAGGGTTCGTCGCCATAGACGATGAATCTGCGATATTTTGAATTGGAGTATAAACGCGAATAGAAGTGGGATTCATCGTAAAAGATCACAATTGCCCATCTTGTCTCTGTTACACCTATTAACTTCAATTCAAAATGTGATCAGCCTCCCCGAACACGCATTACCAACGCCCATATAGATTGATACGAAAAATATTCACTATGACTATCATGTCTAAATTGCTTGTCTCTCAACAGCTTTGTGATGTACTCGTACAGTGGTCAACGTTCATCAATCTCAAGAGTGAAATATGCGCTCTTTCATGTTGTGTTTTAATTCCCTTTGTTTCTTAAGAAGAATGAGAGTGTAGAGTGGAGAAAATAAGACGAAATCTATTTGTGATACTGACGATACTATACATGCACTTATAAATATTAACCTTGATAATACGGCTTTACTGATGTCCTGGACAAACGCTCACTGAAGATTATCATTTGCTCACGATAGTCGAAGTGAGTCTTTCAATCATATTATTTAATAAATGAATTATGCAATCATATCACTATAGTTTGTCTCATTAGAGGTGGAAGGCAGCGGAGACCGAATATTCTACTGATAGGATTCCTAAATGAACATGATACGGTCTTGCAAATATCTACCATTAATAATAAAACTGGTGCTGAAGCGGAGGAAAATAGATCTTAAAAAATAATCATGATGCATGTTTTGTTTCCTTTTGAAGTTCTGAAGGAAACTGCGCATGTTTTTTCAATGCATGAATCTTCTCTCACTAGATTGACATCCAAACTTGCAAACCTAAACTGCGATGAAAATAATGTACTCGAAATAATTTCATAAAAAAACTTGAGCTCATGGGGTTTCAGTCAAAACTCCTTCGCTTGCACTGAAATTTTATTTCCTTCTGAGGCGAAAACTGACTAGTGGCGTGATTTTGTAAACATTGACCGCATGAATGAATTAAGGTAACGGCCATTCAATACATGTGACTGCATGTGTAATGAAACCTAATTCATTATATTGCACTAATAAACTTCTTCAAAATGTCGGCCAGAATTTTTTATCAATTAATTTAGAGTTTTAAATTCGTCGCTCTACATTAACGCCTTCAAGAATTTGGCACGGAGTCTTAAGCTGTGCCACGCCAGGGTGCCCCGAGGCCGGCGTCCAACGCACGCCTCCAAACATTTACAGTTGCAGGCCGCACTAGTGCTTGTCGTCGTTGCAATGCAAGGCCGGGTGGTCAGTAACTTCCGCTTGAATCATGCTACTTTGTACCGCTATGCATTATGATTCACATCACCATACATTACGATGAAATACTTCGACTATCAGCTGGTTTGCCCGTCGTAATCCTGTACCTAAATTGTGCACATCTATTAAAATTCTTTCATTTTCGATAATGAATGTGATCAAATGAAGCATTATTAGAGACTGCTTTGGCTGGTGGATTGCACTATAATATGCCAATGTTTTACCGTGAGAATGGGATTCAGAAGTCTTCCGGTAGAATTTCTTTGTGTGGCTTAGAAATAACAATTTTTTTGATAAGCCTTGCCGTATTTTATCCCATTAAATACCTTGATTGATGAAAATCGACGTATGTGTCTCAAATGTTCATACCTCCTACATTTTCTACCGAAGATAATTTTGTGACGCACCCACTCTCGGTCGTGCGTCCTCACTCTCGTACGCTTGCGTGTGCGCAGGTTTATGCCACAAATTTCAGTCAACAATAGCGGGTTTGTCCGCGTCACAGTTTATTCAGTTCCAGAATACTGGACTTGGAGTTTAGAATTCTGAAGTTCGTGATCCCTCCGTGAACCTGTGGCCCCTAGCAGACTTCGAGCTGTGGAGGCCGTCCGTGTTTAGCACAGGATCGCCAATTGGACCTTCTTCTCGACCAAAGTTCTTAGATTAAACCTTTTTTGAAACTAAATTTTGCCGTGAAATTTTTCATTATCTGGTAACCTCTCAGGGTTGGTGGACATTGTGGCCAAAATACAATCTGTAAAAACAAATGGGCGTTCTTTGGCCAGAGATATGGCCAATCTAGTAACCCTGGTCCGACGGGCGTGGCGGGAGATCGGGTGCAGGCTGCAGGGAATGCGTCCATAAACGGGGCCTGCTGCTACCTGGGCCCTCGTGTTGCATGCAATAATCCAAGGGGGAAGTTGCCTGAACATTTAGTGAATGATGTCTGTGCCGTTATGAGCTACCTATCCTGATGTTCTCGTGCTTGGATAATATTCTGAAAAGCAGTGTCAGAGTAGCAGTAATGCAATTTTTTTTAACAAACTCAGAACAGTTTGGCCACGAACCTGTATAAGTTAAAGCAGCAGACAATCAATTGATGGAATTGTATACACTTCTCTAAACAAAACAAAACCCAAAAAATCTGAATTGACCTATTAAGTTATTTTATAAGCTTGATTACGGCGCTAGCTCTATTCATACATGAGTAGGAAAATGTTCAACCAACTTTTCAAGGCGCACTCCACATCACTGAGACCGTTCTGTTGGCGTAGTGTCGCGTCTCCACTCAGAATCTCTCATCAGGCGAAGCACGAAGCGTTATTTTCAATAAGTTAATTTCAACGAATCCTTCTAAATTTATTGAACAAATTTCTCAATTTCGATGCGTCAATACCTCTCATTTTTATCAGTTATTTTTAAATTCAGATTTTCAATCAGCGAAACCTAATTTTTCTCTCACTCTGTACATTGAAATAAATCTATCATTTCATATCCGCGGGCCCAAGTGCATGCTTAGAATCGCATGGGAGGAGTCTGTGAAAAAAAACTCCTGAAATAGTTTTCCATCTTTCAACGAATGGTAAAACACGGAAAACGTTGTTTAGATCTAGCATTTTCATCCAAAGTTGATTGTCATTCCATCGCTGAATTTCAGGATGCTCCAGAAAGCATAGAAAAAGCATCAATACTTCTCTCAGTCGTATTTCAACGGTTTTAAGTCACACACAGATTTATTGGTGCTAGCGTAGTTTTCTAATTTTATTAAAGTTGAATTTTTCTCTTAGGAAAATTTGTTGCACCCGCCACGGCACCGCGCTGCTCGCCTTGAGGGCGTTGACAATGCAAGGCCTTCTGTGCGATGCTCGTTACGGACAAGGATTTTCTTGCAGCAAACGGAGCGTTAAGGCTGGCGTTACTGCCCAGGGACTTGATATAGATGCGGTCACTGGGCTTCTGCAATATCTTTTGTAAGAATTCACCAGCTAGAAAACTTCGCAGGCTCGTCCGTGCTCTTCTAAATCGGTTGAATTGAATGCATTTCTGGAAAGGTCTCCTGTCCTTACGGTTACGCGAGTCGCAAAGAAGTCATTCTATCGTCTTCGAAAAATTTTGCGCAATGTGGACACGCCTGCAGAAATTTTCCAGGTTTTTTGATTTGAAAAGCGGACTTGAACCGAGGGTTCGCCTGTGCAATCCTGGAAAAAGGAAGTTACAAAAAGCAAGGTTTTATCGAAGTTCTTACCGATGGGTTGGGTTACCATTAATTCTACGTTAGGTTTCTGGAATAGACTTCCACTCGAATGCGCAACGGGCAATTCCAACACACGTTTCCTATAATTCGACTAGCACCATTGGAAGCGTAAAGAAATTCCTCAAAATTTTTGTTCGTGCAGGAAAGGCGCTCGAAGTTTAGGGACTTCAGCAGGAGTACAGGGATAATTTTTCTCGTTTCGGGCGACTCAATCAGATGAGGAGCGGGCAGAACTTCAATGATTTTGCTCGAAAGTTTGGTCGTAGTTTCAAGTTTTATGGGCTCCTGATGTGTCTCGTCTGTGTTGCGTTTTTTGCAAGGTGCTTGCAGCGAATGCTTCGCCGTGATTGCCCGTCTTCTGAACTTACTACGAATATCTTGTTTTCATGAAATATGTTAACACATGTGGAGGGCTTAAATACGTCATATACGTCAATGCTGGCGCTCGTTTGGTCACTATATATACTGGGAGAGGATGATTTATTGTTGCAAACCGAGAGCAATTACTGAGGAAAATGCACAAATGGCATGACAGCTTTGAACACAAGTGAGTGAATTTATTTGGACTATGATGTTATTGTGACCTAATAGTAAAATTACGCAGGATCACTCAGCGGTTTGTGATATACGTCCGTTTTATTTGTCCATCAAGTCCCGCCACGTTCTGAGGCAATTTGAAGTTGCTGAAGTCAATCATTACTTGGTATTTCTACCTCTGAGTCTTTTTGTGCAGTGCAATACTGAGAGGATCGAGAAATGTGAACAGCCAGCGTCGGTGAAAAACGCTGGGAAATATTTTTGAACCGCTGTTTTTAATTCCTGTTTGCAATTTAATTCTCCGCTGTAAAAGGGCAGGAACATCATTAATTACTCCTGACACACAACTACCTTTCTTTGCAAAGATCCCATTCCCTGTCTTTCCTTATTTTGAGCCAGCTTTTATTGTATTCTTTTCGTTCTACGCGGATACAATACTTAATAGGAAGGATGATCAATTGCCACGTGTTTTCTCTGCACGCATACGACCTTAACATTTAACTTCACAGATAGAAAATCGGGTAAAATATCTTGCGAATGGAACTATAATGCATTAGATCTGCAATAGATTCGATTATCCAATAATTTTCTGCGAGAGCATTTATTTAAATTGTTTACTCAGCTGCAAATACAGAAGCACGCAACTTATTTGTCGCTCAGCGTCAATATATTCTTGTTTTTTTTCGTAAAAGGCACATTTTGCGAGGACTTTTTTGTATTCTTTGTGAATCTAATAAGCGTCTCCACTCATCACTTAGAATCATAAGCGATCTTTTCTTGTATGTTTTGATGGCACAACCTTTTTTGGGGAGTTGGAACAGCAGCGCTACCTTCCTCTGCCGTTGTTAAAATTCTGCCCACAAGAGCCCAGCGCTAACTGCCCACCGTCACCTCTTTTATTTCCGTGTTGCCCTTTAGCCTTTATCAAACTCAGCGTTAATTTCTTTTCCTTTGGAATTTACTGCTTGTATTTTTGAACGAAGGTTTACATTGTGAAGTACATTGCTTCGTATGCCTCCCTAATTTCGTTCTTATGCTTTGCATACGAGAACATTTTGCGGAATGTTGTCGTGTTCTGTGCACAAATTTGAGCTCTTCAACAGCAATGTCTTGTGGTCTGCACTTCTTGTTGAATTTCCTGAAATTCTTAAATGTTCTCACTTGATTCTTAGGTTGATATTTTCCCTTCTACTGTTATTAGCCTGGCGCTGGTCTTAGGTCGTCATCAGCATAATAATTAGGGAGGAATTGCTACCCAAAAATATTTTTGTAAAGGACACACTAGAGTACATATTCAACGAGAATTGAGTATTCTAGATTTGTTGATACAAATGGAGTTTGTAGTCCACCTGAACGGTGAAGGATCATTTGAGATAAAAACTTTGCTCAGATGTTAACGTTGAGAACAAAAACTTCGATGTGGATGTTTTACAAACTGTTGCAGTTAACGGTCATTTCTGTAGGCTCTCCTGCATTAGAATGAGTGCCCTTCGATGCGTTTGAAACTGATGTTGTTTTGTATTTAGAGTAGGATGTTAAATCAATTGGAATACTGGTGTTTTCAACCTTTATTTGCTTACATTTTCTGAGGAAGTACGTCAGCGTCGAGAATTTGTGTTAAGAATCCGTTACCTCTTTTGTACGTTGTTCATTTCCCGGGCTTTCTGTGAGGAATATTCATGAAATTGTACTTCACATCACTGTTTATTTTGGTTTATTTTGGCAACACATGAATGATTGTTAGACTTATTGCTAACGATCTTTTTCTTCTCTTTGCAGGCAGAACGCAATGCAGTCTTCCAGAAGACCTGTCGAGTTTTAGTTCAATGCCGCAACATATAACTTTCATTTCAATCTAATTAAGTTACATTTCGAGGTGATTTTCACCCTCATAAAATTTTACGATAAATAATACAGTCATTAAAGAAGTAAAACTTAAATTTCCTTATTTGTACCTACTTGCAATAATACCTGAGCATGAGAACAGACATCGAGTGACTTCGCGTTAAAATCCAGCGTCTCGGCGTTCAGGGTTCAGAAATTTGATTCGTGTAACCCACCGTAAGTCTCATTGATCAGTTCTATACTATTTGAATAATTCTATACCAGTTGAATTCGTCAGCATAAAAATGAAAAGATTGCAGTTTTGGGTGCAAGTTCTCTTCGTTAAATTTTGATGTTTGCGCAAATAATTGTTGTCTTGAAGTTTGAAAATAAAAGCGAACTCTTATTAGAAAAATACGTGAACAATGCATCATTCAGTGTGATTTACTTGGAACTGTACTTCCAAATGTCATTTAAATTTTTATTCACTATCTGTTGAGTAAATACTATCCAGAGAAAAAGTTAAAGAATTGACTAATATTTTTTGGTTAAAAAAGCTGACATCAGGGTTCCTGTTGCTTAGGTAGCGAGTGTCAGCATGGCTCCGACGGATCAACTACTCGTCAGCCGTCAGCACAGAGGCATGAGGGCGTCAGCAGCTGTACGTCTAGCGCTGCTGTCAGCACTCCTGTCAGCCGCTGCTGCCATTGAACGTGAGTAAATCTTGTCAATATTTCATTCCTTCTACATTGCACGCAAACAGATTTTAAGGTTTTGAATGAGCGCTTTAACATTTGTGTGTTTTTGCGTTTTGTGTTTCAGTTCACTTCATCCCATTCAAAGCATTCGTTCCTATTGCAGACAAAGCAATATAATTGCTCAAGTTTGGGGCGAACCCCACGTGCCGGCAGAACGATTTTTCATCAGAGCTTTTGAGGAAAAGAGTAAGTCTTACACTTCCGCTTAGCGATAGGTAGACCTCGAAAGCAAGAGACCTGTGAATCCTCATCTAGCCCATTGAGAGTATGGAATTCTAATCTCAGAGTGTAAGAAAAAATCTACTATTACGGATTGTACTCATAAACATCGAACAAGCCCTTTCCTGCCAATAGTTAGCCTTTTCTCAAAGATTGCGGTAAATTAACCGCAGGTTTGTTATAGTCAACGTGTTTTACCGGCATCATCTCTCATTTTCCTTAGGCTTAGGTTAGTTAGGTTTGTTTAGCTTATGCAATGGTTACTGGCACCCCAAGGGGATACTCCTTGGCTACCTCGACAATAGATAGCCTTTTTGGGTTTTTCGTGCCCACTTAGCGTCACCCAGTTCTCATGACCTATTCACCAGCTCTTCTTTGTCTTTTTTTTTTCCTTCCTGACATGCTGTTTCTATGCACAAGGTATCCTGCGCATGGATACATCTTGAGCATAGATTCCCCTTTTTTCTGCAGTCTATATTGAATGCTCCATTCAGTTCGATCTCTTCGGGACTCATTTTAAGTGGCTAGAAAGTTAAAATTACGCAAACTAACTTTCTGTCTCTCATTCGGATGCTTTTGAAATGCATTCTGGGTAAACCTGAAACAGGCATCAAATTAGTAGATTTTACAATACGCTGAGGCCTAACAGCGCACAGCTGCTTCTGAAAGTCATCTGAAATGGTCATACGTGTTAGAGTGAGGACAGTGACATGTGAGACACGTGGCGGGGCGGACAAGCGGAGAGCCAGAAAAAATGTTTCGTGGGGTGGCATAAGAAAAATGAGGCCTAGCGTTGTGTTAGTGAAAAATCATACATGGTTTATAGTGACTTATGCTGAACGCATTTTTCACTGCGAACTTTTATTATGATTTATTTCTTAGTATGAAATGATAGCTTTTCAATCACGTGAGGCGCACAGCCACGTGAGTAGCAGCCAGTGGATCAGCTCGAGGGGTTCCCTCGCATTTATTTTCATTTTTCCTCGTTTCATTGCGCTTCCTCACGGCGCTGTTGACAATATTTTTGATGACATTTTCGAGCCGTGCGTTGTTCTGTGGCATTAGTACGTCATGCGAACCAACTGCACTTTGTGCTCGTTCTCCATCACAAAATCAGAGATAAAACTATGATAAATAAAAGCTGACTCAGGTCTCTCATCGGAAATATGGCAAACAATTTTGAAAAATATTCCAATGTTAGCGTTCAAATGTTTTTTACATTTTCTCTAGTTTCAATTTTGCTAAAAACTCAACGTTTGAACGTAGATGAAATTTTTCACTTTTTATGGCTATGTCAGACAAACATTTGCTTAGGAATGTTATCGTGTCTTCGGGATTTTTGTGCATGACTAACCGCAATTTAGTTGCGAAGGAGAAAGGGTTTAGCGTATTCTATCTCTTCTTGAAAACAAGACAATTCCGTACGAAATGTAGCGATTTCTAATGCATTGAGGTTCATAACTCCATCTATCACTGCCTCTGACGCAAATCTCATTGCCTTGACAAGCTCGTCAGCTTCGCTCTCTGCTCGACGCTCATGTTGCGAGACTTCGATGTGGTCTCGGCTTGGTTTGCCTCATGGTCGAACTTGATGCAGCATACTGAGACGATTGATGCAGCTCGTCGGAGACTTGATGCAGCTCATCGCGTGACTTCATAGCACGTGACTTGATAGCATCACATGACAGAAGCAAAACTGCTCCTTTCTTATATTTATAGAGTTAAGGTTATTTTCCCGTGTTTTACTACGTGTGAAGGACAGAAAATCGTCGGAGTGACTGAGTGATTGGACTTGGTAAACTTTTCTAATTATGGTAACTTTACATCACAACGTTCGTTAAAGCATGAAGTAGCGAACCATATTCAACGTATTTTTTAAATCTCCAGTGAACATCTGCGCATAAACGGACGAAGAGCTGGCCGTCGAATAAAAATGTCCATGCTAGATATTTTGAGTCTTCAAGTGGTGAGTGCCCGTGTCTCTGGAAGAAGATGTATTCGAATTTGCCATGGGTTTTATGCTGGTAACCTACTGTTGAAGAAAAATTACCGCTCAGGTTTTTATAACAGAGGGTCTTTCAATTGCGAAAGTGAATCAGGTATCGTACATACATGATGAATGAAAAAATCTAAGTGAAATATGACGAACAAAAATGTTTTTCGAAGGAGCGCACAGAGGAACGAGTTTTGGCCTGGCTGAGCCACGTGAGTGGAGCTGCTGAATACAGCTTTTCTCATTGCTGTCCAATTAACCGCTGCTCCAATTGAACGACCGCGCTTGCAAAACGCCTGAACTCCATTTTTTATGTTTTCACGCCTAGGCGCCTCAGGCATCGGCTGTGCTGCGAACGATTGGGCTAACTTATAATCTAATCCATCTGCGAATGATGGAGTCTGGCACGAAAAAAAGATTCATGCGACGCCAAGGCCCATCACTTTAGCCTTCCAGGTTCAGGTTGAGCTTTTTGAGTTAACTTTTTACCTCAAGTCAGGAGGTGCAGAAGCTCGTCTGGCTGCCCCTGCAAACTTTTCTTTTGCTGAAATTTTAAGACTTGAGGAAGTTGGTCCGCGGCCGCTGCGTGCGGGTGTGGAGAAGCTGAGGAGTTACCTGTGTGAGGATGTGGAGGGCAGGGAGCAGTGGCGAGTGAGTGGGTATTGCTCCATAATCTAGGCTCGGCTCGAGGAACAGAACCGCGAGTTAAAGACACGGCGTTAAGCCCTTAGGTTATGCAGACTCGGACGTTCAGTTTCCGTAAATTTTGATGAGGGCGTAATGAAAGAATAATCTGCGACCCCGCCACTGCATACTGACGTTACAATATCGCAAAGACTGAAAGCTCTAATGGTGTTTTTATCCGACCCGTGTGCTTGTTGCGTATCTAAATTGTACTGAACGCGACGATGATGATGGAGGTGCGCGTGGAAAAAGCCCGTACCAATTGATTCACACGAGTGTAGTACAGTTTCACCTGGCTATGGTTGTATTTGTATATACCGATGCACCGAACAGAAATGCTGTGCTGTTATTATTTTGTTTTCATGTTGCTGTCGTACGCCGCAATGGTTTGCTGAGGTTCATTTATTGACCGCCGTAGAATTAGGAGCTGGACATTTTACTGTTGTGAGATGAAACTCTCACTCGCCTGGCATAATCAATGTCAGTTTCATTGAATGTCAACAAGCCCAAATTTCCTCTGCTCATTTTATGTGAAGGCATCAAGTTTTAATGTTCTTTAGATTTTCTCGTGGTCAAAGATTGCGATAGGTCGTAAAACTATCAGACAAATACCTGATAATAATACTTGAAAACCACTTGTACCTGCATATTTGACACCTCTAATTCCATGCTTGGGAAATGCAGGTAATTTTTCATAAATTCGGTATTTAAGACATGTGTCCCAATGGTATTTTATTTCATGCACTATTTTAACGTTATATCGCAATTTTTATTTCGTGTAAGAGATCTTCATTGGTCTAGAAAAATGAAGGAAATTTTAAAATGAGTCACAGGTAGACAGGTCACTGGCCGTGGAAGGCTATGCCGTGCACTTGCGCTTCCCGATGGTGCGCCCTGCACACGTCTCTGCTCAACTTGCTGTGATTCTTACCTTGCTGTGATTCTGTACCTGCAGTGGCCCTGCTCCACACGGTGATGTTATCTGAGGTCTGTCCCAGACTCCTGAGATATGAACGCCAACTCCAATACCTTGAATTTAATTACCGGGCCTTCTGAAATGATCGCCCTCCACCGCGCGAACCTAGGGCACTGAGGGTCGGATTTAGAGTGGCTGACGTAAGCAATTAAGTGCTGCTTGCGTCACGCGTCTGGGAACCTTGCGCGTTTTAAAAGCGTCTCTGCGTTTGCGTTAAAATGATAAAATTACGCTGAAGAATTTTTTCCATTTCTCAGATCTATGCATCATTTTTTTCTTTCCTTTTTCTATCTTTAAATTATTATTACTTCACTATTCCTTGCGTTTCCTCACAGTTTTTTGCTTTCGAATTTTGCAGAAACATTTTTCTCTGTATCGAAGTGAAAATGAATGTTGAATAACGTTGAATAAAACATCATTTTTGAAGTTGTTGTCATTTACTGTCATGTTTCAAGTTCCCATGGTTTTGTTACCTCAGACCATGAGTTCCCCCCCAATTCTGGAAATGCACATCGACTCAAAACGACATCAAAAAGGAACTTACCAGTTCCTGTACGCAGGATCGAGGTGCTCGAGCAAGGCTTTAGTTGCCTTCATGTCTTCCATCTTGTGACCTTGCTTCGTTTTAATCGTTGTTCTAATGATCTGAGAGCCTCTGCTACTTGCGTTACCCTACAACTACTTGTGCATGTTGTATCAGTAGTTTCGTTTCCCTGACACGCGAGTCTGTCGAAAGGTTCACTGACGTGTCATCCGATGTGTGGTTGTCGAAGTGTTCGTGTCGGAGGTTCCAACTGCCAGTGTGTTTATTATGTATGTTGTTGAACTATGTTTTATTGTTGAGAATTGAAGTAATTTGTTTCATTCATTCAAAATGGTGCGTTAGCTACATTCACGTCAGCATTGGTGTAATAAAAAAATAACGACTAATAACCGCCGTGCATGCCGTCTACCACCACCGCGCATGATGCTGCTCACGTCTGCCACTCCTGCTGCTACTACTGCAGCTCATCACGTCTGCTTCTATACGAGTTGGAGCTCATCACATTTGCTTCTACAAGAGTTGGAGCTCATCACATCTGCTACTGCAGGAGTTGCAGCCATCGATAACGCCTGTCCCTGGCGCTGCTACAACTCCTCATTTCTACTGCGCTGTGGAGTAAAAGTTCATCTCTTTCGCTCGCCTTGAGTGCCTGCAGAGGGCTGTTCTTTTCTGTAATTTTGCGCCGGAGACGCTCGGCTCGGGCCTGAAATAGATGCTCGAGTTAGGCCAAAGTTTTAGCCATGATGGTCAGCGCCATTTCTTTGATAAATCTCGATGTGGAAATGAAAATCTAAAGTTCGAGACGAGTTTCTCGTGGGGATTCGGTGATGGCTCGTTGGCCGTAGTATCGTTAAGGATGTTTTTCCTTCTCAACCACGATAAAGTTTTGTGAATGTTCCAGGAAATCTTGTAGATGTACGTTTTGCACCGAGAACATGCTCGTGTCGCACAGTGAACACGCACATGTTGCACTTTGGAGACTTCAAAACATGTTGCACTTTGGAAACCTAAAAACATGTTGCATTTAGGAGACATCAAAACGTGTTACACTTCATGTCCAACATTCGGAGTTCCTTCAAAATTTAAGCCAAACACGAGGTAATAATGAAGCTAAAATAAGTGAACAAATGGCGTCATTTTTCCAGTCTCAGACTCTATTATGTATATTGGTACTGAATGTGCGGTGCAAATAATGTACTCATAATCCCTAGAAGATGCGTTATGAAGTAATGATCCTAAATTTGGATAATTCACGAGATCAACCAAATATGTTTTCAAATACATGAAGACTATATGTAAAGTGTCTTCGAAGTTATTTTTAAAAGA
This sequence comes from Platorchestia sp. MABIK, assembly GCA_014220935.1. NCBI lineage: Eukaryota > Metazoa > Arthropoda > Malacostraca > Amphipoda > Talitridae > Platorchestia > Platorchestia sp. MABIK. Next base: position 128,473 of record JACJUY010000405.1, on the reverse strand, counting down.
GAATAATGGTCGCTTGTAAGTTTTGAAGAGAACGATTGAGGAATTCCTAATACGTGGCTCTGGTAGAGTCGCAAGCTTCCAATCAGCAGGGATTGGCGGAGCGGCCTGCAGTGGCGGCTGGGCTGCAGAACGGGCGTCTCTTCTCACGTCACCCAATGTCATCCCCATGTAGTCATTCTTCTGACAGCGTGTGAGCTGCCATGCAAGTTCAGCTCTTTTTCTTGGTTAAGCCTTCATTGACTCCTGCACTTCAGGTTCAGTCTTGTAGAGCTGTATCTCTTGGTTCATTATTTACTGAATTCTGGCATCGATTGGTCTTTTCTGCAATGCACGCGCGTTCTTGCGCTTCTTGAATCCTAAAACGTCTCGTAGTGTGTTTCTTCCGATAAAATTAGCTGGCTTCCGGCATAAATTTAGCAACACATGACAAAGGCGTCAAGTTTTGAGTGGTTTTGTAGAACACAATTTCGTTTGCGCTGCAGTCCATTGCGCCACCGTGTAGGGCTACGCGCTTTGTTCCACGGGAAAGCGTGAGCTCGACGCCCTTTAATTAGAGTTTTCTCTACTTCTCTGCTCAACAAGGGCGCTGTAACTCGTCTTCGCCTAATTTATTTCTTCCAGAATACAATGAGTGAACTCGCCCAAAACATAATACATCAAAAACAGCCACAGACGAGTTCATGCGTCGATTAAGAACTTTGCTCAACTGTCAACGAATGTCAGAATTAGAATTTTCATTAAAAGTAATTACAATTTGTCTGAAAATTAAACGTTTCCACCGTAAAAATTTAGCATTGTAAGAGTCAATAAGTTTATTTTTGTTGAACTGGGGGAGCGTTCGTGTCCTATTTCTAGATGCTTACTCGCGTTCGCATCCAAATAATTAATTCTAAGCACGTGCCACCAGTCGCAGTCTTTGTGTAGTCTAGTTTTGTTTTAGTTTTTGCTCCTTCCATTGTTGGAGGTAACTTGTAAAGGCAGCGTTTGCTGAATAAAAAGCTGTAATTTAATACATTTTTCGTTACGACCGTTTGCGGTTGTGCTGCATAGTCACGTCACTTCCCAGACTGCAGACGCTGTTTGTCTTGACAAGGATGTACTGATGGATGAAGTCGAGAACTTCTCAATAACGCCGTCCAAACAAGCGGCAGCATGACAGAACAACAGTATAAAAACTGAACGATTGAACATTACTAATAAATTCGACAGTGTAAGCTTTGCTCAAGCCTGCTAAAGTCGTCTGCGCTCGTTAGTTAGGCAACTCAGAAACTCGCATTATTATCGGAGGGTGTCCGCACACGTGCAGTTGTCGACCATGGGTGCCAGGATAGCATTTTTCCCGGCCAAAATTCTAGAAATTTACAAAATTTGATTTGAGAAAACCATTAATACGGATTTTGGCGAATTGGTCATTCCTGATAACAAACTTCGTTGTAGAAGTTTGTTATGGGTTTTCTTCTCGAATTCTAGCTGAGCACTTCACGTAAAATCTCGAAAAGTGTTTCATTTATTTTATTTTTTTGAGGAAAAATTTCTGTAGGTTTTGTCGTGCCGTTTTAAGTGAGTTGCCTCTGAACCTTCGACTCGAAAGCGGTGAAACGCTTAATGTACTCGTACATGCTATTGCTGTTTGTTCTACTCCACTTAAAAGTTTCGACCATTTCCAAAGAGAATAAATATGCTCATTTATTCCCTATTTGGTTTTCTTTCGCAATAATATTCTTGGTTACTAAATATCTAGCTTATGTGGAGCAAAAAATCGCCTTGGGCTCTAAAACAACTTTATGAGGCTTAAATTTGTATTGTTATGGTCCGAGGAGTGGAGCCTTTATAGCCGTTGTATGCTCACGGCCGCTAGCTCTGCGGCCGCGTTTTGGGACGTGTTGCGCCGGGCCCATTTCAGCGGCTAGCGTTGCCTGGAAATTAGCAAACTTTCCGCGAGAACTTCCTGCTTAATTAGCGCTCTAAAAGTATTCGTCGCACATAACTTTTAACCCCGAAACTGATCGCTTTGTGGCTCGCTTGAATTCTAAATTGCTTCTTTTGCACTGGCAGTTCGCTGATCTCGGGGATTTACATTCAGTGAATTGCATTTTGGGGCTTGGAAAAGTTGTGTTGTTGGTGGGAATCTTGTTACCAGCCTAATTATTGTCGGCGGTAGAGGCAAATGCGATTTGCTTCCTTTAAAGTAAAATACCATCCCCACAGGGGGAGACAAATGTTGTTACTATGGGAATTCGCGCTCCTGGGAGAAGACGTGAAGGTCCCGAGCTGATGATTAGGTAGGCCTTCTTCTTTTTTCTTCTTTTTCAAATAGAATTGTCTTTTTAATGTGTAACTGGCCATCATTTTTCAGTTCATTGTGACTTTTTCAGCATCTGTGACATTGCTCTTCAAGTATTGTATCGTTTCCTAACCTTATTTCCCTACCAACTGTTTCTATGCGCAGGAAATCTTGTGTGGGAACACACTTTGTGCGTGGATTCCGCATTCCCTTAACTCCGTACTAAATGGTGCCTTCATTCACTTTCTCTTTGGACCACCTCTGTTGTAGTTAGGAAGACTCAAACTAACTCATACAATCCAATCTATCATGTGTGCTACCATGTTTACCTCACTGTATAGAGTTTCAGTGCTCTTCCATCTCCCCCCCTCTCCTATGTAGATTTTGAGAAGTTCCCAAATTCTTTTTTGTTCTCATTCTATATGATCATAATTGTTTGACACTGTTAGTAATATAATGTGATACGCTCAGAGTCAGTGTCGGGAACTAATCATCGTATTAGTGGTACGAAAGATTTGAATTGAAAAACACTCACGTCATTGTCGACAGTGGTCAGGTGAATTTTGAACATTTATACAAAATTTTCACGTCATTGAAAGGGGGTGATATAATTTGATGATGTTGCTAATGATCGTTACGTTGACAACCTTTCTAATAATCGAATTTGACTTCTTTTTTTCCCGTCTTTGCCGCGCATTATTTTGCTGGTACCTACCCGAGCTCACTCCCGAGCCGAACCCACAGCGTGATTTTTTTTGTCGCAATGTTTTGGGAAGAATAAATTATTTGACCATGCAAAAATGAATAATTTTTATTTTCTTACATATATAAGACAAGGTGTCAATATATTTTGTTTTCTTTACGTTTTCGTCATCTGATAACTGCAGATGTTAGCTGTTAAACGAGTATTTCCGTCCCTGGGGGGTGCAGAAGTGATATCTCGAGGCTGTTGCAGCTGCGGCTTGCTCGTGCCGCGGCCAGTGCCGGGCTGGTCACCAACTGGTTCGCTGACTGCCGTCATTGTGTTCATTTTGATGCATGTATGCGCAGAGTATTTCGTATTCACTTCTCAGTGGTTTGGCCATATGCAGAAATTTTATTTATCTCCGCACATGTAAACCCTTGTAAGCACCAAGTATATTTTGCCTCTACTCGCATTTTACACCTGTGTTCGCATTAATTCTCCACATACGGGGCAGTTGTGAGGTAAGTTTTGACGTCCCCCCGTAGGACTGAGGGAACGTAAATTATGGACATTTCATTCACAATTTGCGTCCAGTTTTTACACCGGGGCTTTCAATTCATGCCCCATACCTCATACTACTATTTGCAGGCATCAGCTCTCCTTTCCAGTGTGTATTTACTGGACCCAACTCCTGTTCGCTCCTCTGGCTTGCTGCCATCGAATGTTTTGCTCTAGGCATAGCGCTACACGCTTTAAAAATTATTTTTTATAATTTAGAGGATATTTAATCCCTACTTTTACGCTAGTTAACATCTTTCTTTTACGCGGCGTTGTAACTAGCGAGCTTCTTTCTTATGAAGTTATTGTCACTAACGAATGAGTCTGATCACGGTCATTTTTCAATTGAAATTTTCTCCAGGTACGACATTGGGGACAATATTACATTCAATTTTCGTTCTGTTGTTGAGTGTGTTAAACCTGTAAGGATAAGAAATAATAAAAAATAATTCCTGGCATTTGTTACGAAAGAGAATCCATTTAAAATCCCCCGTACACTCTCCCTCCCCCATGGAGATGCGCTGAAATGAAGGGCCCTTCAGCGTATCTCGAAGATTTAGCGAGTCTCATTTGTGATGCAAGAGATTGACGGAGAACTCAGCATGCAGGTGCTGCAGGAGGTGCTGTGGGGGGCTGTGTAGGCGCTAGGTTTCTCTATCCTATTTCTCTTCATCTCTCGCGCAACGGGCGGAGTCTCGTGCGACCAATTTCCTAGATGAGTGGTGCTAAAAATTGATTTCGCCACCTCATTCAAAAATTTTTTCGTCTCGTTAAGAAGCTTACAGACTCCATCAGGAAGCTCTTTGAGCAGTCTTTCATTAAGCTCCGTGGATAATGATAATTGACTTACTTCCATTAGTTTAATTGACTCATTAAAATCTTGCATAAACTGAAGCTCGATGTATGTGGATCCAATTTATCAATCACCACGCCCATGCCGAAGCCATAAGTGTCGCTCTCTCTCTTTCAAGCCCCAACTAGCAAATAAAAAGTAACCCTGAGAAACGACTTGAAGGAATCAGAACTGGTACGGAGTCTCTGCGGCTCGGCCGAAGGCTATACTCTCAGCTAAATGTTACTCTTACCTCACGCTTGCAGTATTTTAGGGCAACAAAAAGCGGGTTTTGCTCACGTGTGCGTCGCTCTTGTTTGTTTGTTTGTTTGTTAGCTTGTTGATCACGTGGACGCTCAGCCCAACAGACCGTGGTCTTCGTTGATTCCATATACTGTATTACTCTACTATATTTTACACTTGTGATGCTGTGGAATGCTTACGTAATCCCAGCAACTTTATTAGCATCTGTTGCAATAATAAGACTTCATTGTTTCGCTGCTGGGCTCTCTCGCGAGTCAAACCGGTTGCCGGGGAATTCCACGAATTGTTTGCAAATATTAACTGATTTGTTTTTGTTTCTTCTGGTTTTCTGATTTGCTTTTTGTTTTCTCGCTTCAGAACGTTTTATTTTCGACAACTTTAGGCGTGTTTATTGCAGTGAAAAAATCGTCGCATGTGTCTCTCATTGAATATTATATATTTTAATGGTCTGTTGCTAAACCAAAATTTCTATTTTGCTTTAAACAGTTGAATTAATCAACTGACGTTGAAATACTGAGGTACATTTAATTGTTGTGTGCCCAGTTCTTCGACTCGTACAATCATACATTCCTCGTCGATTTTGAATCAGTGCACAGTCATAATCATGAGTCTTCGAAGGATTATATCTCGTCACCCCTCAAATTTTTTATATTTTCAATTATATATATTACACGTATCTCGTAATTGTTTTTTGTACGTTATGCCAAGCATTCCTTGCCTTCACCCCACGTCAACTGTACCTCTACCATGAGCGTCTGCCTCCGCTTGTTGGGGAGCCATAACCACGGTAGAGGAAACAAGGTAGGGTCAAACCAGTCTTTTTCTCGTCGACAGTGCGGGTTTGCTGACGTCACGGCAACGAACCAATAGCAGCGCTCATATTGCATCTGGTAGTACTGCTATCCCTAAATCTGGCTCCACTATTGGACTTACGACATGGCGTTTTGGTGACGTCATAAAATTGGTTTGAAATAAAGCCTTTCTATTGGCTAACCGAGCAAGAAGAAGTGTATTTTTCCCCATATAAATGACCCTACCTTGTTTCCTCTACCGTGGTCACAACCACGGAATACCGTGGTACCGTGTCAGGGCCAAGCGACGGAATAATTCCGTACGGCTCTAGTTGTGGGGATGTCGGGCCACAACCCACTCGGCACTCCGACCGTCTCAGGAATTGAAATACAAGTAACAAGTAATAAGTTTAATAATTGCATTGAAGAAAAATAAATATCTTAACTTATGGCAAGTAAATGTAGGATGCCGGAAGAACAGTAATGGTGGGCGAGTAACGGCCACAGGACCCGTGCAGGATAGGGCACGCAGAACCCGTGAGCGAGACGAGGCAGGCAGGTGCACCAGGCCAGGCAACAAGCTAGTTAAGACTAGACAAGATACGAGAACCAACTCGAGCGTGGCTCCCCATGGCACAGGGTAAGTCCAGCCTGCGGACAAACACACCACTTTAGCACTGTCAGCGGCTAGCTGGAGTCAACCTCCAATTATCGGCGAGGGAAAATCTCACGAGCAGGTCTAAAGGGAGCTGGCTCAAACACGGCAATTATAACGGATATAAATAACAAATGTAGTAGACAAAAATTAGATTAGACTGACTTACCAGCCAGTCTAAGCCTACACATTCGCAACAAAGGCGATCCAAAGAGAGGAAGGAAAAGGCACCACCTAGCCTAGAGTTCAGGTAACGCGGAACCTATCTAGAAAAGGCACAGGTACAAATAACTGAGAAGAAAGATTATGAAATAAGATCAAGTTGACGTAGACAGTAGTAAGTGCCGGAAGCGGAACACAATGAACACTAAAAAAATAGTACTTAATATTACGAACAATTAATTCAACACACAGAACGCATACCTAACTCTTAGCTCGGGCCCTCACATCACAAAAAGAAAAGACTGATGTAGGCAACTTACTCGACAGAAATGGTGACACTATCTAGCGATAATAATAGTTTAGTTCACCAGGGTTCTACGGTTCAAGTCTAGAATAAAAAAAAGAACAAATTAGAGACAGGGCTTAACTACGTGATATACAAAACATAATAACACGTTAGAAGGAGACTACAGCAGGCTCCTTCTAAGATCACGACAAATGTACCACTCTGCGAAACCTCGCAGGCTAAATAGAACAAAAATCTACGTCTTACGACGTCAGTGGGAAGAAGTGTGGAAGGCCGGCAGCGTCGCCCCTACACACAACCACGGAATACCGTGGCCACAGCTCGCTGTGCGATAGTGAGGCGATACTCCAGCGGGCAGCTCCCAAATGGCTACGTGACTCGTAACACTTGCTGCTTCAACCGTATTTTATTGGGGTGCTCCCACAAGAAGTATAGGGAGAGGCAATGGTTTTCGGAAAGTTTGGTTTGTTTGTTGTGTTATGGGGACTACCACCGCCAAGCTGATACTGTTGACTAAACTCAGCTGTAGAATGTGAGGTACAGAGTTGTGAGTAATGTAGGCCTTCTTTTTTTTAAATAGAGTAGGGTTTTTCTGCTGTTATGGACCATTTATTTTCGGTTCACTACTGTCTTGTATTTCAGCACCAATAACTTTCCTCTTCAATTTTCATTTCATAAACTTCCTTCGTATCTTACTGTTTCTATGAGCAGAGGATTCTGAGTCGGAACACACCTTGTGCATAGACTCCACGATCCCTCAACTTCAAACTGAATTGTGTCTTCATCCTTCCCTTCTTTGGAACACCTTTGTTGTGCTTGGGGAGGCTTTAGCTAACTTATAATATCAGCTGTAGGCAGACCTCCTGAAATTTATCTTTCGTATTCACTTTGTTTTTTTCACTTTTAATAAATTTTTCCCAATTTCTTCATTGTTTTTTCTTCCTCTTCCTCCAGAAGTTGCTGTTTCTATGAGCAGAGGATCATGTGAGAATATACCATGTGTATAAATTCCCCGTCTTTTATTTTGTACTAAACGGTCTTTTTCTTTACTCTTTTGGGATCGACTTTGTTGTGTTAGGTGAGTCTTAAACCTACTATTACATCCACAAATTTTAGATAGGATTTTAGGATTTAAATCAGGTGACTCTATGTAGGGGCCATTCTGTGTGAAAAAATGATCTCTTGTTATTCCTGACCCAATCTTGCATTACATGAGACGAGTGGATGCGAGCGTTGTCGAAAAATACCGGAACCATCAAAAAGTGAAAATCTAAGTATTATTACATTTGTTCACCTAGAACGTTCAAATGATCCTGGAATTTCATTTTGTTTCTACTCTCAGCTGCTGAACATAATTCTGGCATTCTGAAGCCACAGCAGATCATTTTGCTGCCCCCCGAAAACCGGTGCTGTTGGATCGATGCATTAAGGATCCAATGCTTGATGGGGTTGTGTAACTCTGCAGTCTCTCTGGAGCAAGGTGAACCTCGATTCATGTGACCATATGACGTCTTTCCATTGCTCTACATTCTAGTCTTTTTTTATTTAAATTGGAGACATTCCGTTCGATGAGCTTACTGACCAAAGTTTACGTTGTGCTGGCGCCACTCCTTGAACCCATTTAATTCAGTTCTCAGTGCATGGAACCAGCAGTACTTCCGTTGAACATGCTGGTTCATTGCTGACTACTTCTCCGAGGGTTTGCCTTTACCAGTTGTTTCAGGGAACGCCTGCCACGAGTTTCCAGAATTTGAGCTTGGCTCTGTTACCACCTATGACTGCGCTTCACCATATTTTTCACTCCGAGTAATTGTTCTTTGTACAGGTCCTAAATGCTGCAGCCATCATTTGAGACGCTCCTTTAGCGGATTTCTCAGCCCGGGGCAATCCTATAACGCGTCCTTTGTCAAAGATGGAGGTTTGTTGTGATGATTTTTTCCCGCGGTATTTTGCATGCTTGTTACGGAGAGACAGAAAGAGTGAGAGAGCAGCTGCAGTGCTGACTGTCAGTGACACTGAACACAATTATTGTTATCCCATTTTTTCCTTCAAATGTCTTATGAAGAAGCTAGAAACATTTATTTACGTTTTTGCTAAATTTTACCAGGGTACAATAAACTTTTTAGCCGGGCAGTGTACTTTTTTTTATTCTTTTTGAGGTGAGGTATATTCAGCGCTCGAGTATGTTCACAAGTTCGTTCTATTAAAGAAGTAAATTATGAGAATATTTTCATCGGCTTTATTTAATAATTTTGAATTAGTTGTTTTCTTTACATTTTGCATTGCTATAATTGATAATTAAATGTATTTCTAAAGTAGTATTTCTTCTCATGATGTTATCAACATTTACTTAGTATTTAAGTTCACCATGAACATACGAACCTAATTCAACTGAGTTGTGTGAATCAGCAAACTGATTTTTCTCCTTTTCGGGATTTTTCTCGAATTCATTCACAATTATGAGGAATTGAAACTTCTAGCATGCGTTTTTTTTATGAGTGAATATTGAATAACGCTACTAGAACTGTTTCACATCATTTGTGTTAAACTTTCCGAGTTCAATTGTGTTGCTTCAGTTGTCCAAAATTTGGTGTGTCATGTAGATCTGGTCTCCAAGAGACGCTATCTAGGCTTCTTTCCTTCTGGGTGCGATTGTTAACTGGCGATCCTTCACACGAGTCACGTTTTGCAGTTTCCTTCACGGAATGGTTTTTCCACCCTGAAATAAAACTCATAGCTCTGTTAACCATAACTAAAATAGGCTTCACTACATTAAATCGTAACCGGAATAAAAAGTTCACATTGCATTAACGTTTGATTATTTCTGAGCTAGCATTCAAAACAAGAACCAACCTGAAAAACCACTTGCGTGCAAGGCCCCGTATGATACTGTAATTTTCATCTCTTGTGATGACGCCTCCCCGGAGCAAACTACCACTCGTCGAGTTCCCCGGCCCAGCGCACAGCGAGCGTTATGGCGTTTGCTGCGCCATGAATATGACAAAATTAGTCGTCCAGGGCTGCCAGAAGGCCATTTTTTGGACACCTCGAGCTTGGTGCGGATTATGACCGAGTAATCTGTCGGTGTCTGCCCGTGTCGCGAGCTTCATAAATCACGTCCATTACACGTGTCACTGACGTCTTTTGTTTGCCCGGAGTCTTGCAGTGCTCGAGTTTCTTACTGCAAGTGAAGGATGGCACGCTCTGAGCTTGGCCGTTCTCTGTGTACTTCTCCCAGAGTTGTGTTGTGATGCAGGATAAAACTTTTTGCGGGCTCTTCGAGTTCTCGAGTTCTTGTAGCATGATATTTTCATGGATAGAGATCCGTATTTTGTCTTTAACCTCAAAAGCGCTCCACTGCTATTTAACGAGCTCTATATGTACAGCCTTCTCAACATTTTGATATGGAAATGTTCTGCGTTATTTGAAACAAGGCCGTCTTGCTTCTGCTTGGTAATTTTGGGCGTTATTTATTTCGCGAAGTTGCTGTCATAAACAACATCCTGTTGTGGGTTGCATTTTTTCGTGTGTGTTTGTGTTCCTGCAGCAAGGCGACTGCTCACAAACTCTCGAAAACAATCAAATTAGGGAGGCAGTCGAGAACTTCATTCAATGGAAGCTACATGCTCCTTTTGAATGATTGCATTTATTGAGTCAGTTTTTAGGATGTTGTGGTCATCTCGAACGTTTGTTTTCAAAGGTTTTCTGTTAAAATATTTCAGTCCCATGTTTGAGCAGCTTTGCATTCTTGTTCCAAGAAAGAAATACTCGTTTAGTAATGTACGTACTACATTGATAGTTTCCAGAAATGGAAGTGCTCACTAGTTGGAATACGCGCATATGAGGGTAAATGTATACTTGGTCGTGTTAAAATTCTCCAGTATAATATTATTAAAGGATTTCCACTAGGATTGAGCATAATAACAAGAACCACACTTCCTTGCAAAACCTTTGTTTGAATACCAAAGGACAAAAAAACTATTTATGAATCATTTTTTTTTACTTTAGGCAGATCATGAGGGCAGATTGTAATTGGCAAAATTCCAGTAACTGCGTGATGTATAAGGAACTTTTTGGCGCACTAATATTTCACGTAAAGTTAAAATTTCTTTTAGTGCCAATGCTCAAAATCTAATGTAGGTCAACCCTGAAAAATCAGGCTTTTTTTCAGTACCCTGCAGAGTTCTTTTTTTTTAGTTTACGTTCACATTTGCAATTTTCTGGGCCCTTCTTGCCAACCGTCCGGCCATTTTATTCTTGATTTCCTGAGGCGCGAAGTACCTCAGGCTGCGCAAATATGACCTTCAAAGTTTTTTGTGATAAATTTTCCATGTTTCTGTCGCCTTTATTTGTGGCTCGCTTTGACTCGAAGATAATGTTTCAGAGATTTTATTACTGACATTCGAGCATTGGAGGATTTGGAAAATTCCTAAACTGTGTTCATGATTTTATTTACTACTAATTTACGAAGAAACTGTGTGATGGAATTTGGTTATAATTTTGACCGTTAAACTATTAAACTCGTGAAGGTATTTTACGCGTAGAACGTTTTCATTTTCTTAAACTCCATGTGATTGATTCAACGCTAAAATTATTTCATTCCATGGAAAAATTTCGCCACTGTTTTTCCACTCTCGGCAACTGTGAAGTTTTAAAATATAACATAGACAAATGAAGACTTTGACTTGAATTTAAATTCTTTAAATTCCAATTTGAGCTGAATGGTAGTCTTTATACCTACTAGTCATTTTGGGAGCAGTAATCAAAATTTTTACCGTTTCATGCCGCTCCTACAGGAGAAAATAGTTAATTTGGCAATAAATTTTATTTCTCAATGTATTCCAAAAAAGAAATTAACAGCTTTTCTTTAAATTCTCAGTGTTGCGGTTGAAAAGCGGGCGAACTTGATGATGTAAGAGGACTTCTGATTATTTACTCGATCATCTTTCATAGCATCCAGCATTTATTCGTAAGAAAGCGTCGAAATCGCAGGAACTCGGAGCGGTCAAAGGAAGTAATGGGTCAAGTAGGCGGAATAAGAGCCGTTAGAAGCGCGTTCAAGTCCCTCAAAATCGAATTGATTACTGGTTTCGACGTTTTAACTGACCGTACTCGAACGTGTAAACAGACACGAAAACTGCGCTCTGATGTCTGATGCCAATCCCAGAGTAATTAAGTCTCTGGTTCACTTCAGCCTGGCAAATTTCACGACCTGGGAGATCGGATCAATGCTTCCTGTTTGTCTTAGATGCGCACTTCCAGCGCAACTGGATTTTTTAAGCAAGGCTGCAACAAATGTGTGAAAACAGGCGTTGTAAATTTAAAACTTATGAGTATAATTATATTAACCATGAGCTGACACGAGCAGGCATAAGTTGACGATCCAAAGAGCTATGTTAGAAAGAAGTGCAGGTAATTTATATGTCCTCGAGAACAATAGCATTACGGGACGCCAGTGAGGTCCATGTAGATAGTTGCGAGAATACTCGGTGTCATTGCAACCTACTCGACACTCGTCTTGATGGTCATAGAATGAGTCGAACTTGTATAATTTGTTTTGCAGAAGCAAAGGAAATGATGGGAAAGTCATCGAAAGCGCCCTTTTTATTCTATACCGACATATTGCAGCTGTACTTGTTGAATTCGTAGAGGACAATTGCAGCGCTTGTGAGAGGTACGAACGATTGGTTGTTATCCACCCTATTTCTTCTTGAAGTTTTATAAAAAAGAAGTGTTATCTTATGTTTTTAGTCAAAACCAGAACATGAATTTAGTGCAAAGGTATGAAGTTCCACAATATAGTGTGGGGCCTACAATAGACTTGAATTTTTGAATACTGGAAATTTCATGTCAATGGGCAACGTAACTAATTTAGTCAAAGATTGCTGTCTTAATTATTTCGGTACTCATTTTAGTCTGTTGACTCTTTCTATTTTCTTCTTGAGAAATATGTTTTAATGCTACACAATATGTAAGATACTCTTCATTGACTTTCATTACGTTGAAAATCCATTTACTGCTCTTCTTTAAGAATTTTTACTTCAAAAGTGCAATGTTTCTGAAATTCAATACGTGAAATCAACTTTAAGTGTGATGTTGGTGCAGATCATGTTGAATTAGAATGATTGGAAACATATTTTTAATTTTGGGGTTGCGAACCTAAGCAATTTTTTATAATGTTCGATTATTTGGATGCACACACGGGACATTTGCATAGATCTTCCCATTAACTAGAAGAATAAAGCTTAAGTTTTATAGTTCATCCATATTTTGAAAAGTTTTCATCTCTTTCTTTCGCAAAATTTTTCAGTTAATTCAGAGGATGACTCGCACCCATTGCATCTAATTGCATTACGCTACAATATTTTCTTTCTAAGAGGATTTACAAGATTGCTTTCAGAAGCACTGAATTGATTAAAAATTTTTGTGTTCATTTCACGCAAGCTCGTTACATCTTGTGGAAGGGGAGAAAATCGCGGAAAGGGGCCTTCATTTCGCTGCTTCGTTCCAGGAGATTTTTTGGCGCGTTCAGAAACTTAACTGCGTTTGCCGAGTCGAGTTCCAATTCCTATTTCATGTGAGGCGGAAAGAGCCTCATAACTTCGAGTCAAGATTGGAATCTTTTCATTTTTTCCAGGCTCCATAATTTGCTCGAGGACTTTTTTATCTGGTTCAAGGCTGCCATAATTTGATAGCTTCAAGAAGATGTAAAGAATAGTTTAGAAAAAATGTACATCCAGTGGACGCTGCTTGGAACCGCATTTTTTGAAGGGTAGACTTCGGTGGAAATTACGTATGGACATTTGGGGGACATTCTGTTATCGGAGGATTTTGTTATGAGTGGTCAGTCATAAATCGGGAGGATTTTGTTATGAGTGGTCAGTCATAAATCGGGAGGATTTTGATCAGGACGGTAGCCATATATACATATATATATATATATATATATATGGGTGGATTTCTTGAGTGGCTGTGAATATGGACAAATTTTTATGAGCAGCCGTAAATGTTGCAGGATTTGGTGGAGTGGTCATAAATGTTGCGCATTTTGAGAAGGAGCCCTAAATGCAGATGGATTTTGATGCACATGGCTGTAAATGTAGATTGAATTCGAGGGGGCATTAGTTCGTTAGTTTTTTCGGTTAGAAAGTAACTTACAAAAGATGAATTATATTGGATTCAATAAAATTGTTGCATGTCTTATACATTGAGTTTTAGAAATGGCTCACAGGTAACTCCAGGATGCAATGACAGTGTCGCCCGGTTGAACAGGTGCCTATTTCGTGTTCTTGAATTAAGCGAGGAATTATGGCCGACTTCATCTTTTCCGAACGAGAAGAAAACCCAGGATGGTAATGCGGGACCCGGAATCTCCTAAATTCTTCACGAAAAGCAAGCGCTCTTGATGAGTATACTGGCCGCAGGTTGTGGCTTGAAATGCGTTACTAGAATTTGCTGTGGAACAGCTCTTCCATCTTTTGAAAAGGCTCTGAGTATGTACTCTCTGAAGCAAAGGTTGAACTCGTAGTGTCTCGTAGAGCGTGTGGTGACTATGTGTTGTGGCCAGATTAGTTGCGTATCTGCCAAGAATTTTTAAAACCAATATATCATTGAAATAATTTTACAGTTCTGTACCATACATAGCGTTTATTTTATGTTTTTTTTTTACTCTTTGATTGAATTCAGGACTAGGCGATACTGCAAGGGATCTGCGGGACGCCCACCAGGTGACACCGCAAGCGCGCCATTCTACAATGTTCTATGAGGGTATCGGTCGCCATCGTAGTTTGTTGTATGTTGCATAGACCAGCATGTCTCGAGAGTAATGTTTCTATTAGTTCGATTTTTAATACTCATGTACACATTTGTTTTTTGTTCTGGAAGGCCTTTTATTCTCTTGTACCGAATGTTTTATTTTTGTCATTCAGTTGAGATTGATCGTCAATTTTATTCATTAGAGCTTGGGAAATTAAGTGAAAGTTTCATGGCTGCTATATAAGAAATATGAATTACATTATTGAGGCGATGTACACACAAATTTCTGGTATTTTAATTTCATTTACATATAAGACTTCGTTTCGATTTGTGCCCACCGGATGCTATGTTTTATGCCACGCCAATCTTTTATTTTTTCACGCCATGGAATGCCATCTCGGTATAATTCAAATCCATTTTGATTTCAAGAGGGCGTAAGTTGCAAGGATCGCTCACGCACTCACCTGTAATACTGCGCGTTACGTTATTTTAACGCGTTGATGCCTAACTATATTTATAAGTTATGGAAAAAATATGCGCGACTATGACCACGTGTCATCTCTGAGACCATCTAAATTATCCGTGCGTGCCAGACTCCTTCTTGACCTCGAATGAATAGCATTGTTGCTCTAGGGGACCTGAATATTCAGAACATCTATTCTGCAACGCTTCATTCGAAGTATTCTGACAATTCAAGCAGAAATTACCGGTAATTAACAAGAGGTCTCTTCTCTCAGGGGAATACAACTATTGCATCTTTGGGAGTTTGCTCTGCCAGGGAGGAGATGAAAATATGAGGTCCCAAAATGAAGGTTAGGTGAGCCTTCTTTTTGTTCAAATTGGTTTTTGTTTTGTTACAAACATCTTTTGTCGGCTAACTGCTATTTTTCAGCCCTTCTCATTCTTTTTCTTGAACGTTTATCTTGTTCCATAAATCTTTTCCTTAACTTCCTGTTTCTGTGGGTAAGTGTATTGTGTGGGAACGCCCCTTGTGTGTTCCCTAAACTCCACACGTAACGGTGCTTCTCTCCTTCCGCTCTTTGGGACACCTTTGTTGTGGTTAGGGAGGCCTAAAGCAACTTATCTGATCAAACCAAAAATGTTTTGTCACCAGAGCATATTTCATCTCTCTGTCTTGTATTCACAGGTGCTAAATTTGCCAATATTATTCAATTGGATTGCCCCGTTTAGAGGAACATCGCATTTTGAAGGGGTACAACTTATCTTTTTGTGACATGGGCTCGTAATATTCGCTTGCTCTTGTCTTCCAATTGACCTACTGGCCTATTGAATGCAATGAGAGGCCGATCATCTATCTATTTTTACACTATTCAAAGTCCATCGAATAACATAAGCGGGAATCGTCGTCATGATAGATTCAACTCTATCATGCACACGCGAAGGTGATGTTGCTGCGAAGGGTGGTGTGACCAAACTGGTTTGACGGTTGCGGGGTGGTGTGATCGGGTTTGTTTTGAGGTTGTGCACAGCTTGTGTGACTGGTTTTGGGGCTGGCCGTGAAGTAGGACACTCACCTGCATGCTCGTCTCCTTATTTTTTATTATTTTTTCTTCTAATGCGTTATTTTTTTGTAGCTTTTGCGATTCAAAAACATAGAGTCGCATTTGCAAACACAATCACGATTCCACTTGATCTGCTCTTATTTCCCCTTACCTATTTTTGTAGTTTTGCGTTACACTTGTCGAATTAATTAACACATGGTGAAACATTTCTATACCGAAAAAATTATTATATGCTATTGGCAAGAGACTTGGTAGCATTAACACTAATAAACGGCTCCTAATTTTCTTTACCTATTGATTTTTTATTATCGTTGTCTGGCGGAACTCCTGGCTGTATTCTCATTAGTCATGGTTATGGGAAATATGACTCGAGAATCTATTATTATTACAATGTTTGCTGAAGTACTTTACTTATGGCCGCAGTATAATTTGTAGAAAACTGCTATAAATTATTTCGTGGTTTTAATGCACTGAAGATGTTTCCAATGTTCAAAGCAATTCATTTCCTACTTTCGTAATGCCCAAAAATGTAGGGTTCTGTGATCTTGACATAAATGCGTTAAGTAGACACACAACCGGTAACATTTAAATCGTAAACGCCAGTACGCTTGTAGGTATATTCTACTATTCATAAGTGATCACTTACTTCTGCACCCCGCTACCAGTATTTGTTCACTGAACTCGGCTCATCCTCCTGCTCGTGCGCTGTTTAGCTCTCGGCCAGCGCGACACGTCGAGCCTCACTCGCTGGCTTGCTCCTAATGAAACGCAGGTTTGCATCAATCCTTGAGCCGTGGCGCTGCTTTGTAATGGAGGATTTTCTAGGTGGCCGAGTGGGCTGGCTGCTCTGCGTGCACCGTCACTGCTGATGCTTGGCACCACTCACCACTCAGTACAGCTCGTTTGTTTTTAGTCAACTCGCTCACGCTCAAATGTAGCTAATGTTTTCGTAGTCGTGAACATTGGTCATCTGTGTCAGATAGGAAATTTAGTTTTTATTTTGCCGATTTATCATCTTCTCGGGAAGCGTGCAGTCGATTTATTTAATTTAAGAGACTCGTTCTGTTTCAGCTTCACTTTTTCAGATACTGTAAAGTAAAATATTGTATTCGAATCGTGTCCAATGCTGGCGTTGTTGGTGCCGCTGTATCAAAGTAATGGAAAACACGAGCAATTTTCTTGAGACTACTGCACGCAGTACCGATAATAACGATAAATCAGTCAATTTCTTTCAGGGCATTCCAGTCAATTAGAAGCTCACATTGTTAACGGAATTTGAGGTAAATAATTCTTCTCAATTTCTGAAATTTTTTGTGGAATCAGCTTCATAAAGTGAGTAGACCGTGCACGTTCTTGGGATGTTTTCATTCTGAGCCCCAAGTCTGGAGTTAATTGTGGCGAGCTGCTTATCAATTTCTAACCGACGCATTCAAGTGACCTAAATATTTGGGGTGGACTTTGGCCCAGCCAAGCCCCGTCGAAGTGTGGCGCCGTCAGAGATGTTGGTGTGCATTGAACTATGCGTTATTCGTTGAATTATTTGAGGGTTTATTGCAAGGAAATCACCGTTGCCAGCCTAAGTTACCATTCAGTATTTCAAGGTAATAACTACGCCCCGCAGTAATTATTCAAGCTATCGTACACGCAAATTTGAAAGCCGGTTGGTTGAGTTGATTACCTTCACGGTATAGTGGAAGACTTATATTGCATAGGCGTCTGTTTTTGGGGATTTTCTTTTTTTTCGCTTTGATGTGACAGATTGTTCCAGAAACGAAAAAATGTAGTACTAAGCAAATTTTCTGGCGCCATTTTTGTCCTTGGAATCATGTTATTTTTCGTTTGACGATTGACTCGGTAAATTATTGATTGTTGCATGAGAGCAGTGATAGAGAGGAAGGATGGAAAGGGGATGTTCTTTTTCTACACGAAATCCTCATAACTGTAATTTTCTGACTTACCGGAGACTCATATTCTCGATGATCTCGCCAATTTCTTACATTACTCGATAATTTGCTCAGTTTGCGAACCAACTATCTTCTACGGGGCCTGGTATTCGTAAGATGATTTAGAAATCAGTTTTTCCAGTCACGCATGACAAATTTTCCCTTGCCGCGACTGTGACCCGCTGCAGACGCTTGAGCGCTCGTGCGGTGACGTGACGGTGGCGGTGGCTGCCCTTGGAAAAGTGAAAATATAATAATTGATGTCCATGGTGATCTGTTATGGCGATGCCTCTTGAATCATTCTTGTGTGTGGTCATGCTCATGTTTTCTCATCAAAACGTACCCTCATGGCGCGTTTCTTCGTTTTCTCCACGACAAATTCTTAGTCTGCTCCACGACAAATTCTTAGTCTGAGCTACTGTGTTGAATGGTTCCAATTCACGTGAATTCGAAACAAGTAAATGTTCCGCCAAAATGTTTACTGTTAAGTTTTATTTTCATCGCGTGCTACGACGAACTGTACCAAGACATTTCACTCAATGTTAACACCGTTTCAGAAAAAAATCTCAATATATGCTTTGTAATTTTAAACGATGGTAATCACAGTAATAGATAGTAATCACAGTCCCACCGTACATTCAAAGAGATTGGCTGTCAAGAAGCTTCATTTGCGACCAAGCTACTTATGAATAGCTGAACACAAAACATACGCAAAAATATTTTCGTAAACTTACTCTGTAACGCACTCGCGCCGTCAAAAGGGATAACTGAAGCTGTCTGCAGAAGTCATTAGAACGTCGTATGTGCAGGTTTTTAATTAGGCGCCTAAGTGAAAACTAAATTTCACGAAGAAATTGAATGTACTATTTTAACTGTGCCTTGCAAAGGTCGACCTATTTATTTACTGTGTCAGGAGAATCAAGTGTCGAAAAGGGGATTTAAACCCTCAACTGAGACGAAAGGAGAGATGAAAATATTTGAGATTAATTTTTAGAAAAATGAAAATGCAACGTAGAACACATGTCCCACGCTCCTCGAATTTCATCAATTTGCAGACAATTGTGATTTATGAAAGATTTAATCATTTTATTTTCAGTAAACACGTGAGTTATGCATGGTTGTACGATTGGGCACACGATACAACAAATAAAAAATATAATTTGTAAAAAGACCCCAGCAAAAAAAACTATCGTACGAAGTGTGTGGACGTAGAATAAGATAAAAGGACACGAATAAAAATACAAAAAAGGGAGCCACACCGTCATGCATCGCTATGCCCAACGTACAACCGTGCGCCCTGCGCCACTTACACCTGTAAAAAGCCCTCTGTGTTGTCCAGCCCAGCCTTGTGTGTGTGTACTGCTGGTCCCTCGTTCTCGTGTCTTCGATATCACGGTCCTGCTCAATGTTCAGACTTCGAGACTTGTATGAGTTCTCATTTCTAAATGTTCAGTCTTCGAGATGCCTTAGACATTTCTCGGCGTGAGCATGTTACTTGTATTAGTTCTCAGATCTCATGGGGGCGTAGCCCCCGTAATTGGACGTTAAATTTTTATTTTCCACGCTTTGAAATGCAATTCTGCAAACAAATGTTGTGCTTGATAACCTTAAGGATTCATCTCCCAAGCTTCATTGCCTTAACTACTCCAGATTGCTCTTTCGCTCACTATGGCGCAGCTCTTTTCCATTTCCCCCAAGCTCACCGATACCCTCGCACTTCCTCTCTCACGTCGCTGTTCTCCCATTTTTTCTAATACAATGAATCTAACTCCCTCCTGAAGCTCAAGGAAACTACGTACTCTTTTTTTAACCTATCACTGTGATAAATTATTTTTGAGACTCTTTGGTTAATGCTCATCTTTAATCATAATTAGCCTAAAGCATTGTCCTACTTCTAATGTGTATTGCGCACTTGACGTATATTTCGTGACAAATACTCGAACAACTTTGAAGTGTGTGATGAGCGGGTCTGTGACACTACAAGCTGCTCGACTTGTCGAACTTTCCCTTAATAAGTCCTAACACGAAAGATACAAGTATTATATATTTATGTGCATATTCATATAAATATCTCGGATATTGTTGGGAATAATAAAATGAAAGTTTATTTTTTAACTTCTATATTTAACGGCCGTGTGGTTGTGCCTCACAGCGGTGACGGTGCCGTCGGACACGCCGAGCATCCGCACTTTGATGAACGCGCCCACGGAGGTGCTGGAGGGCGGCGACGCGCTGCTCACCTGCATCGTGCGCAACATCGGCGGCCACACCGTCTTCTGGAGCAAGCTGGAGGACGAGAAGCGGACCATCCTCACGGTGGACAAAGTCCTCCTCTCACGAGACTCCAGGCTCTCTGTCCTCCACGACGGTCAGTCCGCATGACTCCACTAAATTTCTTGTACATTGAGTTAGACACTAGATTGGCATTGGGGCTGAAGGTGTTGCGCCTCTTTATAGTAGGATTACAATTGCGTAATAATCAGTAAGTTATTTACACCTTCTATTGGTTTCTGAATCATGAGAAAACTGAGTAGGAATAAGAAACACATCATTCAAATTTGACATTTGTTTGAAGGAAGGAAAAAGTTCTGTGAGTATTTAGGATCTATTGTTGAGGAATGCTCACACCTTGAAAGGTACGATTTAAACCTTAATTATAGCGATGTGCATAGCATTTAAAAATTGTTTTTCAAATCATTCTGCGAAAAGAAGGGGAAGTTTTATTTTTAAAATTCTTCAGAATTTGTTTTAAATGTTTAAATGCTGTTGCTGTTCACGTAAGATTTGTAGGAAATGAAAAAAATCATTAAAGTGAACGCAAAGTCGTTTTTGAGAACACGATTTTTAGGAACATCTTTACCAGAAATATTTATGGTTTTTCAACGGTAGTGCACAAACGTCAGCGATGAATTCCAAGAGATTCTTTTCCACTTATGGCTCAAAAAGAATGTTTATTCGCGTTCAAAGCTTCAATTAAGCTGAAGAAAGATGGAGTGAATGAGAGTAAAACTGATAACAATACCGCCTCGTAGCCGAAATAATTCTCGTAAGTGAAATGATTTCTTCCAAATTTTCTCCACGTGTAGCAGCTTCACTCAGTTAATGAGGTGTATGCTTGGTAACAAGCACACGGGTGCTTTTTTACTGAAGAGCCGTGTATTTTATTAACACCCTGGAGCGTGACATTTTCTATTTTGGAAGGTTTGGCTGCACAAATTGTCCCCGCTGCGCCTGAACGTTTTACGGTTATGCGTTGCGGAATAAGAGTGACTCATTAGACAGTGCTGAGCAATGACAACTAAAATTTTGATTCCATATATTTTAAAAGCAGGACTGACGAAAGGTAGGAGAAGAAAATTTCTCTATGAATTGCCTTTACACAAGTCTTTTTAAATACTTCTTCGCTCTCGAACATTGAGTTGCAGCGGCTGCTCTAAAAGATGCACTTATTTAATCGATGGGATTGTGTTTTTTTGGTGACTGTGTGCAACATTTTCTCTTGAAATTATCTAATTATTAAGCTTAGAATGAAAGCAGTAGAATGCATAAATAATCCCATTTTTATACGGTCACGTGCGGGACACAGAAAGTGAAACGTGACTTATTTTTGCAGAAAATGTGGGTAAGCATTCAGTTCGAAAAGAGTTTCAATAGCTTTTCAAGTGTATGGTGGTTGTACATAACATCGCCACTGAGTTTTATAAGTAATATACGCTAGTAAAATAGAATAGTATTCTTCTATTGTCTTGCTACGGTATTGCTATGACTTGTGACAATGTAAGGAAGACATTACTCAAATTCACGTTCAAAATTTTGTGTTCTTTTGATTTATAAATTACCAACTGCGTACTAATTCCGGTCGATTACTGAACTTTATCGCCGGAAGATTATGAATGATGAACGTTTTTTTAAAAGAGCTTATGCTTCTTATTTACGTATCAGACTGAAATGATTTCCTTTGATTTCTGTTTTAAAATTTTCTCTGTGACACTGTGATGAAATAATGAAAAATTTAAATTACAAGCATGAATGTACAATGTTTTTTATACTAACGGTGTGGAGCTGCAAATAATGTGTGCAAAATTGTCCTTTGCTTCGTGTTCGGGGTTAGACTTTCATAATTCATTTTAAATTACTTATGAAGGGAAGAAATTTATACTCAATCAGAATAAATCCCTTTCTTTGCACATAGAAGCAAACCGGATACTATTTCCTACCCTAACGACCTCTCCAGTCTCACTCCCTTCCAAGAAATGTAAGGCTAACCTCCCGTGAGAAATTCTGTTGTTTTGGACTCGTAATCTCCGCCGTTGCTGAGCAAAACAGGAATTCGCTTGCTTTTATAACTTCGGTGGGGAAACCGAGAGGCGTTTTAGTGTTTCCTTTGGGATGCTTACTCGTTGGTCTTTTGTATGAATTCATTTAGAATCGACATAGGACGCCACGTGTAACGTGAGTTATTTCCTCGAGGTTACTCCGTTCGAGTGGAAACTTTAGAAACTGCAGGTTTTTTGTGTTTGAAGCCGTTTGAAGTTGTGTGTAGTTCCAGAGATGTTTACCCAGGCGCAGCAAGAGGCTTCCTTTCTGTGTGTACATTTCTCGTAATTTATCTTCTCTTCAAGTTTTATT
This sequence comes from Platorchestia sp. MABIK, assembly GCA_014220935.1. Lineage (NCBI taxonomy): Eukaryota > Metazoa > Arthropoda > Malacostraca > Amphipoda > Talitridae > Platorchestia > Platorchestia sp. MABIK. The sequence goes on along the minus strand of JACJUY010000405.1, from coordinate 106,085 downwards.
TTTCCATCAACTGAAGCGTCGTACGGTCTACGGAGTTTACTTTATTTTGCGTCAGTGAAAGTTAACTTGTGTGGGTGTGTAAACTGCTGTAGAAGACAGACAGTCAACCCTCGGTCACCACGTGATCTCATTGTCAGATGCGGTGACCTTCTATGCTTGCATCACAGGACAAGAACGTTTGGTCGTCTTTTAGCAATCAAGTGGAAAAGAAGAAAAAACTGGTAGTGTATCAAATTTGACGAGGGGTTTCCCAATCACTCATTGATGTTTGTTTCTTCCAGCCAATTTACTTGAAAAATGGATCTAATTCAACTGGGCGACGTGATCTTCTTTTTCCTTTTCATGCCAATAGAAAGTTCAACCTGTTCACACTAGTATATCAATCAAAAGTGACAGGTGTCTTGCAAAAAATGGAACGCAACTATTCAGCATTATTCGAGCTTGTATTCAGATTTAAAAATGTTATTTTAGGATTAATTAACCATTGTGTTTCATGTGTATTGTGTATTACAAAAATGTAAGGTAACTTTCAAATATATTTCGTTTTTCCTATGCCATGCGGAGCTAGAACTAACCAACTGGAATACGAGTCCAATTCTTTCACCACTGAAGAATATTTACCTCGATTGTCTTTCATCTTGTGCTTTTGGAACTGAAATTGAATAGCTCTCGTGCTGGCGATCCTCCTGGTCCTGATGCAAAGATATTATTCGGCGAGTGTCATTTCTGATCACATCTCGAAGTGGATGGAGAAACCTTTTGTGAATGCCTTGAAAACAGTCCATTCAGCATCCCTTTCTGCGAGTGCCTTTGGAGGCATTGTTGTTGCGAAGGACATGTTGGGTCAGGCGCAGTTGGTATGACCGCATGGACTCGCACTGAGTTCGGTTCAGCTTTTGTCCGCCCTCCAAACCTCAGGAATTATTTGTTAGGTTTCGAGTTGCATTGAAAGCATCCAGCGTAACCCATTGTGCTGTCGCGGAGGCTGTTAGGGAAACTAATGAAGTTACTCAGAACTGACCGGTGTGTGGGGACGAGCGCTCTCCCTTTTATTTCGTCGGTGGCATGCAGGAGCGGCCGTCCATCGAATACTTGATTTTGAATAAATGCATTTTTGATTCGGTAGGTGTGTGATTGCTATAGGAATGAGGCAGAACGGGCAATTTTGCACGCTAATTCTTCAGGGATTTTTTAACCTAATTTTGTAAATACAATAATTATCTTTCGCCATCGGAAATTTTATTTCACTTATTTCGGAATTTTTTGTTTAATTTGTATAAGTTGACTAATAGGGCCAACCTGTGGGGAATTATCTTTAGCTAGAATTTTTTTTACCAGAGACCTCATCATTCAGGTTAAGGTAAATTAAAGCAAGTATTTTGAGCAGTCAAAATAAACTTTTATTGAAGCCAGAACAAGAAAAATTTCAGAAACATCGAAATGTCGTTCAATAATAATTTCCGTTAGGAATAATCAGGTTTTTCTGAACCTACAGAAGACAATACTAAACACAAAATACAATAAAGAAAGAAGACAAGCCATAAAGAACTAACAATAAAAAGACCAAATGGTCATGAAATTACGATCAATTAAAATTTCAACATTAATAGCTTACTTCCGAGGCCACTGCACTCACTGTGAGGACCACGCCGTTTACGAACGTGAATGCTGGGGCTTAAAGCCGACCACGGAAACGATCATAAAAACTTTAAAGTTTTGAAGATCCTCTCAACGAGAGAGCATTTATTCTGGAAGTGGGATTAACTTATTCTCACATTTATATATATTTAGAATTATCTTGACTGTTTATATTGAGATTTACTCACAAGTCGGAGGCTTATCAGATTTTTCACCTTATTTATTTTTGAAAAAATGTACTCAGTAGTGTTTTTTTGCGATGAATCTCACTAGAAGATCTTAAAGTTTATACGATTTAGAGTTTAGTTTATGATCCAAAGAGCAGTTTTCAGAGGCTTAACACGCTGCTTGCGATACGACCCATAGATGAGTAGTGCTCAAGTTCTTCCTGCTGCTAAACAACTCATCTGTAGATCGTTTGTAAAAGTTTAATAATCTGTATTAAATTAATGGTATTTCATGGACCCACTTAATGTTTGGTATTTATAAATCGTCAACAACTTTTGATTTTAAATTTGAGTTGAATACTGCTCCTAAGTTTCACCCATCGCAGTCAACGTGTTTGAAGTTTTAAAAGGGTTTAGCGACTCAGCGCTAATTTTTACTTAAAGATGGGTGGTTCATGAAATTGTAGGACCCGGTAGTTAAATTTACTTTTAAGTTTGCTGCAGTGCAGGATTATTTCATGTTGAGTTTAGTAAATATTTAAATGATTTTAACTTTAAGGTAGTGGTTATTTTGAAGACTTTAAGGTTGCCGCCAATAGCGGCTTGATGCCGGCTCCAGATTCTCTCGATGATACAAGCCAGTTTTGATTGACAGGTTGCCCCACCGTGAAAGAGGGGAAAAATGCGAGCACACATGAACTAAATAAAATAAAATAAAATACTGTGCACAACAACTTAATACCAATTTGCATAGCTTAGAAAATAACTAACTGCAGCAGATAAACACGACCGGAACATTAAGAACAAACGTTGAGGTATTGTAGTTAAGGCAAAACTGAAATGCGCTGAAAGATCTAAATGAAGTGATGCATTCAAAAGACGTGTGCCAGCCGGAGCGCAGCATCTATACACAGCCCCTGAGCGGCGCATTTCTGCTCGTTGAAGAAGGCCGGTCTGGATTCGCCGCAATCCAGTGCATCAAACAAATATCATCTGCTCTGTGCCATGCAATACTGCAATTTCATTGTGAACTATTCAGGGCCTATGCTGTAAAATGTTTATGTTCAAAATATATTTTGCTATGTATCCCGAGAACGTATTTTCTGGCATGGAGACTAGTATCATCTTCCTAAAAATTCGCAGATTGAGGGTTGTTTTTCTGAATCTGCTGCTATAACCGTATCAAAGCACACATGTTCCAGTATTCGGCAGCTTTCACATTGTTTTCGCCGTCATTGTTTCAAATAAATGCTTACATGCTCCACAATAATCCGCCCTCACAAAAGATTTACTTACGTTCGTTTTTAAAACATGCCGGACTCGAATGTTAAACTCGAAATCTGTGGGCGTCAGCGAACTTGAAAATATCCCAGCTTTTTGTGGCCATTCTCGTAACATTTAAGTTTAGCTTAGACGGGTCCTGCATGAAAGAACAGAAACACAGGATCGAATGCAGAATTACCAGCCTCTTTCTTCCTTAGCAATAGAGATATCCTATATAGAATTTATCAGAAATCGTATTAAAAACCGTCTCTTTTAACCGGTGAACATGGTGGAATACTTATTATTTTTGTACCCTTTCGTATACATTTATATCACCCTTGTTACTCAGTCAGAGTTGCTGCCTGAATTCCTCTGAGAGAATTGTTTCGTGATCGAGCGTGGATGTCATCACTGCTGGTGCCAATTTTGTACAAAAAAGAATTTACTCTTGACTGGAACTTTTCAATCTAAATTTAAACCGCATTGAGGTGTAGCAGTGATATCATCTCCAACAATTGCGAGGCCAGAAAGTTCATCTGGGATTTTCATACTGGTATAATATGTGTTTTATGGCTGACTCAATATGTTGGCTCTACCTGGTATTCTTGTGAAGCTCGCCTCATCTGCTTTGTATACAAACAGTCGAAGCAATTTTGTGTGTCGTGCTTACGAGTGATCGACACGTCTCGAATGCCGACGCAAACATTCTTGTTTTCTTATTTTACTGCCGTGCGTAACATAACTACACGTTTCGCTCAGTACATGAACACATGGCTGCCGGCATGAGACACAGACATGCGCACTAACGTGCCAGTTCTGACATGTTGACAGTCGCACTTCTGACGCACCCGCTCTCCTTCGTGCAGGTCCCGCTGTCGACTCGCCCATTATCAAAGCTGGTGAGTCGGTCCCCCGACTTTACTTGTATCCCTACTTCTCCTTCCACTCTCCTCCACTCAAACTCTCTCCTTGATTTTGCTGCTCTTCTGCCTTTCTTTATTTTACCTCTCATGCAACTAATTTCATGCTTGTTCTGCACTTGGCTGCTCATGTCATTTGGCATTGTTTCTTCATTTAACGTTTAGTGTTTAATTACATTTTCGTCCTTCACTGTGGTTCTCTACTTTCTTGTGCTACAGTCGCATGATAAAGTATGGATAAATTTAAGACTCAACATTCCAAAAAATTCTCTACGTCCTTGTGCTACAGTCGCATGATAAAGTGGGGATACATTTAAGGCTCTATATTCCGGAAAAAGACGACAAGGTGAAAAGCTAAGAATCTGGGCTGGAATATCGAATACTTCTAACTACTCTTCATGAAGTGTGTTCCTTTTCTACTATTTATTCGATAAAATTTTTCCCTTTTTATGTTTTGTTGAGTTTTCTCTGTCTCATACTAATCTTGAAAATCAGCTCGTGGATCTTACTAATATTAATTTCTACGTGTTTTTTCCACTCTCTTACTTTCGCTTGCATTTCTATTTACTATATTATGGCGGCGGTGGGCTTCCTAACTTTTCAATTTTACCTGTATTCCTGTCATGTTCTAACTGGAGTTTAGGTTCTTCATTTACACACTTTTGATCCCTATTGTTGGAAAATTTTGAGAAAGTCCTTAAATTTGCTCACAATTTTTGTAAGTTGTATTCCTGAAATTAGTGCTGATGCCTCTACTCGATCAAAAATTTCTAGGTTCTATTTTTATGTTAAATTTTAATTGGTTCTTCATTTTTCAAGTTACCAACTTACAAGATGTAATCTATAATTCGCGCTTTCATAATTTTCTATAGGATAGTTAAAGGTGTATCAATTAGGCATTTTATGTATACCAAACATTAACATCTTCGCTTGCATTCTTTAACATTTTCCCGTGCATTGTTCAGGTATCAGTCCCTCTCCAAATCCCGGCATCATTTTCTCCACCAACTCCAGCATTTTCCAATAGTTTAAATTGTCTTTATTTTATTTCCTTGAACATAAGAGATTCTCTTGCGTTTTTTTATTGCTCTCGACATGATTTAGTTTGCTCTTGCCTATTGATTAGTGATCGCGTTTCACTTTGTTCAGCTTATTTTTATTTATGAAACTATTTTTGCATAGATTGTCTTCGTGAAGTTTTGTGTCTAGAATTTACTCTCATATCCCAGTTTTACGAAGGAAAATGCCATTTTTTGTGCCCTTGTGAATATTTCACACGAGTTTTCAGCGAAATTCTTTTTCATAAAATTTATTTATGATTCAGAATTTAAAATTTAAGTGCATTGTTTTCAAACTTATATTTTGTTCAAAAATTACCAGTTAGTAGAAGTTTAGTGATTTGTGTGCACTAGATGTTAGGAACAATTTTTCCAGTGCACTGCCGCTCTCTGTCATTGTCGAAAAATTGCGTACACAAAAACTGCGTCCAGATTTCATGTTATTTCATTTTTTTCAAGAGATAGCATAATTTTTTGTATGGCAAAAAATTGTAAATTACTCGGTTACTGCATCCGTTTTCCATTGAAATGAAAGAGATACGGCCATGGGTACGATTGTTCTGTGCAATGATCGACTTATTTGTCCAGTACAACTCATGTCGCGCATGCCAATCATTCTCTTGTACGCGCGTGTCGCGTGCGGCCGCCGTACAGAACACGCCCTAATAAACGCAGGTCACGCTCTCAATGGACGCACACATGCGAGTAGACGAGGCGTGTGTTCAATACATGCGTTTTCTAGGCAATAGATGTACAATCTACAATAGATGTACAATTCTACATTAGATATCCTTATCGTAACATGCATATTTATTATTCCCTCTGATTTATGAAATAATCCAGGATATTTTGGTGTATAGAGAGTCATTAAAACTTTTTTTTTGCGCATTGAAGTAGATATTAAGGTTTTAAAAAGTTTGTCTGTTACACGTTCTTAGAAAACATTGTATCATTTTTTGCCCATTGGAGTAATAAATCCCGTTTTTAAATACGTTAGTCAGCTGCATGTTCGTAGGGAATGATTTTTTCCATTTTATCACGACTTAGAGTAATCATTTTTCATTTACGGATGATATTTTGGACATTATTTTTATTGGAATGGGCTTTTTAGTTTTCTTCCATTCAAAATAAATAAAGAAGTTTGTTCCTCATGTATGAAATTTTTAGTGTACATTTCACAGCTTCTGAAGAGATTTGATTTTACTCTAATGGAACTAAATTCCCAGTTATATATCAATTCTCGAAGTACGGCAACACAGTTTCAATGTTCCCATCGATTGCTTCACACGGTCAATGGTCACGAATAATGATTCAGACAGATGCTTTTTTCGTATGCAGTTTTATTCGTTTTTGTTACTTACACTTCCAATGCAGTCTGTCCAAACATAGTAGATATATACCCATGTCTCGATCTTCCCTATTTCTGCTTGGGGGCTTTGGCAGTAGTCTCGCACTCTAGTATGCTTCAACCACCTCACAATATCTGTGCCCGGCGCCGCTGAGGCTGCGATGACAGATTCCCACTCGTCATCTGACGTGTGATGCGAACACCTGGTGAACACAGAGAACACAGTGAACTCAGTGCCGCTTTCTCTCTCGTATCCCCCGTTGCCTTCAGGGTTCAGAACAGTCCACCGCCACAATGCTGTCCTTCCTAAATTGCACCTGCCTCAGCCGTGCGCTCTGTGATGCCCCGCTGCCAGATCTGATGTGCGGGAAATATAAGCTCCATTTGTTTGTTTTTTGGCAGTAAATTTTGAGTAAAGAAACTTTCATAATTCAGAGCGTGTAATGAAAAGCATACGAGGACAATGAAATGCATTTGTTATTTCAAGCATTGTGTTGATTTTTTAAGAACTTAATTGCTCTATTGGGATACTTAAATGTTAGTTTTGATTACCGTAGATTTTTGAATGTTCGATCATAGTGACGTCACAAAATTATTTCGTGTGATTAGTGTTCTCTGGGCTAATAAATCAGTAACGTTAACTGCAATTTATTTATTGCTAGCTTCGATTTAAATTGGGATCACTAAAATTACTCAGTTGCAGTAGCATTTTGTCTCTAACTGCAGTTTATGAATAGCAGTCCGTTTCGCAGTGCATCTCTCGCACAATTAGACAAATGTCAGGCGGGCGCACAGAGGGAAAGATTAGAGGACTCACTAATGAGAGTCGGAAAGTTTAGAAATGATCGCTGGCTTCACTTCTCGATCCCCGATTTTCAGTGTGACTGTAGAGTTCCGCTGACTTCTGCCTCGCCCTGTAACTTGTCCTAAACTTGAAGCCCAAAGTTCCAACTGCGCGGAAGTATTTCTCGCTTACGCATGGAAAACAATAGTTAGACGCGGGAGGATTGAAGATGGACTATTTTTGGCTTCTGAATGTATTGCTTTGGATGTTTTAAAACAGAATATGATGGTCATTGTTACTTTTCTGTTCATGCACTCTCGTGTTGGTTTTCTTTACTGTAGGAAAATTTTTCCGGTTAACTTTTTGTTATTTGCGTTACCAAGCATTCGATATATTTGAATTTGAAATACACATTTCTTTAGGGCTCTTTTGAAAGCACATTTGTATTCCTTACGACAACATTCAATAAGTGATGCCTTGAGCTGCAAACATCTCGGGTGTTCAGGCGATAAGCTGAGTTGAAACTGAAAGTTCAAGTTAAGAAATCGTGTTCGCAATCCAAGGTACGCGCATGCACTGTTCTGGAGAGATGGCTCCGGTCCTTCACTTTGCTTACTCTTCCAATGACAACACTCAATTCTGTTCAAGTCGTGATATTTTATTGGAGTAGTTTGCTGGTGTTTTATTGCGTTGTGTTTGCATTGCTCGTGCGCTTGCCCCTTCACGCCTTGTTCAAGTACCGCTTCAGTCCAGTTTAGAGAGGCTACGCTGCTAAGATTATCATTTACGCGTCGCCCTCATGCCTGCTTGAGTACCACTTGCTCGGTGTAAGTGCTCGGCTTCCTCAGTTAATTTTTCTCGCCCTTCTCTTGGAGTGCTTGCAAAATTTCTGGTGCTTACGAGGAATGTGGGTCGTGTTTTTTTCAGTTCGTACTCCTAATCGATGTAAGTTATTTATTAAATTCATTTGTTGGTCTTCTCGTCTTTGAAATGTTCGATTCTTTGTAAAAGTACTTGGACTATATTTGTGAATATAATTTGTTGCTTCATTATTGTAGAATTATGAAATTTTAATTTTTGTACTTTACAAATGCATGCTTGTTTCCCTTGCCACATTTTTCACCTTCTTTAACTGTCATAAATGATTCGTTGTCAAAGCTCTGAAAGTGAAAGTGTAACTTTAGAATTTATTTTATTAAATTTTTTCAGCCTACACCTTTGTTATTCGTGATGCGAATCTCCATTGCCCTTGTTGCCGGGGCAGTGAGGGCGCCACTCCCTGTCACGCTGTCAGACTGACCGAGACAAATTATGGAGTCGGGGCGAGCAAATTTACTGATCAACGAGTTACGAGGAGTCATTCCTATATTTATATTCATGACCAGGTACAAGAGAAACGTGTGGACGCTGCTAGTGCATCTCGCCGCCATCCGCTCGACATTGTGATGGATCTGACAGTGCAGTAATGATAGAACACGATCATACGGGCCTATAGAACCTCGTACAGTGCAGTTGTCTTCTGGTTAGAATAGGTTGAAAATCGTCTTATTGCTCTTAAGTAGGATTTCGGGCCGTTCACTACTTCTGTTCTCGGTGTCCTTGCACAGTGTTCCAGTTAACATGTTACTTTTCTTAGTAAAACGATTCGAAAAAGAAGCTCTTCAGGGAAAACAGGAGTTTTTAAGGAAACGATATCATTTTTAGTTTGACGCCATTCGGAAAATTAAATTTGAAAGATTTAATTTGATTTTAATCATGAGCAATTGTTATTATGTTGGATGAAATGACAACCTCTCTGATTTGTGTATTAGACTTCAACGTTCAACGAGACTTGTTTATCAACAGTCCCAATATACTCGGTCATTTACTCTTACTTTCAAATGCGTCGCAGCGAACAGAGTCATATTCACATATTTACCTGGAAGTACTGTCACTCCTATTGATTCGTTTTAAAGCAACTCGAGTGGTAGTGGGATGTTTTTGAGTGATGACGTTTCTTAGTCCCACGCGTGTCCGTGACTCAAGTGTGCAGCAATCCCAAGTGTGTCATAACGACACACAACTCTGACTGTGACGACTGCCCTCAGGAGGAGACGTGTGGGTGCTGGCCATCAAAGGTGTCACTCCTGACGACTCGGGCGCTTACGTCTGCCAAGTGAACTCCAACCCTTCTGTGCAGACACTCTTCAGACTCACAGGTGCGTTCTATATGTTGTCTTCTTCCTTGGAACAACTTCAATGGGATAATCTTAAACAAGCTTAATATATTTTTTGTTCCAACAATCTCATTAAAATACTTTTTGGTGAGAAGTAATTGGCCGTAACTACGTCTGAAAGTAAGTTCATGTAACTTCCTGCAGTAATTTATTGTAACGTATTTTAAATAACAATGTGTTTTTCAACGTACATGTGTTGTTTAGTACTTGTGTGCTCATTGTTTACCTGTATTACAGAAAATATTCAATAGGTAAACCAGTTTAAAGGCATTACACCTGAAACGGCCATTTTGTCTGGACAATTTCACAATGAAAATAATGTTTAAAGTGATTTATTCATTAATAGTGAATTTGACGACGAATTAAGGAATTTAGTTCATAAGCTTAACTTTTTATATCCTAAAATTTCAAAAGGGAAAAGAATTTTGTAACAAAAATAACCAACCCCCAAGATGGAATGTAAAATTACCCAACGCTGGAATTTTCTGCGCATACATTGCATATTCATTTCAATTAGAAAGGTTTGTGCCATCTTAAAAGGCTTTTTCAGTGACAAAACATTTCACTTGCAAATTTCATTTATGAATAAAGTTGGAACCACGACTAACCACCAAACAAATAGAATGGTTGTAAAACACATTGATGAAACTTAGATAAAAAAGTTAACATCAGCCACACAAATCTTGTGACTGGAATTTCATGAGAATTAAGGGGAAATTCCACTTCAATGTTTTGATGTCAGAAACTCGGTTTCGTAAATGCATTTGGTCACTCTAAATGCTGCTAATCCGAATGTTTTTGTTTAATGGTCAATTTACTTCACAGTATCTTATTCCCTAAAGTAATGACTCACTCAATAGAAACCGTTAGTCAACAAAGAATAATGCCACCTCATGTAAAGGTTGGGATTTCACAAGAGAAACACTAAATGGCTGACAAATTGTTATACTCTGACAATGCTTTATTGGCATAGCGTAGCTATATCAACGGAACATCTTATTTCGGTTCACTGATGTCCTGTTTTTCAGTACCCATTACTTTCTTCTTCATCTTTTATCTTGTTCCGTGAACTTCTTTCTCAACTCGTTGTTTTTATACACCTATTCATAGATTTCTCGTTCCTTTAGTCCATACAAAATGGTGCCTTGCTCCTTTCCTTCTTTGAAACGCCCTTGCTGTGGTTATGGTAGCTTAAACAAACTTATCTAACCTAAGCTTTGAATTTACCTAGTGGTGTCGAACACCTCGCTGTCTCGGGACGCTGACCTGCGGTCGCACCACAACTACACGCGGTGTTGCCAGACGGCGGGGGTGGCACCTCGGTGCCTCGGCTACTGCAGCATCCACTCCCTGCTGGAGGGGTCCGTGGGGGCCAAGGAGGAGGAGTGTGAGGAACACCTCACAGACGTCGTGCGCTGCATGGCAGGTGGGACGCTCCCCCGTGTCCGTGTTGCTGTTTCGAATTGTAAGAATAGCTTCCGAATTGTAAGAATTGCTTTCGAAATGTATTTAGTGTGGTGAATCCGAACAAGTTATAAGGACACAAGCTTCACGTTTCTTGTTGTTTCTAAAAAAAATTGGAGTTTATGCAGGAATGACTCCACACTTGGCAAAGATAATTTTCGTCTAAATACCTTAAATTATTTTATTGGGTTTTGGGTCGTTTTTGAAGTACAAGTAAAGTCAGCGGATACGGATTTTTTGCCCTCACGAAACCTCAAGAATTTCTATTGACAAGGCTGGCGTCTTTTTCAAATCTGAGTTATCTATTTTCAGGTGTTTTATCTTGATGAGCTCAATTGTATTAGGGTGCTCGAGTTACTCTCAAGGTTTCCTCCAATATTCTATCATGTTGTTTTAATTAATCATTTGAAGAAGCCTTTCGACATGTTTTTTTATTAATTTTAATTCGCAATTTCAACCGTTTAACATGAAATTCGTACACTGCGTGACGTTGCCATGCTACAGTTCACAGTAAGGATGCTCGTCAGATGTTACTGGAGTTGTCATTTTATCGTGGCTATGTGAAGAGTTTTTGCGAGCTAAACTTGGATTTCAAAAGTTGAAAATGTTTTTCGTAATTTATCAACCTGCATGTGAAATGTTTTTAACAATTTTCTTTTCGGAGAAGCCCCCTTACTTCCAATAGGTTATTCACTGAATATACTCGAATGTGAAGATCTTGAAGTATTTCCCGTTCTACGGTATGTGGAGCAAAATTTCACGTTAAATTGTACCAACTTATACCGTAAAGTGTGTGCACTCCGGTATTTGATTAAATTGAAACGGTGCCTATCGTTTGTTCAACTTTAGGCTCTTGAATATTTTTGCTCACGGTTACCTTTGGCCAGCGCGTTTTATCGATAATGTTGCATTGGTCGCTTACTCTTCATCGTCCTGCAATCGCCGGCAGAGAGGCACTCGCTCAAAATTTCTACTCTCCCGCACCCGCTGTCGCTCATTAGTTGCAGGCCAGATGAGGGCATCGCTAAGAAAATGAAGCTTCGTTAGCGCGGCGGATATCGATGACCGATGGCGCAAGCCGCACGTGAAAGCCTCCAATAGTTGTGTGCTGAACCTCCGTCAGCTTCAAATTACCTCAAACAATCTCGCTATTGAGCTGACCGCAATTCTTCACTTATCGATAATTATCATCATCCTCATGTTTCTCACCAGTGAGGGCTTATTAGTCTTTAAATCAGATTTTACTGTTTTCTATCAATGAAAAATTCTGGTGCATTAACTGCAGTTCATTAATACGCTTTGTTGGTTGCAGATACTCTCAACTCGTTCAGTATTTTTTGTTCGTTAGTATTTCATCACCTGTGCTGCTTCCCTTCTAGCTACTAGCCACATCTTGTCTTGGTATATCCTGCCGAGCACCATTCACTATCAAGCCTCAAAGCTAGCCGTCGGATTACCGACGGTGTTTGCATATTGGATGGCCTCGACTGCTTTTTTTAAAATTTATTTTCAAAATGAAATTTTATTAACTCACCAATAATTTTTAGGTTTTGTTCTTTCTAAACTTACTAGCAAGAGAAATGATTCGCCGGCCTGCAAACTTACCAATCCTCAGCATGGAAGAAAGAAATCTTGACAAAATGCAATAAAGCACTTAATGACGTAATACGATTTCCCTACCCACTCATTTGATTGCAGTTATTTACTTAAAACTGTTTAATAAATATTTGTAAATGCACAGTGCCCTCACTGTTCTTGTTGGTACCCTTTCAAGGGGCTTAAGGTCTTCAAAGTATGGCATTAAGCTCCTTCTTTTTTACGAGCTCAAGTGGCCTGCTTCATATGAGGGCATTAATGGGGAAGCTCCGTTTGAGGTAAGGCTAACGGGGTCTCCGCCCAATTTCTGCGATGAAACTCTGTGTGCTTTGCTTTAAAGTTAGCCGTCGAGTTTGAAGGTGTTCTGCGGAGAGCACCACCAATATTAACGTGCCTTCAGAACTTCATTGAGGCCACTTGCTCTAATTACCCAGGTTTTTCTTGCTCACAAGTTTTCTCGAGAGCCTCAAGTCTCTCAAGGCTCCCTTTTCTCAAGTGCTGCACACGTTCTCAAGAGACTCATGTTTTTGGAACTCTTTGCGCCTGTTGAGCAAAGCTTTGTTACGACATTTGGGCTGCGCAGCAGCAAGCGCAATGCTTCGAAATATCAGGGAACTTTTCATTAGTTATATTGATTTGGAGATATTCATGGTATTGAGTTGGTGCTGTCTGTTGTTGTTGGAATATTGTTCTTGATAATTTGAGGACTGTCTCATGAAGTTAGTGCGCTGTCTTACGTATTTTAAGGTGCATTTTTCTAGTTAGGCTTTTGAAGGTTTTTGGGGTTAACTGTAAAGTACTTGCTCTAATTTTCTTATTTTTTATTTCATTTTCACAACCAACGTCAGCGTTTTATGTGTAACAGTGAACCTTTTAGGGTAAATCCTTCGAATACGGAATAAGTCGATTACGCTTTTCAACGTAATGATCGTCGTGCACGAAGTTGAAATTTCCTTTTGTTGTAATCCCAAGATATTGAACCGGAACTTGTTTTTTCGGAGTTCTTATTATATTTTCACTCTGTTACTAGCCTACTTATGTCGCCCTAGCCATTTAATGGCTAAGTGGCTTAGATTGCTGAACATTTCAAGTCCGCATTTGAGCTTAGTTCCGTTCTGCTAATTTGAAATTTCTCAATAAATGCAGGATTTGGACGGCATCTCATGCTTGTGTTTTTCGCAATGACACTTGGATCCAAAAGCAATCAAACTAAGAAACATTTTTAGCGAATCATAGGCTGCTAATTTACAAACTGCTATCCTCCTGCATGGAATCATCACAGTCAGGAGTGTAGCGTCTATTATTACTTTTTTTGCAACTGTGCTCAAGGTGTGTCGATGTTGCCACGAGGGCCTCGTAAATGAGTTTAGGTTTCGTAAACTCCGCCACTTGACGTGTCTTGGATGCAAGGGATGTCAACTATAGGTCAACTTAGTGTTATGACTTTTTAAAGTTATTTTTTGATATGATTTAAATCCCTAAACATGGTTCAAAGATTTAAACTAAGCTTCTTTTACTTCAGACGAGCGGAACCATGTGCCCTGCTGCCAAAGAGAAAATGTGCCGGACATTTGCCAGGAGCTGTGCCGGGGAGAATACACGGTCCAGGTGCGTTTGTGTATATTGTAAGCGTAAAGCATACTTTTGCTAGCTAATCAAATTCCGCATTTCGTCAAGGTATGATTTCACAATGTAAAGTTATGAAACAATACGACTCGCACTATAACTTAACCAAATGGAGAACACCTTACTAAAATACACATGAGATGAGAGCGTGGTGTGTATGTACATATGTACGTTGTGTTAGCTGTGGTAAACTGGCATGGTGCTGCTTTGCCCTAGCCTTTGCCCTAGAATAGTTTTACTATTCTGTAAATTACAGTTAGTCTGAACTTAATGTGAAATTACATTTGACTTCACCTTATCCAGAATTAATTCCACTTTTGCCTCATTTCAGTATTGATTGACTTATGCATGTCGTATGTGTCGCCATAACTTGAAGCCAATGTTTTTATCGAGTTCTACCTTACTGTGTGCACTAATTTTGTAAAGGTTAAATTTTCTTTGCATTAGTCTTTATTTTACTTTGGAAGGTTGCACACGTCGCTATGATTTTTAATATCTGTTCTTGAATTCGAAATATAATGAAATTAATCTAACTGCAGTCATCATTTAGTGATTTTCTCAACTTTTGAATAGTTTAAGAGGTTGCATGTATTGTGGTTTGGAGTACTTGTCCTCATTATCTAGGCTTACAGCGCAATTTCTATTGTTTCCACAATGAAGTATCCTGTTTTTAATAATGATTGAAAATTAAAATATCGGAGATCATTCAAATTTTAAGATTTTACCATTGTTACTTTGTCTGTGTTGCACATTTTTTCCACTTGTTTCTACGCACGTTGTATAACTTGGGCTTAATATAAGTGAAGCTACTAAACATTCGGATTTGCTAGTTTTCATCGAGAGACTTCGGCGCGATTTTTTAGCTTCTCACTCGTTGTTTTCCAGGACGACTTCGTCAAGTCCCATTTCTCCTGCTCGGACTTCCTCCAGCCTACGCTCATGTGCATATCGGAAGGCATTGGTGAGTCTGCCGAATCTTTTCAAATATTAATACTATTTCGATCAACCGTTGATTCATCAGCTTGGAAGAGAGATTCGTTAGAAAAGCTTTATTTCATTCCCGCTAGCTTAACGTTTCATTTATAACTTCAAAATGTGTGTTCAATTTTCAGTGTTTACTGTGGAAGGTAGCTCTCATATCGAGCCGATTTCGAATACCCTCAGAAAACTCGTAAATTTGCCACGTGTTAAATTTTGTCAGATTTATTTTATTGTTCAACTTCATGAATTTTACTTTTGATTGGTGCTATTATAATGTGTGTAATCTTTATCCTTAGGTTTTTTCTTTCACGACTTGCTAAAAATCATTTCACTGCGTTTCTCGCACTCGTACAAACTCAGGCAAGCCCGATAACTCGAGACGACTAACTGAGTTGCTACTCGAAGTTCCAGTGATCCGTATAATTCTATGTCGAATAGTCTTGCTGGCAGATATTGTTGCTTGAATTTGAAACATCATGAGATTGATCCTGGGTGTAAGATAATCTCTGTCGTCTGTGAGCGTACATCTTACGCGTTGATATGCCGTATTAGGTATTGCCGCTGGTCAGAAGAATACAATACAAGTGAATATAAATTTCCACTCATGTTGAAGAAAACCGTTTTTGCAAATTAGTATCAATTAAATACTCCGAGACAACTGTGCTACGTGCCTTTCTCGTAACAGTTCCTAGAGTTAAGGCTGTTATCAAATAGTTGACTCGTATTGTTGTCGACGCCAGCAGGCAGGCCGCGCTGCCCCTCACCCGAACTGTTTGTTTGAACCGTGCAGACCTGCTGCCGCGCCCGCCTCTGGGGCCCGTGGTGGAGGTGCTGGGGCCGCGCAGCCTCAACGTGAGCTGGATGCACCCTCGACTCGCCGCTTCAGCTCCCGAGACTTACGTCATCACCATCACCCCCATCTTGAAGTGAGCCAAGTCTTACCTTAGAGCTCTTTGCTCCATTTTCGCTTTAAAATTACGCTTCTTTTTTGAAGAAATTCAACGAGTCACTGACTTGTGGCGACGAAACCCAGAGTTAGCTAAACTTTTGTGAAAGTGTAAAACATACGCGTGCAATATATTTTGTTACCTATTGCTCGTTCTTGATTTGGGTTACGCTCGTAGAATGTGACGTACCAATCTACGGATTACAGATAAGTTATCAAAGTGTCCAAATAACTCAAAAATTTTCCTATAACGTCCATACCTACAGAAGTGATTTCCAATAACTAATGTTTATGCGTATTAGTCATCTACGTATAATCTGTATTCTATGTATAATCTGTAGAAATTCGATTATTTGTCAGGTTTGACCCCCCTGAGGACTACACAGCGGCCAGAGCGAACATGAACTCCTCGGCCAGCAATTTGGACCACATCACCATCAAGCGATACGTGACCAGAGTCAGTATTTTCTCTATTATGCCATTTTCAGACTAATTTTTACATATGAAATATGGTAAAGTGCTCGGACAAAAAATTAGTTACCTGCCACTAACATAGTGTAGGGCCTTCACTCGCATAAATAACCGCTGCAGTTCTGCGG
Organism: Platorchestia sp. MABIK; assembly: GCA_014220935.1. Classification (NCBI taxonomy): domain Eukaryota; kingdom Metazoa; phylum Arthropoda; class Malacostraca; order Amphipoda; family Talitridae; genus Platorchestia; species Platorchestia sp. MABIK. The sequence goes on along the minus strand of JACJUY010000405.1, from coordinate 89,479 downwards.
GCCATTGAATCTACAAGTGTTCTAATGTGCGTACATCAGGACGAATTCTAACCACTCTTGTATCAACTGATCTCGAAGTGCGGCCGGTTACAATACGAGGAACTTCTTTTCGACATGAACTTTGTCGTTCATGGTAGTCCCGCAATTCATCTTTGGGGTTCATATCTGGGGGACTTAGCAGGCCAACTTGATTGCCTGAGATTTCATAATACAATTGTATAAAATAATCTAATAATAAAATCATATTCATTAGCTTTTGTTCAGAGTTAGACATAGAGTCTTCGTCGTTAAGGATTATTTCATACACATATAGCAGGAAGTCTTCTTCATGGTATCACAAATGTTGCAAAAATTATTGTACACAATGTTTAAAAAAGGCAATCATCACTGGCTACTTTTAGCACCGCTCGTACCGGACGGACGTATTTAGACACACAACCAGTCAATAAGTGAGTCTGACCTGTGTTGAGGTTCAACTTTGTAAAGATTATTTCATTGTTTTCTTTCATCCTAATTTTGGTGACCCACGAGCGGAAATTGAACGAAAAATATGACTATTTATTCTAGTAATTCAATTGTTAAAATAAAGGACGTCTTGGTAGTGAAGTTTACATTTTTTCAAAAATTTTGAGATCAGCATAGACAAATTCAATTTTTTGACATAAGCTTTCGGCTAGATTAGCTCTAGCCGTCGTCAGGGGAACGATGTATTTTTAAACAAAACCTCTTATGGTATCCGCGCGTATCTAGTATACAAAACATTTTTAAATTTTTTTAGATACAAGCCGAAAATTATTGATCAAGGGCGACTAATGAGCAAAAGAAGAAACTGCGGGGGGACATCAAGGTGACGATTAATTTTGTTTGGTTCCTAAACACTGTACATTGCTTCGACAATTTTTCGGGCGTATTAATTTTTAACATTTCATAAGATAGATACATTTTCAAAATCAAAAGAATGGTTATCTTCTTCGGAATTCTAATACACAAGGGATAACCTATTCTTCCTCTGCACATTCTTAGCATGCTCATCAATTCTTCGTTAAAGATTTCTACCCGTTTCCCCAATGTAACATGCTTAACAATCTTTACATTATAATTTATATATAAGATTACTTTTTTCACAATTCTATCGTTTATCTTTAAGTTGGATTAGGCTGTTTTTTATTGTATTCGAAGATTTGAAAGACAATTTAACATTGAATGGTTTTAAGATTCGCTGTACTCTTTCAGAACAACCTTTAATATACGGGACGCTAACATATTTCAGGGGGCGTTAGGAACTTTCGTTGCTTTATCGAAGTATGGGGAGGTTTTGATTATTTCCACCAATCATTAGTCGGGTGCTATTACGTAGTTAAGGAGGAAAATTATTCTATTCTAATAATTAATACACTGTTGAAAGTTCTTAATTCAAATTTTGCTCACCACAAATCCCTTGTGTATTAGCATTCCGAAGAAGATAACCATTCTTTTGATTTTGAAAATGTATCTATCTTATAAAATGTTAAAAATCAATACGCCCGAAAAATTGTCGAAGCAATGTACAGTGTTTAGGAACCAAACAAAATTAATCGTCACCTTGATGTCCCCCGCAGTTTCTTCCTCTGCTCATTAGTCGCCCTTGATCAATAATTTTCGGCTTACATCTAAAAAAATTAAAAAATGTTTTGTATATTAGATACGCGCGGATACCATAAGAGGTTTTGTTTGAAAATACATCGTTCCCCTGATGACGGCTAGAGCTAATCTAGCCGAAAGCTTGGGTCAAAAAAAAGAAAAAAAAAAAAAATTTGAATTTGTCTTTGCTGATCTCAAAAATTTTGGAAAATGCAAAATTCTAGTAATTTTGTGTTTTCCATACCTTCTCATCCCGAACGTTTTCAATGTATAGTTTCATAAGTAAGGTCCGTATATTCCAATTTGTCGCCCAATATGGTTCCGTTTTGTTTTCAAAAGAAAACCATAATGAGAGATTTTTGGAGTTGAAACAACACCAACAATTAAGAACGAATCTCAACGAACTTTTTAGTGCGTTTAATACACAACCCCGGAGAAATGAGGTACAGAGTTCCCTCGCTGCTTCGCGGTTCAACTATCGCGGTTTCACGACTTTGCGGATTTCTAAAATGTGTATATGGGAAGTTTTCCGTGGAGTTTTCCCGTAAAATACGATCATCGGCTGCTCAGTTAAGTCATCATCAGCTTCATTATCATCATTTCTCAATTTTTATTGCTTGACAGCAGTCCCTGTTATTAGTAGAATACTGTACCCTAAGGGTGGGTCGTTAACAGTACAGGGAGAGTTTCAAAGGTGCAAATACATGTTAAATAAATTCGGCAAATATGCTATCTCTAGTTCTTGGAAATTCAATTATCGCGATTCCGATCAGCCGCGATAAACGAGGGATCACTGTACTGTTATTGGTACTAATGGAAGTAATGATTTAGCTACCCACTTCTGATAGTAATTTTGGGGGATTTGAAAGAATTGCCTATGGTCATAAATTTTTAGCTGCCAAAGCTTTTCTGCTTCTGTAAAAGAACGCTGATCTTGTACAGGATAAATCCAAGGCATAAGCGGTGTGTATTTGTGTTTATTTTTGAAAATTGTTGAAGCTTTCAAGTCAGATTGTGGAATATCGAGCTGCAAGTTTTGTCCATGTAAGTTCGCATTTGAAATCTAACCTGTTTTCGTTTTCATTCGCTAACATTTCTTTGACATGCTTGCCCAAAATCAACTGCCATTGCCATCAAGTTCATTTTAATTTTTTTTTTTAATTTATGCGAGCATTGAAATTGTATGAAAATAATCTAAATGGCACAAATAACCAATCAAATACTCAGAGATGTTGCGCAGGAAACGAAAAACATGGTAGCTCGGCATTCAAAGTAAAAGAAATACTAGCTCTGAATGAAATAAGTGCATTGTAATAAGAAAGTGTAATTTGAGTATCATAGTTTCTAAATTACTGCGGAGTTCATGGCCGTAAAATGCTGCCCAGATCCGAGCTTCGGGATTTTCTTTGCCATCGGAAAAAACACAAAGTTTGGCATGAGTTTAAGTTTCTTTTGCGTTTAGGGAAGTTTTTTGGAACATATTGTGCGTGTTCGTCTATTAGTCCGTGCCCTGGCCTGCAGCGAACTCCTGGTCGAGCATTTGTGAGGGTGCTGTCATGTGTGATAAGTTAACCGGAAAAGTTTGTTCATTAGTTTGTCTGCTACTGTAGCTAAAATCTTAGACTCACAATTTAATGTTGAAAGGTTCAGTTGATTATGACTAACTTCTTTGTACTGTAGATATCCTCAAACGCTTTCATATATCTTTCATGCATCTTCTTCTTGGTCGTGTGCCTTGTTTGTTGCGCCGCAGGCAGTGCAATGATGGTCACTCGACACTTCAATGCACAGTGTGTATATTAAGAGCATAATTAACATCTGTGATGAATTTTTTTTACATTCAGTGGGTAATTTTTCGTTTAGCGCGATTGTGCAAAGTGTATTTTTGGCTTTGTGTTTTTAGTGTCTGCATGGCGATGTTGTTAATTATATCTTAAATAGCACAGGCTCGTAAAATCCTTCAGTACAGCTCGTAAAACTCTCATGTACAGTTCATATAACCTGTATAGTTCATGAAACTCTCATGTACAGTTCATAAAACCTGTATAGTTCATGAAACTCTCATGTATAGCTCATAAAACCTGTATAGTTCATGAAACTCTCATGTACAGTTCATAAAACCTGTTTAGTTCATGAAACTCTCATGTACAGTTCATAAAAATCTCATGTACTGCACATAAAACTCATGTGTAGCCCGTGAAACTCTCATGTAGAGCTCGTAAAAACCTCATGTACAGATAGTAATGCTTGTCTATCGCTCTGTCTCGCTCACCTTCAATCTCTGTCAGCCGGCGCCGCTGAATCGTTCCACACTCAGACCCAAATTTGCTTCTTCTCATCCGGAAAGTTAGGCCGGAAATTTGTCTGTCAGGCTTCCATCTCCGCTCGTTTGGTGTTCAAGTGCTTGAGATAGAGTCGAGTTAGAGAAGTGCACTGAAGAGAGCGATGTTTTCCTGCCTATTAGCTCCAAATAAACTCGGGGCTCGGGCGCTGCTTGCCGCGAATGTTCTTTCGTAAAAATGCGCACCTCGTCCATCGTCCTGTAACTGACGGGTGCAATTTTGGTGCCGTGTCGGGTCTTACTAAATTGCCTCCTGCAAATTTGATTCTCTACAAGATTCTCAGTTACGACCTTCAAGTTGAAGACCTCTCATGTTCTTGCGGAGCTCAAAAGAAAATGACCGCGATTCATTGGTTAACAGCTCATAGCTGCATTTATTTGGTGATTACGTTTGTTCCATCTTGTTTTTGTTCGGGTATAAATGTATACTCTCCTCAATTTTGCTAAAACTTGGACTTCACCCTCATGTCACGAATTGTTTGTGAACGCGCTAACTAATCAGGGTATTTGAAATTACTTTTTCCGTTTAATGTGAGCTTATCTGTTGTACACGTCTCCTATATTTTTCTCTATTTTCATTTCTTAAGATTCTTAACTTGTAAACCCTCAGGGGGATACAACTATTGTATTTATGGGAATTAGCGCCCCCAGAGGAAAAATGTGTGAGGGCCCGAGCTGACAGTTAGGTAGGCCTTCTTTTTATTGAAATAAAATGTCCTTTGTTATATTAAGGACTACCTTTTTTCAGTTCACTGCTATCCTGTTTTTTAGCATTTTCTACTTTCTTCTTCAATTTTTATCTTGTTTCATGAACTTCTTTCTCATTCACTGTTTCTAAGCCTCTTCTGCATAAATTCCGCATTCCCTTATCTCCATACTAAATGGTGCCTTCATCTTTCCTCTATTCGAAACGTTTTTTTATTGTAGCGGATAGGGAGGCTTAAACTAACATTTAATCTAATCTCAACTTGTAAAGATATCGACTCAATGATTGTGAATTCATGAGAAATTCCCGACATTTGAGTCACTAATGCTCTTATTTACGTATATCACTTGGGACTCGAAAATCAAATTTCTGTGTCATTTTGAGGTTTTCGTTGCCGATTTTTATGGTCTGACGATGAGTCATTTCAACGAAAATTGTAAGTCTAACTAAACAAATTCTCCGTAGTCTATCACGATTAATCATTATAATAAAATATACACCTATAGACTTACATAGCCGTTACGTTTCTCAAGCATAGATGTTAACGTTTGCTCCAAAATTATTCAACAAAGCTTTTTCTCACACTCCAACTTCGATAACATTTCGTTTCACTCCGATCAGGTCTGCTCCTCTAAAAGTGCGATTCCTTGGGTTTGAGTAAAAAATACACGCGTTTGAAGATAAATGGTATTAAATGAAACATATTTTTCGAGCATTGAGTGAGCAGATGTAAGTGCTACAGAACTTATCTTTACGGTAGATGTACGAAAGTGTTACACCAACATGGACGTAAGATGATCTAGGCGGTGTTTTGGGCCACTGTATTCCAGAATAATTAGTTAACTTCAGGCTTCAATAGCGGTGGGATGTTTTCAACGCAACTAACAAAGAATTGCATTGCTGGTGCGCAGGTGCCCGTGAACATCACACACTTCGTCCAGATGCTGCTGACGCCCCTCACATGGTACGAGATCGAGGTGACGTCAGAGAACAGGCACGGCTCGTCACTGCCCCCCTACACACTGCGCGCCCTTACGCGGCCTGCGAACGAACAGCTCCCGGAGCCTCCCAGAACCATTGCGCTTCCTGACGTCACGTCCTGCTGCGCCAAGAAAGGGGTCACCCACCAAAGGTGTGCGCAATTTCGGATTAGTGGTATATTCTTTTTTGTTCAAAATTGCTGCATAGTTTTAATTTTTGGTTTAAGAAGATTGAAAAAATTGCCAATAATGATTACTGCATATTTGCAGGTTAGAACTACTTTGTTTATATTCAAAAACACTGAATCGTTTCTAATTTTTATAAAAAGATTGAAAGAATGTTAAATAATCATAACTTTTTAATTTCTTTTTACCGTTATTACTGGCATCAGGATGAGCAATGAACTGTCAATCAGAAGTAAACTTCAAAGGACACTTTAGGGTGCAAATTTGATTAAAAATTAAATATTGTAGCTCTGCATATCTAAGAAGGTTCTGAAATCCACTTGGACAGATAAAGGATTAACTGAAGATTTTTAACTTTTCTTCTCTTATTCGATATTGCCAGTGTAAGTCCACACAAATTTTTGATTTTTTTAAGCCGAATGAAGTCTCGATTGTGTCCTGTCAAAGTTTGATTTATATAAATTCCCGCTTAATGACTTGAAAAGGGATGAGTCCTAGCAACCCACTGTATTTCGGTGTTAGAAATTTGATAACTTCGGCAAGAACATTATTTACTCTACATGCCAGTCGTACGAGTTAACACACTCCCATACTTTGTGTCATCTAATTATCGCTCACCCTCGTGTACTTGTTCGAACGATTCACAGATGTCTGACGAATCTGTGCAATCCGCACAACGACCGCATCGCTGAGCCCGACATGATCGTGTGCGCCCCGTGGGCACAGGAGGCGTTCGCCTGCCTCGCTGGGGACTACGACCACAGCGACTGCTGCCGGGAGCGCGGCCTGCCCGACGTCTGCGTCGAGCTCTGCACGGGAAAAGTCGAAAAAATCGATTACAAATATTTCAGGTGAGGTTCATGGCAAATTAGAAGGATACGTTCATGCACGCGAAGTTAAATGGACAGATTTGGTTTTGTGCTCGAGATGAGAGGAACGATGTGCGATGTAACCATTATTTACCTGGGATCTAGCATCAGATATTTGTAACATATTATTTGGGAAATGTTTTTATGAATGGATCAGAGCAGTCCTAATTTTGGAATATGCAGGACTGGTGAACTTGAATCGATGTATGAACTAAATGCATTGAAACACTGAAGTAATCGACTTTAAAAATACGACCTTCCTGTGTAGTACTCTGGAAATGAAAGTCCTACAATGTTTGGACTAAATTATGCTAGAGCTCCTCTCTGAGAGACGGTAAGCGTGTGTAGCATTACTTAGGCCCAAAAAATATTGAATTTATGAAACATTTTTTCGAGACTCTTGAATAAAGCTAACCACGATTGTTTTTAATTGAGAAATGCTGCTCGCTCCTCAGATGTGTGGACTACTTCACCGACTACCGCGGTTGCCTGATGAAAGGCTACGGCGTACTGCCCTCTCCTCCCGTCAACGTGCGGGTGTCGAACGTGCTCGCCACCAACGCCCTCTTGTCATGGTCACCACCACTGAACAACAGCGGCAGTGTCACGTCCTACCACTCCTACTATCGGCCCATCCAGCCTGACAGAACGTGTAGGGGAGTCTGGTGAGTACCGTGCCTTCTTTGCTCTTTCCCACGCTTCCTATTGTTTATAGCTCCTGTCTCATATTTTTGTGTCGATCGTTGCATCCGTTGTTAATGTGAGCACATTTTTTTTTTAATACTGACGTTTTTCTGAATTTAGATGGAACTGTGTACTTGAAGCTTTTCTTCAAAATGATAGAATATGTGTTGCAGAAGTATCTATCTTGTATTGATATGTTTTTATTGTGACATTGCCAAATGGTGATGTCTGCCACTTCATAGCTGGGCGGAAATATTTTATTTACCCTGTAAAGCTGTGGCCGGCACAAAAAGTTACCTGAACTAATCATTATTCTGAGCAAAACATCTTTTTATACCATGAAGCGATGACCCATCGAGTTTAACAGGTTAACAGGGACACATTTTGACATCTTTTGAGGTAGAGTCGGGTTTATTTGTAGATTCCTACAGTCCCTATCCGGATGTCTCAAAATATACGGTACTGCAATTAGATCTGCGAAGTTTTGCTGGTGTAAATGGGTGTTGAGGATATGGGCTAAAACTAGAGTCATTTATAAGCGCTTCCATGAATCAGGGCATAAGTCTGAACTCTGTGAACCTCTGCAGCTGTAGTCAAAGTCAAAAGCTCTGTTTAAACTTTACTACGGCAGCTCCCAGTTCTCTGTGCTTGATTTGCTTTCGTTGGATAGAGCACATCCAGTGCTTTTGGCTTTTGAAATAATTAGGCTACTGATCGTGATCCGCTGTGATGAGGGGACATTACTGGGCGTGGTGCGTGTGATAGATGGAGGCTCATCAGACTGGCTCTGTTTCACAGCGGGGGGCATAGAAGGAATAGCGAAACAATGCGCATTTACAAGGGTCCGATTGAAGGAAAAATTGTTGCACTTTTTTTGTCAAGGATTTTAATTAAAATTTTATTAATTTGGTTCGTTTGGTTTTATATCGCATGATATCGAAAAGAAACAACATATTTCAGTAAATATTCCATTTCTTCAAACGAGTGAATAGTCAAGTTTTACACGTGTACGCGATAATCATACCTATGTTTTCTCTAATCCATATTATTCGTGATGTCTGAGAGATTAATTTTATTTTAAAATAAATTGTTACCGATAATTTATTGCAGGGTGGAGGATATCGGCGACATCTCCTACAAAGGAGTCTACTCTCCCCACTCTCCCTTCGTGCTCCAGAATCTCTGCCCCGACACTGAGTACGAGATCTACATCCAAGCCTTCAACAGTCACGGCACCAGCGAGCCATCCAGTAGAATCCTCTTCAAAACCGTGTCAGAGACCGTCCTGGAGAACAAGAAGTTAGAGTACTCCTACAACCTGACCGCTTGCTGCCAAAATGTGCTTGTGAGCCCAGGCTGCATGCCGCTCTGCGACTACAACGCGCGCATGAGTCACGTGCGCGCCCTCACGTCTACTTGTGTGGCGGAACTCAATCGAGTTCTGAGGTGTCAAGTGGGGGGTCGCAACCACGCCCCGTGCTGCAAGAGGAGGGGCGTGCCCGAGTCCTGCCAGAGTCTCTGTACGGGAACATTCATCCCTGATGAAGTCGCTTTGACCAAGTGCAACGCCTACATCGGCAACATCGTCCTGTGCCTCGAAGACGGTACCGTCATATTTTGTTATCTTCTAATTTAATCCTATTGTATGATTTCTCATTTACGCCAAATTCATCATTTCTCAAAGGATTCCATTTATGGACGTTTATATTTCTAATTCACTATATTTATTGACGTAGGAGAATTTGATGTGAATGGTTAGTTCGTGTTAAAAATAGACGATGTTAATTTTGAACTGATGGCCCATGCTGGAGGCAGGCGTGGAGCTCATCCCCGGCCCCGTGCTGTCGCTGCACATCACCTCCGTGTCCAGCGAGGGCGTCACGCTCGTGTGGGAGCCGCCAGTCGAAGGCGCCAACGTCTCCAGCTTTCAAGTGCACTACGAGAGCGTTGATAAGAACTCCGGGTCGTTGGGGCAGTTCAAGCTGAATAAGGTAAAGCACTCGCGCACTGCTACCACTTGACCAAATGTGCGTGTAAAATCTGAGTTTCTTTAATGCAGCTGTGTACCACAAAATGTCTGTCTCTTGAACGGGTTCAACTTAATCATTCTTCAAATTTATTGACATATCTGTTCAACAATGGATTTTAAATTCGTCAATTTGCTTTATTTTAAACGGCACACAAATGTTGAAGGTACATAGTTATGAAATATCCATGGCATTGAACATGCCTATATAATAACGCTCCTTTTCCATTTTATTGGTTGAAGAACATCAATATTTGCTTTGAAAACTTGCAAATAAATGACTTAATTTCATAGAATTTCATAAAATTTCATAGAATTTCGTAGAATCGTAGAGATTCTAACGATGTTCGAAATTTTTCTTATCCGTGAAGAGTTGACGATGATTTTTTAAAAATATTTCATTCCGTAAAAATGACCAAATATACTTATTGACTAAACAGATATTCACGATGGCCAAATCACATATTCGTTTACAATTTAAATGAAATTAAAATGCTAAAAACATAAATCATTTTATTAAATGAAACATTAGAAACTTAAAAACGAGGAAAATTCCAAGGAATTTAATAATGTTTAATTGGAAAACGTTTCGGAGTCCAGCTCCATCATCAGTTCAAAAATACAATTCATTATATCTGCAATAAAAGAAGAAACAAAAATGTTGTAGACAGTCATTAAAACAGATCACGAAAACAAAAATAAAAACATTTCATAGAAATGAAAAATAAAAAATAAAGGACAAAATTGCTATTTAGTTACTATTTGTAATGTAAATGAACTATCGGTATTGTTGAGGGCCGGTTTTCGTTTAAAAATATGTAACGACTCTAAAATCCTAAGGTCATATGAAGTTGAACAGGAATCTAAGATTTTGAAGTCTTTGGAGGATATTGGTACGTTGCACTGTTCTGCGTGAGTGCGTATTGCGGAGTGAGAGGGGTGAGCTAATTGGTTTCCAGTACGGAAGCTTCAACCGCGATTTTCGGCCACTCTGATGTAAAAATTGCGTGACGTCATGCCGACGTACGATGATGTGCACTGCACACAACTGTAAGAATAAATCAGAGAGGCCCGCATCTCCACCGGAAGCGCGTCCGGAAGCGTGTAAATTGTAAATGAAACATAAGTTGAAAACGTTTCAGAAACCAGCTCCATCGTCAGTTATGTGGAGTACGAAGTGTCTTGCGCAACGTAAGAAAAAAATTACGATTGTAAAATTCCAAATTACTTATGCATCAAAAATAACAGAAAGAGAGAAAAAAACATAGAAAACCAAAGGAAAAGTACACTAACTATCTGAAAATGATGAGAACTCAGCGTGTTTTTTGTTTTCCATGAAAGTATACAAAACTCTAAAATCTTGAGGACAAAATGATGGAACAGACTATCACCTCTTTCATTTCAGAACCGTTGTGCATTTTTAAGGAAAAACTCATTTTCAAAAACATGTTAATTTTTTATATGCATCAGATAATTGATGCACAGTAGTATTTTTTGTTTGTTTTTTCTATTTCTTTCTTTGTATTTTTTATGCATAGAAAGTCTGAAATTCATAGTCGATCCTACCTTTATTCTTACGCAGCGTTGGTCATACTTTGTATGATATTTACATACCTGATGATGGAGATGGTTTCGAAATGCTTACGATTTTTTGGTTTCCTTGAATTAAATGACTTATTTTACTTATACTTTTTTAGATTATAAAATTTTTGGTAAACTCCATTACATATTTCTTCTCTAAGTTACGTTCTCCTCTCAATCCAAAGATAAGTTGACGCCTGTCAGGCATATTGCTCTTTTACTATCGTTCCCCTTTAGTCATGCTCGCGTTTCCCTTCTACCGCATTGCATAACCAATAAGGTCGACGGAACGAACGGGAGGTAGAATTTAACGCAAATTTGGACCTGGTATTTGTTGGTCAAAATTTTTCTCATCGAGCAAGGAGATGTGAGCTCTGCCAGCCCCGCGTGGTAAATTGTTAACCTTGAAGCCTTAATTGTCGATGCTTGAAGAGAACAGTAACAGTTAACTAGTCGTCTAGTCACTATTTCTTAATACTGGTATAATGTTATGACATATTCACGGAAATGATTTTCGTTGTGAATGTGTTTCGTCCACAATTTATTTGTTGCATTCTATTTACTATTTGTTAATTTTTTAATTTCTCCGCTCAGAAACACACAGTGCCTAAAATAACCGAATGGTAAAGTGGCATGTCTTGTCAATTGCTTTTATAAGAATTTGTTGATTCTTAATTTAAATGCACATATGATGGAGAGGAACATTAACTTATGTTCTATTCCATTGCGAAGGACGGCGAATATTTCATAAAGAAAATAATTCAATGGGATGTCATCAAATAATCGTTTTGAAATTACAATCCATTTAGGAAGACGACTTTTTCTGGACGTTCTACTCTATTTTAGGCAATGTTTTTGCTCTTAATTTGAATCTTTTTTACTTATCTTATTGATCTTTCATTCTCTGTTTTTTTCAATTTTTTATAGAATTTTCTTTTTATCTCTTGTTTGCTTTCGTTTTTTACCCTTTTCCTTGGTTTCTTGCGTCGTTTATTCTTCTTTTGTTCATTTAATTTTCATTCCTCTGGTTGGGAGACTCTCAACTTTTCTCTTCTGAAAACCTAACCGGCGTAAATTTGTCAATGGTTGTCTTTTCTGTCTTTTACTATTTTTGTCTTTGTTCTGTTCATATTTGTGTCATTTTAATGGTCATTTCTATCTTTTTTTCTATTTCTTTTCGTTTTCTTTCTCAATGTTTTTATTTTTACCAGCGTACACGTGCTGGTCGGCATTAATCTGAAGAATTTCATACCTTATTTCTTGAGTTAATTTCGCTTCTGCAAGTCGATGCTTTTCGGCATTTGTCTGAAGAATTTCACCCCTTCTTTCTTGAGTTGAATTCTCTCGTGCCACTCAATGTTGTCCAGCGCTATGACGAAAAATTTCCTCGCTTCTTTCATGTGTTAAGCTCTCTTTAGCTACTCGGTCTTGCTCAGCATTATTCCGTAGAATGTATAAAATAAACTAATTAGAAAATGAAAGTTCTCACGGAAATTGTGTTACGATTGAAATAAGCTTAGTGCCTCACCTATTTCCAAACGCCGGTCATGGGTCAATTTAGCTCTAGCTTTTCGTTGGCGAGCAACATTGCTTCGTCTTGCCTTTTCGCGTCGTTTATCCGATCGTCTTCGATGTTTTTCTGCTGTCGGAGTCTTGCTGCTTCTCTCTTGCGGTTGGACACATTTCTATCTTTGGTGGCTTCTTTTGCCGGAATTTTACTCTGAAATGTCGTCTATTATCTCTTCAAAGCTTTTCAAGAGAATCACAATTTCGATAACAATAACTCAAGTTACAAAATCTTGGGCCTTATACCCAGTGGTAGCCAGGCTACTGGTCGAACGAATATAAAACATTTTTTTTTGCATATCAATTGAAAATATCAAAGCGGCATGATGAATTTCAACAGAAAAAGTTCCATAGAAAATTTCTATTCTAAAAATAAGCCGATTGCGTATTGTGGATACCATAATCAAGAGGGGGTCACACGGACGGAGGGACGGACGGACGGATGGACTCGGCAACTTTTATAATAGTGAAATTGATTTATTTTCTTTACTCATTCATTTTCTGCTAACTGTGCGTTTATACTGCCTTTTCCCTGATCCTTTCTCCGTCATTTTCGTCTTTCTCCACCTCCATAGAATTCCTTCATTCCTTGCGCTGCGTTTTCAAATTTCTATGGTTTCTTCAGAGTGAAATTATTTTTTGTCATTTTGTCATCTCCAGTTTGAGCTTTCACTTTTTCAATTCCCTACTCTGCACAGTTCCATGTTGCACATCTTCAACTTTTCATTTTTTACTTTTGTTTTAGAAGCGCTGATACACATCGCCAGTAACTTACCTCGCTAAATGATGTGTTCAATTATCTTATTTGCATGAAGTATTTCAGCAACAGCTTTTGATACACCCCTGTTTAAATCACAGAATTATTACCCAATTTAGTATCATATTTTACGGTAATGAGTGTTTTCAAAGGCTGCATCTTGCTGAGCAGACCGTGAGCACATCCGACACCGTAGCGGTCATCAGCGACCTGAACCCAGCGCTCATGTACAAGTTCTTCGTTGTGGCAGTGAACGAAAACGGCATTTCCCTGCCGTCGTCTGTCATCCATCTGAACATCAGCAGCTATCTCGATGATGTGGCCCGGGGAAAGAAAGACCCTGGCCACACCCTCCCTGGGGTACCGTCCGCTCCCCACAGCCTCAGGATGGAAGGCAAGACTGCGACCTCCCTCACCATCCTCTGGGAGCCTCCCGAGCTGGCGCTTCCTATTGACAGATTCCAGTGAGTAGTTGACATTTTCGCACGCTCTCACATCAATGTAAAACGTTGGCCTTCATCCATTTTTCAATATTATCGCTACATTTGTTTTTACGATGTGGTGTGGTCTATACTTCGTGAAATGAATTTGGCCCCCACTAGATATGTTCGATTCTCATGCGTAGCCTTGCACTCCAGTTCAATGTGTGTGTACTCACCCCGTCCGTGCATGAATGTGTGCAGGTACGTGATCCGGTACAGCACCGTCCAGGCGCCGAACAGCACCCGCTCGACTGGAGACAGCTCGAAGTCCATCTCTGTGGCGGCGAGCAACGACACCTACAGCGTGACGCACACGAGCTCGACAGCTCACAAGATAGAGGAGCTCAAGCCCAACACGCAGTACGTCATCTACGTCACCGCCGTCAACGATATGGGCGAGAGTAGGCCCTCCGAGACCCTCCTGGCGTGGACTGACCCCGCCTACCCAGCGTTTGTCGAGGTACATATTTCACTTTTGCTTCTTCATATGAATGTCTCTAGTTTCTCTAGTTGTGTCTTTACGTTTTTTACCTTAGTATGAGCCTACATGTCGGTCGTAGTCAATCATTTTGAGCTAGTTGGAGCTATCTTGTCGCACTCGAGTAAGTTATAGCTATTTTTTAATTAGTGCGTCATCATTTTCTCATGCGGCTTTGTTCTTGTTCTTTTCTAAGCAACATATTGGATTCACTATTCTTAACTCACTACTTATGCTGTAATTTTCATTGGTACACTTAGTCGGTAGCACCGCTAGTGACGGAAGTTAGTTTAATTTTGCTGGAAATCTATTGGTCGGATCATTTCTATAGTACAATCCACTCGGAGTCTTTATATCGCACGGATGCTGTCTATATGTTTTATTCTGTTGACCAAAGCGCGTCAAGTTCTGGCGCGGGGTCTATCAGAACGATCAGTTGCTTTCATGTAGAGTTCTTCGTTCTTCATCATTCTCATTTATACATAATTATCTAAAATTTATAATTTCGTTAAATTCATTGACTGCATTATTGTATTTTTTTGCCAAGTTCTATGTACAAAAAGAGGCAGAACTAGCTCAGTGTGAATCAAACCAAACTCTCTTAAATATAACGTGAAAACTTGAATAGTTTTCAGTTATGACTTCGATTACCACAACTACATGACATATTCCACACCAATATTTTGAACTCCATCTGCGTGGATTTTTCCGCTTGGCTTTTAATGAAAATATTCTATCATCTGGCGTGCTCACGAGGCTTCAACTCCAACATATCCCTCACTGTGCCCCAGACCCCCACCGTGCACCCCACCAGTCTGTAATATCCCTCACTGTGCCCCAGACCCCCACCGTGCACCCCACCAGCCTGTAATATCCCTCACTGTGCCCCAG
>JACJUY010000405.1:31912-74261 GCA_014220935.1 Platorchestia sp. MABIK | reverse complement strand
AGTCTGTAATATCCCTCACTGATGCCCCAGACCCCCACCGTGCACCCACCAGCCTGTAATATCCCTCACTGTGCCCCCAGACCCCCACCGTGCACCCCACCAGCCTGGTGGTGGAAGGCAGCAGCGTGACGGTGCTGTGCATCGCGATGGGCTCGCCGCCTCCCACCGTCTCCCTCTACATTGCCGGCATTCTTGTGCACAGGGTGAGGCGACGTTTATTAAGCCATTATCTGCCCGTATGACCCTAATACTTCAGACTTATGACTGATATTTAGCATGGGCGTAGGAGAGAAGAACTGGAGTACATGCTCCGGTCATTCGTTTGAGGTCCATAATTTCACAGTTCCATTCTTCAGAATGAGTTTTATTTTAGAATTCTATCTCATAACGTGATAATTAATTGTGCGTCAAGGATTACTGTGCTGTTTTTTAGTTTTTTGTTGAAATCCGCGTGTTGTATGTTTCTATTCACTGGACAGATAAAAAAAGTTCGAAACAACAAAAAGCTGAACTTAGTCGCGTACGCTGACATTAGCTGACGTCGTCTCATGTGTTAATTTACCTCATCTTATGATTTTGAGGCTACAATTGCTAGATATTATTTCAAAACTATGGTTTATTTTTCGATGGGTGTTCTGGATTTGCCTAACAGTACCTGCCGATATTAGTAGCATTGCTAGTCAGCAGAAAACTATTCATGTATAATTTTATTGAAGAGTTGAATTCAAATTTTATCTGTTTCATTTCGAACACAATCACTTCTGTACTTCTTAGGTTCAGATCAATACCATATTGGAATTCTATTCATTGTTGTATTCTCCGGGGTGAAAACAGAATGCTTAAGAATAGATCACAAGTAAAGTGTTCTTGTTAGTGCAAATTATAAAAGAACTCTTCCCGACGCCGAGGCCGCGTTGCTCCACCACCAGGTCAGATACCTGTGGCTCAGAGACGCGTCGCTTGGCTAGGTTCCAATGCAAGGGGGCTATTTAGAAGCTGTGATTGGTGATTTGGATCATTAAACAACAGGGGACGAGATTTATAACCTATTGAATTCAGAATAAAGGAGCATTGTGGGTTAATTTCATTTCACTCTATTAATCTCGATTTTGTGAGGTGAGGAAAATGTGAGGTTCCAAGCTGAGAGTTATGGGGACCACTTTTGCTGAAACAGAATAGTTTTTTGTTCAGTTGAGAGCAATGTTTTTTTCGTATAGATTCTGCGTTTTCTTAATTTCGTACTCAAAGGTGTCTTCATCCTTCCTCTTCTTGGAACACCTTTGTTGCGGTTAAGGAGGCTTAGACTAACTTATAACATAATCTTATGATGTTTGTTACCGATTTTTTTTTTCGGTTTATTGTTATCCTTTCTTATGCTCCTGCTTCTTTCTTATTCAATTATAATCTTGTTCCATAATCTTTTTTCGATCTTTTATTTTTTATGTGAACAGTGTGGGGAGAAACTTTCAGCATAGATTCCTCGTTCTCTTATTCCATATTAAATTATATTTTCCTCTTTCAGCAACACCTTTATTGTGGGTAGGGTGGCTCAAATTAAACCAATCTAGTATTTACATCGAAGTAGAATATTTCTGTTCAAATTCAGCCAGCTTACAGTCTTTACGCTCTACCAAAACAAGTCAAGTCACAATTTTTTACTTGTTTCTCAAACGCACACGTCCGTCATCACAGCCATGCGGTCCAATCCGACATAATTGATCCTTTGGTCAGAGGAATAACCACGCGTAGGAAATTTACTTCCGAAGTAGGAATTCCCAATTCCCAAGTCTTCGCCTCCACTACTTATGTACTCCATACCATGTCCCACGAACTTGTGCGAGCGTCAAAATTTAAGTGCCCAACATTTCGGGAAGAACGTTTGGCCTAATACTCTGAATAGGCAGTCCTGGGTTATTGCAATGTTGGGGTGAGTTTGGGGAGTTAATATTATTAATTCCCCAAAGGAGGCGGTGGATCACGCACATCATTATTAACTTGACAATGATGAGCGTGCATGCTCCACCGCCTCCTTGAAAGATTCGCACCGATGTGAATTGTTCTTCAGCGCTTCTTGAGCACTTAGCGCTGATATGCAAGATTCGAGAATGATAGTCTGGGTGGTTTAACTGTCTCTATTCGTCAGTGTATAATTGGAAATTGGCAATAACTCTGGCAATCCACCCAAAATTTTTAGAACTGAGAGTCTGTTCTTGGTTGGAAGTTATAGTTAGGCAGGCCATATTTTTCATTAAATCCATCTTTTTTACTCTCGTTTGTAGGCCAGCGTTTTGTGCTACCAGCCTCCGATACGAATGTCTTCGTTTTTATTCTCCACTCTCGTTTCACCTCTTCATGTCATTGACGTTCTTGTGTTTTCATTTGCAAGTGTAACGGAACATGCCAGCTAAGATATTGAAATTTTGAATCCTTTAGGGCCACTTGATGTGAAACTTCACAGAATTTGGGAACGGGTACTGATACTGATATAATTGGTACTGATATTAACTGAACGGAAATAGATTAAACATTGAGTGAATAAGATGAATTACTCATACCTCAATGATAAAATCAATGTTTATTGTAGGTGCGTTTGCTGCTCACTTTCATAACTTCAAACACGTTTAAAGCGCACTTTTATAACCTGTGAGACTTTTGTCTTTCGTGCTTCCTTTGCTTCTTTCCGGTTCCAGTTTTTTCGCTCTCTTTTTGTCTTTTCTTCCTTTTCCTTTTTAACTTGCTATTTCTATATGCAGGGTATCTTGTGTGGAAACATATCTTGTGCGTACATTTCCTGTTTTCTGCGCTCCATTCCAGATGTTACCATCTCTTCGCTCTCTTGCGATCGCCTTTGTTGTGGCTAGGGAGTCTGAAACTAGTATAATGATAATAATTTTATACCTCGTTAACAGGAAGTCTTATATTCACTCTTTCGACGCAAAGGACACTTTAGAAAAATTGTGTATGAGAATGGATGCCCTTCGATCCGTATATCCGTTCTTTTACGAAAATATAATTCTCTTTCTCAGTCAGGGAATTATTGCTAAGGGACCTCTCAATTTTATATGGTTTGTCAAGCTCTTGGATAAGTTTAAATTTCATATTATTACTTTTGTTTATGCTGCACCATTACAATCCATCATCCAGACCTCTAGTACCTTTCAAAGTATCGGTCGATAACATATTTGAGTTGGAAGCACATCCTAGATTGAAATTTATTGAGGTCAGATTTCCAAGCTCCAGCGACAGCCATCTTCATGTGTAAAATATCTCTCGTTCTGCGACTCGGATAGCTCAGCGTCAGTAAATTTTAATCTGGAAGGATTCCATTGTACGTATTTCTTGAGAGGAATTGAATCTTCCCCGCTGACTTGGGTCAAGTGTCGCTGCTCACGCTAAATTTCTCGGTATTAGGTTACGGGGAGCGCGTGTGTCATGTTCCCCGTTTGTTTACGGGGCTGTTATGTAACAATTTATCTATTTTTTTTGCAGTTCGTGATTATTTTGCAATCGTGGAGTAGAATGTTTAAAAATTATTTTGTAACCAATGAAAGAAAGTCAGTAATTAAGTGGCTGACAATTCATGATTTACATTTATTTTACCTAGCGCAATTTTAATGGAAACCGTATTCCTAGGACTTTAAATTCCTAATTTATTCCTAGATCTCTTCGTAGCAGTAATAAATTTTTTAATGCAATCTTCTCAACATACAAAAAAGTGCGCTAGAAGTTTACGGAGAAGCCAACAAATGTCCTCGTTTGTCATGCCGGCAATCCTCGAAAATTGGAAAAGAAAAAAGTTTTCAACGAAGTGAGCCACTGCATTTGATTAAGCAGAAGAGCGTCAGTTTGCAGGCTCCAGTACTGATGCGTGAGCATCGCGCTGCGAAGCCTTGATGTGCTCGGGTGATTGATTGCATCAGTCGCTGTGGCAGTCGATTTGAGAAGTTTTGCCACGCCTGTACTTTGTTGAGTTAGCGCGGCTGCTGAACCCTGGCTGCCATGAACCGATTTCCTAATTAATTGATGCTTTTTATGGAGTAGCCTTGGCATTCAGCCTCATTTTGTGAATTAAGCGAGACGAGACGCACAGTTTGTTTACAGGAATCTCATGTTCTAACTCGGAGATGCCAGAGATTACTGTGGCGACACAAATTCAATTCCAATTTTGTGAGATGTTATCCTTCAATCTCTCTGGAGGTTGAATATATTGTGGAATTCTACCTCCATCACAGCAGAAAACTTTTTTGGAAAAGAATGACGTATCAATTTTAAACAAGGTTAAAGTTAGAACACTTGCAAAAAAATGAACAAAAACAAAGAAATGAACAATGAAATTACCTGCTGAGTGAGATGCAGCTATTGTGTGTAGGTGAACTAGCACTTCTATGGGGAAGATGTATGGTCTTAAGCTGAAAATTAGGTGAGCCTTCCTTTTACTGAAATGTTTTAATTTTTTTTTTGTATTCGTTGCGGACCATCTTTTTTTCGGTTCACTGCTGCACTTTTCACCATATGTTACTTGCTTCTTTAATTTGTTTGAATCTCGCTGTTTCCGTGCGCGGGGTGTGGGGACAGGCCTAGTGCACAGATTCCTCGATCCCGCTCGTTATTCCATAGTTCTTGGGAACACTTTTGCTGTGGTTAGAGAGGCTTGAACTAACTTACAATTTAATCTTCAAATAAATTCTATAGAACAAGAAATGACAACTTGGAAACTTTTCAACAATTTGCTTCGTTCACAGTCCTGAAAATGTCATTGTCGAATAATTCGTCCAGATATTTGCTAAGCTCATGCGGCCCTACATAAGTTCCACGGGCCATGTTGCATAGATTAATCAATCATTGCAACGTTGGGATGAGGTGAAGGGACGGAAATATTTGTGTTCTGAATTGGTTTTCCTCCCAAGGTTGACGAAATTGGACCATAACTATCATTTCTCTTTTTAATTTCAAAATGTAGCTGGAGCTTCGTTGAATATTGTTCTCAAAAATAATAGTTCTGTGCTTAATTTGTCGATGTTTGTTTGTTCGTAGGACGTGACCCGTCACATGGTGACCGTCGTGCAGAACATCACGCGCAACATGACGGACATTTCGTGCTACGCCGATAACGGTTATGGCACGCCCATGCAGAGCTCCGTCACCATCACCATTTCACGTGAGTGAGCGTTGCGTTATGTTCCACAAATTAGTCATAGGTGACGCACCACGGACTTCTTTTTGGGTGTACGTGTAACAGTTGTTCCATATTCTGAACATTTGTCTCTGGTGATTCTTAAATATTATTGCTGGTCAAGACATGAAGGCAGCAAAATAAATATCGAATTTGGGCTTTGATCGGATGGAAGAGTATTGCCTAGTGACCAGCGCATGGGCGGCTCGTTTGGAAGGTGATGAGCTCGTACTCAGGATTGCGAGCTCAGAGTGTTTTCCCATCGAGAAAAGTTACAAGTTAGCCTCAGTTCATCAATTTACTTGAATTTATCACCTATGGTACCGGCTATCACCTATGGTACCGGCTATCACCTATGGTACCGGCTATCACCTATGGTACCGGCTATCACCTATGGTACCGGCTATCACCTATGGTACCGGCTATCACCTATGGTACCAGAAAACCGTCGTGGTACCCTACATTAATGAATTAAAAGGCATTTAAATAATTAAGATATGTGTAGCGTTTTGATTTGAATCAAAAGTTGTTTTTTTGTGTACCGCTTCGAAAACGATGAGCTGTCATATTTAATTATTGATTGGCGCCAAGTTTTACATGACTGATTTTGATATTGTCCCATTTCGTTAATATTTCTAACAATATCAGTTGCGTGATGTCATGGCAATACGACTGTACTAAAATGGATTTAAGGAGGATCGCAGCCTTTAATCGAGTATATACTCACCTTTAATAATCCTAAGCAAATTTGACACTCATATACGGTTATAACATCGCGATAATATCGTTGGTTTCAGAACTACTGCGAAAATATCCTACTGCTACGCGTCTTCAATACCAGCCATGCAGAAATAGCTACGGTGTATGACGTGCTTCCGACTGCACTCATCGTTCTGCTGTTAAAATTTACTAATCCTAACAAAGTATTCAGTATGGCAGTAATGCTGTGAATAATTCCATCATCAGTCCAATAAAAAACCTAAAGTCATATTGCAAGTGAAGTCGGAAATTGATTTTACCAAATTTTCATCGAAGCTTTGTCAAATACGTTGTTACCCCGCACAAACTTGATGCTGCTTTTCACCTTTCAATTTGAAACAGCTTTGCTCGCCCACTATATCTAACCGTGACGTGTGTTGACTTGCACAGGCCCGCCCGAGATCAGGGCGACGTCGGTGGTACAGACTAACCTAGGACGCCCTGTGACGCTGCGTTGCGAGGTGGACGCTTGGCCGCGCCCCTCCGTCGTGTGGTGGCGAGACCCCGACGGTCGCGTCCCTGTCATCCACGGCGGCAACTACCGCGTCAACTTGCTCAATGATGACGATAAGGTGAGCTGTCCTCTTCAATCGAGATAGTCAATTGCTCTATCTCGGTGCTGATGTTTCGCGCTTCTCTCAATAAGGTAATGGTGGTGATGTAGTTAAATTTCTATTTTATGTCTTTGATAACGTACTGCCAATCCATCATTTTCAAACTGGAAACTAATTTTATTTTGTAACTTTCAAGTGACCTTTTGACCGTAACGCCGTAAGGGAGAGCTCGTGTATCGAATGCATCGTAAGCTACAGAGCTTTCTTCGGAATGCGTTGCTGATAAAAAAGTGGTGTAACATTCAGGTCATAGTAAAGGGTTTATTTTTATATTTCACATAACTTGCGATAACTATATGGGAGAAAATATTCAGTGGAGGAAAATATACATTATTAGGCTTCGAAATGAGTATTTTTAATCTTATTCTCCTAATTTCTTAAAATGAATTCTCCAGATTTTCTTCTCTGTTGGCTGTTGTTTGTGGAATTTATGAGCGAAACCCCGTTGAATGGGAGAAACCAAAATATGTACACACAGTAGGCCGAAATTGGGCATAGTTCGATTCTCAAAACGCTTCTTTGAGTATACAGTGAATTTAATTGAGGCCCCGAGAATTGTGCGGCACCAAGCGCCATGTGGAGCAAAAGTGAATTACATATTACACTGTAATCCACAATCCTTCCTCTGTGAGTTGTAGGTACAGAAAGATAGTCGTCTGCTGACATCATTCCTTGATTAGTCGATGAAATACACGGGTTTCAAAGTCACCAAACTTTGAAGACATTTTCTGATTATTTTAAAAAGCGACTCTTGGTACTGTATGATTCTAGGAGCCTGAATTCTGAAGGAAGGAACTCACATAAGTTCAAATTCTTAAACTTATATTAAAGTTATAACCTACCATCACTATTTCAAATACGTCGATCGGAAAGTGCTTCAGTCACTATTGGCGAAATGATGCAAATTTTTAGAGACACCATGAACGCTTACATTTAGCATGTTGATATGGTTCGCATCTGAAGTTATGGGTTGATGGAAGCAACACATATGTATTTATGCACACAAGGTGACCGTGCTTTACGGAACAAACTTCATCATAAGGTTGGGACCTTTGAAACAAACGTTATTTACTGTGTGGTCAAAAACGCTTTCTTAAAGAGTTACACGAACTTGAAATTTGAAACGTATTGAATGAAAAAATTGCACTCTGAGAGTGGTAGGGAAAAGAAATGTAGAAGTTTGGAAATACATCTTTATCACAAACAAAAGAAACAGAATAACACCCTTAATAACTCTGACCAAAAGAAAACGATTTTTAAATTAGGTTAGGTTTTTACAAAAGATGTTCAACATAACGCTCACCTGTCGCAATGCAGGCTTTCAAACGTCGGTACAATGATTGCTGTAAGCTGTCGAATGATACCAGAATTTCATGAAACTTTCAGAGGCTTCAACAATTCTACTGATGAGGTCTTATCGGAAAGAAACGGTGTTTCGTTCACCAAACTTTTCAAATGTCCTCTGAAGTAGAAATCTAGGTGCTTAATATCAGGAGACTTTGGCAGCCATGTGAAAATTTCAAATCCGTGTAACTCTTTAACGAAGCATTTTCGACCACACGGTTATTGAGGAATAGGATCTATTTCAACAGTCCCAACCTCACGTTAGAGTTTGTTTAACGAAGTGCTGGTCACCCTGTATGTATATAGTTGAAAGTTGCCAGTTTCGTAAATGAAAGTACATCCGTGTCCTATGTTTGAGAAAAATCACGAAAGCTAACTCTTTTCATTTGAATGATTCGCTGCTTCTTAAATGAAAAAATATCGGAAAATTACTTTGTACTGGCAAACTCAAAGTAACGAGAAGTGGAAGCGTCAGTTTCTTCTCCATATGCTCATGCTCTTCAGCTATGGGCTTATCAACAAAAAAGGCGACTCAATTGCACTGTATTGTATCCATGGAAATTGTGGTCGTACCGAGGTCTTCGGGGTATGTTGAAAGTAATGTTTTTCGTTTGATTCTCACTGTCTTAATGAGAAGTTACTGGAATGGTAATAAAACTGGGTACGCTGCTTTTATTTTTTGTTGAACTCGGGCTGACTGATGTTAATCATTGAACAACATTGTAATAAAATATTTTTTAATAGCGGGACTAAATTGAAACTCGTTGTGCCCTTGGAGGAGCATAGAACAGGGTAAAAGCCCTAGGTTGGTTAGGTTTGTGTATTGCATGTTGTGAGAACTTGAGCCCTCCGGGGGACTCTGTTAAGTGTCCTCAGTTTTAAATTGGCCTTAGAGACTTTTATGGTTCATGTCCATTTCGCCTCTTTCAGTTTTCTGGTTTTCATTACTATCTTTTCTTAGTCTTTGTCTTTTCTTTCTTCCTAACTCGCTGTTTCTATGCGCAGGGTTTTCTGTGTGAGAACACACCTTGAGCATCGATTTCCCATTTTCTGAAATTCATACTAAATGGTTCCGTCTCTTCATTCTTTTCGGATCACATTTTATACAGCGAGGAAGTCTTGAAATAATTATTACCAACTAACTAACTGCAGCTAATTTTATAAATGTCTAAGGAAACAGACAAGAGAAGTAATTCCTATTTTGCACTGCTCTGGGAAACATTGCAGCCTGGTAAAAATCACTGAATTGTTACGAGACTGAATACACTCATCATTTCGCTAGGATGTGTGTAAATTAGATGATTACGCACGAAAACAATTTTCATTTAAATTGGATTCTAGTAAAAATTCTGCAAGAGGATATGTGCGCGCGCTCCAAAGTTACCATGCCTTTTGTGATGTAAAAACCTTTTAACTGATTTATTTACAAAGTCAAAGTGCAGAAAGTTTGTCTTTATTACAATTCTACGGTAATTTTATCAGCAGCGTGCTTGCTGTCTCCTGATGATCATGCATAATAAACTCAGAGTTGCAGAACGAAAGTTGGAATGAGTATGTAAGATTATTTGATTTCAAGAAAGAATTAGTTTCATGAATCGTTCATGAGTGGTCTCGTTCATTTTTCCTCGTGGTAGAATTTCCTTGTGATATTTTTACGTAGCGAACGTTACTGTTATTAAGAGAAAAATTTTTTCAACAGAAATCGTGATTCTATTTAGTTGTAAGAGCCAAGCTCTTGCGGGGTGGGAGGGTCATCAGGATGTCACTGCATGGTAGGAATTGCTGCTATCAGCTGGGTGGCTCCGGGGAAACCAAGTGCAATTTTCGATGAAATTTTTGATCAAGGGAACAAGGACGGGATTAGCACATCTGCAAGTGCAGTCACTAGATTAGAATTGATGTTGTGAGCAAATCTCATAATTATTTTGACAAGATATGTTGCTCACCGACTTTTGGATATCGCAAGCAGAAGGAGTTCCATGGTAGTTGTGATGAGCCGTCAACGTCAGTACGGACTTCTTTTTATCGAACCAGGAAGTATGTCCTGCAGACACATACATCAGGTCAAGCACCACTCATCGTTTTGCATTGTCAAGCCGGTCATGAATTTTGTATGATTGTTTTGTTGAAGATGTCCTGCATAACATACTGACGACTTTTTGCTTGGAATGCTCCATTTATTGTTTAATCCATTCCCCTGTGTGCTATGTATAGTGCAAGCTCTCTAATTTAGTTTGATTTTCAACAGAGTATACGTAATGATTTCCATATGAAATGAATCAGAGATACAAAGCTCACGTCCCAACGTGGCATTTGTTATTAAATATACCTTAATTTTCCCGATTCCGTCTTGCCTAATCTCGCGAAATCCACTCGTGAACGCGTTTGTTGGAATGCCAACTACGGAAGGTTCCGCGGCTCGAATTCCAAATGTTTCATCAGATGAAACATATTGCAATTTTTTTCAATGAAGTTCACTTGGTTGCAGGCGAAGGGACTCTTCGTTATGGAAGTGGAGATAAAGAGCGTCAACGAGACGGACGCCGGAGACTTCTATTGCTTCGCTCGCAACGCGTTTGGCACCGCCATTCACATGATCAAGGTTTGCCAATAGTTTAGGCACAGAGAATTATTTTTGAGGAGGGCTTCTGGAAACTAAATTTTAAAACGTATGTGTTTTCCCACATTTTGGTTTAATACTACACCATTTCATGTAGTTTTTTCGTTTTCCTAGACTCAGTGTGTTGTTCTCTTTTCATTGTCTATCTTTCCAACCATGCATTTTATTCTTGGTGCAGGCGATGGAATCGTCAGCTTTGCGAATTTATGAAGAACATCTCGTGTCTAGTAATCCGAACCAAATTTTGTCGTAAAAATATTTTCACTTGATTGTCATCTAAAAAAATTATATCAATCATCAACCCGCATTTCTTACTTGAATAAAATCCCTTGTCTAAATTTTAAATTTTTAGCATAGTCCTTCTCGCAATCTCTTGCCAAGGACACGACAGTCGCCCTTTCTTTTGAATCTTCCGTTCCCTATCAAATGTTCATTTGTTTCAAGATAAAATTTTTGGCGTTCATTTCGCCGATTATCCAAATCTTGGGTACTTTTTCGTAAACTTTAATTCATCAACGACTTTTCCATGCTCTTTTTTGACGATTCCTTTTAACTTTTTAATGGTCCTCTTTAGAAAACGCTAACTTTACTCTATAGGTCAAGAGTCCCACGATGAGGCAAAATAAAAATTCCTGACACTGTAATAAATTAATAAATTAGTTATAAATAATAATAATTAGCCCTAAATAAATTAGTTTTAGAAATTGCATTGCTTCTTTCCTCGGAAACTAATCACTCAGCCTGCATTCCTAAGTCTTCATTGACCATTCGTGGGTCTTCTCAGACGGATGGCTTACATGTATTCTCATTTTATTCTGTCTTCATGTTTTCAGAGCATATTTATTCTTAAAGTCTCGACCTCAGCTGTTTAAAGGCGTTTTTTATTCATCATTGCCTTTCGTGAAACCAACTCCTGGCTTCTATTACATCTCAAAACATATTTCAGTGTAATTACTTTGATATTGCTGTAAAAACTCTTTGGCCTCAAATCGTTGTTTTCTGAAAAATGGAAATTTTCAATGTTTTCTATATCTCACGTAGCAAATGATGTGTTACAAAATGAGAAACGCATCATGGTGTAAACTGAGATTTGTGATGAAAATCTTTGCATTTGAAATTTTCATCCTGAAAAGTGTTCTCCTTAATTGATTTATTGATCAATTGATAAGACGTTTGATATAATTGGTCTCCCCTGTGTTGAACAACCTCGCTGCCAAATACCTGACGCTTCAATTTTGGGTGCGGCTCCCCCTCAGGTGGTGGTGGCTCCCCCCGTGCGGCTGCCGCCCGAAGTCTCGGAGTGCTGCAGGGCGAGCAACATGACTGATGCCTGCCTCGACGCTTGTGACTTCAACGAGATCAACTTCGATAAAGTTCTCAACCGCGACGTGTGCATCCCCGCCTTTGACAAACTCGTCCGCTGCGCCGCCGGTGAGTATCGGGCCCTTGAAGGGTGCTGACTCTCGTGGCTTCATTACTCTGATGACAGTTAATAACGCAGTTGTCTTTAGGGATGTCCACTCAAATATCAAACTTGCCCACCATCAATGAATTCGTCCGTACCCTCAGTTACCGTCTGTACTCGCTATGTGAGACAGATTTTCACTCTGATAATGGAATAATAACCGACGGGTGTAAGAACATGCATGATAAAGTTATTAGGTAAAAAGTTTATGTTTCATCGAAACGAGTTTGATATTGATTTGGTTTCCATGGGTACAAAAGTGATAATTTAATTAGAGGAAAACAGCGTAAGAAAAACTTCAAAAATTATAAAGCTCGTGGAACTCGCATGTTAATCAGAGAGATTGAAGCCGTACTGCCCGTCGTTACTCAAACATTTAGACAAAAGAAATGACTTTAGAATGACCATGATTTGGCCTGATGATACCCTAACCGAAATGTTTGGATGTGAAATACGGAGTTGAAAATGTAATGGTTTGTGGTAGCTTCACATCGCACGGTACTGGTGCGCTTCAAATTATTCAAGGAAAAAGATGATGCTAAATCTCGTGACATTTGAGAAGAAACTCGTCCCGAGGGCATGGCATTATTAGAAAATTGTAAGAAGACAGTCCCACAGAATAATGACCCTAAGTAAACATGGTGAAGAGTAATGACCTTACAACTAATTGTTACACTTAAAATGGTTTGGTTAAATACCTTGGTCTTCTACCATACATGTTTTTGTTGGACATGAATACGTACACTTAAAATATTTAATGTTTTATTTGGCGGCATTAGTTTAACCATACAGAGCTATATTTTGTCAGCGTTTCATGTTGGTTAGGCTACTGAGTTTAATGAAAGTAAAATGTCGCGAGTGGAAATACTTTTGACATTTTCACTGTACATAAATCTTCGGCGCTGTAACTTTCGTCTGCTATTTTCGAAGCGCAATTAAAGTTTCTAAAAAAATTCTCATTGCAAAATCTTTCCCCAATTTGGGAAAGACTTGGGGGAGAATTGGGAGGTTTACTAGGCGTGACGTGACTTTCCTGTTAGACACTGCGTGTTCAATGCTCTGGTCGTCCGTCACGCCACCTATCAAACTGAGTGCTTCCCTCTTCAGATGGCTCGGACCACCGTTCCTGTTGCAGCCAGAGTGGGGTGCCAGAATCTTGCCTCGACTGGTGCCGGCAAGAGCCTGTCAAGGATAACAGAGCTTGTCTCTTGCAGTGGGCACCCGCTATCTTCAACTGCTTTGAGGAGGGCAAGGGTCAGTATGGAGGCAAAAATGGGCCTGCGTGTAGAAGGAATAAGACAAGCTCTAACTAAGTGTCCACCCAGAAATTAACAGAAAGCAATAGGAAGGGGAGAAGAGACGAGAGTAAGTTTTAACTAATTCACGCAACGCTTTACCTGGCAGAGTTTTTTGGATGTTAAGTTTCTTTTGGAGTCAATCTTGAACTGCCGCATTGCCTCCTGCGTCTCTCGTCCGTATCGCCATGTAGCCATCATGAATTACATTTATAGGTTAAAAATGCTACTTCACTGGTTCAAGTATCAATAACTGGATTGTTAAAATGACTCCATTCGGTTCATTTTCAGTGGAACTAATGCGAATTTTATTCAGGATTTTTGAAGTGGTGGTTAGAATCTCACAATTCTTCTTCAAGCACTCGCATAAGTTTCATTGAGAGATTAAGATTAGGAACCAAAATAACGTACGTTTTAAATTTTAGTTGTCTTAGTTCATTGTCTAATTTGTCTAAGTACTTGATTGTCTCCGAGGATCAATCCCATTTTTCTGAAGTTGGAGACAATCATCTGATGTGAGAAATCGAATTGAGGCTATGAGTAGGGAGACTTTCTGTATTCTAATATAAAAGCAAAGTATATCATCATCGCCACGTTGGGTAAATTATATCTTGCGTGCTTCCGTCGGTTTTGCAATATTTCACGTCTCCTTGACAGCATCACTTCCTGGGCCTCCTATGAACGTCCGCATCGCGAGCTTATCGGACACGAGCGCTTCCGTCGCCTGGGACTTGCCGGACAAGAACCCTGAGAAAGTAGAGCTGTACAGGTGAGGCATTCTGACGTGGCTCACTATTTTGTGCATTGAAAGTTGGAAATTTACTGCAAGTGTCGGTTGTAATAATTGAAGATTAATTTATTAGCTCAGTGTAGCATCTGATGTCAGTCGGGTCGATGTCCCGATATTTGTTATCCACGTTTTTGCTCGTTTCAGAACGCTCAAAATTTCTACATTCAGATTATTTATACTGCGACACTTATGCAAGGCTTTTATTCTAAGCGTGGTTGAGTAAAAATGAATTCTTTCAGTAACTGCTGCCAATTGGAAATGCGCCTAATTAAGTCCTCTTGCCTATTATTTCCATGTATTCTTTAAAATTTACTCAGTTGTTGAGAAGACTTCAAGTCGGAAAAACTGAAGAGGATGAGAATGTTGAATGGAAAACGAACTCTTAGTTCAAAATATTTCATACGTTGATAATTTGTCGCTGATGAGCTCTTGCCTGTAGTATTCATTTTCAAATTTGTATAACTTTCACCAACTGGTTACATGTGGAAACAGACTAAGTCTCATTCTTCTCACTGAACTAATGTCCTCTCTCTCGTCCGCACTCAGAGTGTTCTGGCGGGTTCTGGGCCAGCGCGTGGCCCAGAAGAAGGACACCGCCGCCACGAGCATGGAAGTGACGGGACTACGCCCTGGCTACACCTACGAGATGGCTGTGAAGGCGGGCAACCACATGGGCACCAGCGTGCTCACCAACACCATCACCTACCGTCACGGGGCCTCTTACGTGTCGTCCGCCAGCACACACGGTCGGTAGCCATAATCCCTCATTCATGTTTGCCTGTGGTAGGTTAATGCAGTCAATACTGGTTGAAATGATATGATTTTATGGCTTCGCCAGCGAAGGCAATCATGTTTTTCATCCCTAAGTTTCATTTTCATTTTCGTATTCCCCAGAAGATGACAGTAAGCTTGTGTGGAAATTTTGTGTTTTGATAATTATTTTGGGTTATAAGGAAGAAAATCCAAAGGGCATAAAATCTCATCTCAAACGATTGGTAAACTTTATTAGAATAGACATGTGACGGTACTCACACTTAATTGTGACTTGACGAAACAGTTCACGCAATAACGCAAGGGGCACTGATTGCACGGTTTCCTGAGACTTTTGCTCCTTTTTTGTAAAATATTTGTTGGACCAATAAGTTCCTTTCTTGATAGAGTCTAGATAAGAAATTTTCAACTTAATTCATCTTATATTTTAGAGGATTGGAAAACGGAATTTCAATCACCAAATTTTGTGGGGTGCCATCAACTTGGGTTGCTTGCATCTGGTTGTCGAGATGATTCTCAAGGGTTTTTAGAAACCTTGCCCAATATACTTCTCACGTTTGCGATTCTCTGACTTACAGACAGTACTGGCGTTGGTGTGGTGGTGGGCATCGCCTTGTCGGTGCTGTTGCTGCTGGTTGTGGTCGTAGTGGCAGTGTGGTGGGGCTGGAGACGGAGAAATCTCCTCCTCAGTAAGATGGCGAGCTCGTCATCGCAAATGGGTATCGCGTTTGAGAATCCTTCCTACATCAAAGAACAAAATGGCGACACCGTACAGGTTAGTGCTTGGAAGTTATCATGCAGTATATAGTTTCTCCTTCAACTTTTCGAGTTCACTAACGTAATCTAAAATTTAATCCGCATTGATGCCTGGCCCCTAAGTCTGCCGGCAGTTCTGATTCTTAAAATGAAAAGTAAGGCGAAAATCGCTGTACGAATGGTCATTTAATCAATGCAAATAGTAAAGTCTAAATGAATAAAATTGAACGTTTCGAACTAATCAATTCATCTTCAGCAAACAAAGTATTCTGCGATCATGTGAGGGGTACCCGCAAGGATTTAAAAAAAAATTTAAATCCTTGCAGGTGCCCCTCACATGATTGATTTACGCATCCTTGAGTCGCTATACATCTTTAAGTTCAAACCCCCTCTAAATGATACTCAAAGTGCTTTTCCTCTTTTCATTGCAAGTAGGTGATCATCAGTTTAGATTTTTAATTGTTTTGGTTTTTATTTTTAGTTTTAGATCTACGAGTATTTTCTGTTTATGTTGTAGCATTCTTTTGAATAGCGTTGTTTTAATTTATTCATTTTCGTTTTGTTTTGTCGCAAAATTCTTCTTCTGCTGAAGATGAACTGATTAGTTCGAAACGTTCAATTTCATTCATTTAAACTTTACTATTTGTATTGATTAAATGATCATTCGTACAGCGATTTTCGCCTTACTTTTCATTTTCGAGTTCACATGTAGAGTTTTCTTAAACTTATCGTTCATGTTTATCGTTTCAGCATAGCAATGAAGCTTATAGTCTCTTCAGTAGCGTTCTTTTGTAACTTGACCTGTGTCACTTTCTGTGCTGGTAAGAAATGGAATCTTCAATTCCCCTATTGACCAGCAAAATTATTGAATTTACGTATTTGGAAACAGAAATAAGATAATTTGTGTCACCATATCACGAAGCCTAAAAATGTGCGATATCATTAGATAATTATTTACCGAGTGTCATTTTTCCTGTGTGAAAGTACGAAACTCAATTTTGACTACACAAACACATTCATTGTTTAAAAGCGTTTGATGAAGCTTCGATTTACATCCGAAATTGACTCAATCGTTCATTAATCCTGAGAGCATATTATTCTCATACTTTTCTACCCGTGAGTCGATATCGTCAATAAAAAGGAACCCAATTTGTAATCCCAGTCATATTTTGTCTTACAGGAGTTTTGCAATTTCCGATTATTTTGCCTTTTTATCCGTCCAGTCATTTCTGATCCTTTTTTCAGCATTTTGAGAACATTCATTTGACCCTCGTACCGCCACGCATTTCCTCACAGCCTCTCTAGCCTTTTGCCATCGACCGTTGCCGCCGAAAAATAACTAACTCGGCGCCATGATGGAGTGTCGAGAAAAGTGTCAGCTGAGCTGTTCCATATTTTATCCAGTTCCCGAAGGCGGTTTGGTCAATTTTAGTGCAAGTTTTACTCTCGTAATAAAGCTGAAGGGCTTTGATTCATGGCGTTTACTTATTAGATTGCCGGTGCTCTGTCATTCAAACGAGTTTTTTGACGAACAAGTAACGATTTAAAGATCGCTTTGAAGAACATTTTTCTCCAACTTGAAGGCAGTGATATATTTTCAACGTCGATATGGATGCCATGTTACAGTTCTCGCTCATATTTGTTTAGCAGCGTGTAAATCGAGAAGGAAAAATTGTAATTAATGTCACGCTTTTATTAAAATGAAAGATTATTCGAATCGAATACGAGTCGAATCATGGTAGTTATTTGTGGGGCTTACCGAATACATACTGTATTTGTTTGATTTTATCATTTGGTGTCAAATTTCTGTGTGTGTGTAATATTCTTTAATTTACCCATTTTCATTTCACGAGTCAAGTTTGGTTTGATGGTCACCTCCATATGTTACGAAGTGAATAAAACGAGATATATAGGCGTAGGGGTGGCAGAAGTACTGATTATGCTTACCAAATATTACAGAAAATATGTAAAATGTGTATAGACATAAAACGTTCGTACAATTAGGAAAATTGTACTTATTTTCAATGGTATTAATTTAAGTATGTCATTTAATGTTTATAATTAACTAAAATCAAACTTTCAGTCGTTATCATAAATTTTCAGTACGATTAGAGCGAAAACTGTGGTTTTCTTTTCTTAAGCCATGCAGTCACTAAAATATTGGTGTGTATGGGATTATTTTATCCAGCCGCAACATGGCTTGGGAATAGGCGTCCTTCGTTGTTGTTTTGTCTTAGATTGTACTTCTCTCTGAACAGTAATGTATTGTCGGAGTACTCAGGCTGACTGCCTGCTCATTTCAACTTCAAGTGATGTCACGCAACAAAACTTTTTGATTCCCATTCGAATAGTGACCCTGTTTTTGCGTAGTTCTGAGGGACAATTTCAGTTTTCTTTCACGTCCTGGCAAAGTGTCCGCCGTTCCTAACTCTTTAAACTTTTTTGTAATGAATGGTGTTGTAGATCTACGGGTGGCACAGCGTTCACAAATAGTTCCGTAACTACTTCTCGCCTCGCAGAAGTCAGTGATCCGCTGCCGCAAGTCAGCTCCAAAACGTGCATTCTTTCCTGTGTCAGTCATTTGAGTACAGTGCGATGCACCACGTACGAGTGCATCTTTGTTAAAGCTCGCTGGAATATTGCACTGAACGAACACACACAAATGGCGCATGATATGAAAAGTAAATAATTTAAACCAACATGAATTCTTAGCTTTTTCATTCAAGTTTCACGATGCGGTGATCGCTATATTCGAAGGATTCTCGACACGATAAGAATTTTTTTTTTTTAATTTGCATGACCAAGATTGGGAGTTAATATTTTAAAGTACAGAGTCTACTGTGATGCACTCAACCAAAATTGAAAATTTAAGACAAAGTTTTAAAAATCTAAGGAAATTTAGACCAAAATTTAAACTGGAAAAATTAGTCATGCACTTTTGGTGACATGAGAATTTCATTTAATACTTGCGTATTTTGATTTTATTTTAGTTTCACATGATATTTATACATTTTTCAGATAGCGGAAACGCCAAACGGAAGCCTCAACGGTACAATAGCGTCGGAACTCAACCGGAGCAGCAGCGGGAGCAGCAACGGTACCGGCACTCCACAGAACGGGTCCGGCACGATCGGGCTGAATGGGGGTACCTCCACGGGAGGCGTGTGGAGTACCCACCAAGATCCTCCAATCAATTCCAGCACTCCAGGCTTCGAGGACGACCTCAAGAACAACAGAAAGTACGCACGATTTAACAGCTAGTAGCAATTGAGTCGATGGTGAAACGAGTGGTCGAATGCTGCGCGGACTCTTGGTGGCCATTAAAAAATGTGGCAGGGACAGGGAAAATTTTTGTGAGGCAACTGATGTTCTTCTACTAACGTTAGATCTTTTTGTTGTAATGAGTGTGGGTGTGGCAGTTCGAGAGGAAGTTAAAGCTCGGACGAGTCTTGTTTTGGGGATTTTCTGGGGCCAGGTATTGCCAAATCATCGAGATGCAGTAATCCTCATTTGTTTGTCGTGGTCTCACTTTTATTGAAAACTCATATGTAACGAAAAAATTCAGGGAATAGTATTTTGAAACGATCTTAAATCATTCTCTTATGTTAAGAACTTAAGTAGTCTCTTTGTAAATAAAATTTTAATTAGAATTAAAGTAAAGAGTATTGTTTCATTTGAGAGGTAAGAAGTGTGAGTTATAGATCGATGGTATAGGTGGATGCCGTACGAATTTGAACTATATTTATATCGAAAACTTCAGAGTGGCGTGAATGAGAAACGTCGCTGATTCAAATGTGATATTTTTATAGTGTCCGTGTATCATGAATTATTAAGTATTTATTAGAATAACTGTTGTTTCGAATACTTATTTTCAGATGATTATTAAAATTCTCTTCCTGATCCGAATTTACGCATTATCTGATTCTAATGGAAAGCTCAGCGAATGTCGAGGTAAACATGGAAGAGTTTGTTAATAATCATTTGTCTTCAATAAGTGCTCGTTGCTGACTGAAAATAGGAAAATTTCTTCAGCGAACTAAACAATGAATGAAGACTCACACAATTGCGCCTTGTTAAAAATTTCGTCTATTTCGTCAGTTAAAAAATTTGTCAAATAAATTTCGTCTAAGAACTATGAGGTAATTCCTTAATTGTTTAAAAAAAGACCGAACTTTTGAGATTGCGCCCGAACTTTTTATAGATTCAGATTCCGTAAAAAGTAGCACAAAGTGACACTCCTTGAAATTAAAATATTGTTCGCAGGATTTCACAAGCTTTGCTTCCTTTTGAACCAGAACCATGCAAGTAAACGCATACAGTAACCGCTCTGCAAGTTAGTGAAACAGTGAAGATGAACTTCTTCGAGAAGCGTTTAGGGTTGAATTTTATATTTTACTTGAAAACTATTCCAAAACGTGGTCATTTCATCAGAATTTAAAGAAACAACATCTAAAATGAATCAATCATTGCTTTGACGACAATGAAATTCACGCAATCGGCTGAACAATCGTGCATTGTGTGTCCATTGTTAAGTCGATCAATATCATAATGAGTCAATCCCAATGAGCCTGTTCAGCTTTGCCTCGACCAACGAAAGCAGGTATGGGTCTGTCAAATGTGATATCGATTTTGATCGTTTCTTCGACTATCGTAGGATACCCATCTCGAATTTGTACCACAAGGTCAGGCTATCAAGAAGTACTTCGGTAAAGTTCTAAACGTTCACGCGAAAATCTGTGCCGGAAGAAGCCTGAGCTGTGAAAGAAAAGCAGGGTTTTGCAGCTCGGCAGAGTAACGCGTCTCTCGTTTCTACTCATACGAGAATTTCTGATCAAGAATGGAACAGCCGCCCGTTTTCACTCTTCTTCCCTGATTTGGCCCCGGCAGACTTTTACGTGTTTCCTAAACTTTAAATTTTCTTGAAATGATGTTGTTTCCGGAGTGCAGAGACAATTCTAGAAATTCCGCAAACACAGCTTCAAGAAATCGTAGAAAACGAGTTTCACGAAGCGTTTGAGCAGTGAAAGATACGATGAGGACGTTGCTGAACAAGCGTACGGAGAGTACTTTGAAAAAGACAAACGCTTGTAAAATTGCAAATACAGTGATGAAGAACTCTGTGACAAAAGTTCGGTATTTTTTTGAATAGACAAAAGATGAATTCTATTCTCATGATTTACAGTTAACTCCGATAACTGCGCCAGTGCATCCACTTATTTTAAGAGAGCCCCGACGCTATTGCCCAATAAGAGGTTTGCTATTTTTTAATATGCGTCGTTATTTAAGTTCTAAAAATGAAAATCCTGTTAAGTTATCCCCTGTTGCTCTTTGTAACAGCGAACTCCAGTCGCGTGTAAATATTACGAAAAAGCAAAGTCATTTCTTTTCAAGTATTTTTTTGGATTGCTTCCAACCTGTTGTTCGTCACTTATTTTTTCCTTCCAGCTTCAACCTATACTGTTCTCTCCTGTGAACCTTAAAATAAAAATTTTCTTTCAAGAGACAATTAAGGAAAGTGCCTCGATGCGCATTTATGTCATGTTCACGAGTATAATTCACACATACTTTGCTAGGGAGTACCGCAATGCACAAGTTTTCATCCTTAATATCTCCCCCCTCACCTGAATTTATAAGACTGAATACGGTAATTTTTTGTGAAATAATCGAGCGGTATTAGAGAGCTCAAATTATTTCTGTGCAATACCCGGAGAAAAAATTTCTGTGCCATGCATGGTTACATGGCGTCGATATTTCTCCCCTGTTTTCCACAGTAGAAGCTTTTCGTTCTTAGCTTCTCAAAGTTTTCTGATTTTCTTGTGTTACATGGCGTCGATATTTGTCCCCCATTTTCCACAGTATTGAAGCTTCTTGTTCTTCAATGAGAAAAATTTTGTCCCAAAACCGAGACACTTTTGTGTGTCATGGGCTTATACGACACACTTAGGTGTGTCAACCATGACACACTTGAACATAAATCAGTTTTATTTGATATATATATTTCACTTTATCAGACGGGTCACTGAGAACACTACTGTACAGACAACGTCTAAAAACGTCTGAGAATTAGAAGAAAAATTAGTGAAGGTATTTGGGTTTTTGAGAGAATTGTACTTCATTCACAAAATCTAAACACAGTTCGGTTTTCTACAAAAATTCGAGCCGTTTGAAATGTGAATATGTATTTTAACTCTCTCAATCACTTTAATATGAGGTCAACGAAAATATTCTACTGTATATCAAAATATTTCGAATAACCGTGAGCCACACAGGTGTCTCAAAAATTTCTCTCATTGTTAGCTTCTCACCGTTTTTTTGATTTTCTTGACTACCAACTGGCATTGCGATGCGAGCGCCGCCGCCGCGTCTTCGGTGCATTTTGTGGCGAGCTCATGCATGGGGTACGCGCTGTGTCCGTCTCTCGCGCGAGTACCTTCGACCTCAAATTGATCTTTGAAGAAGAAAGTCACTTTCTTTCCGCCACTGTTAGCATTCTGTGATTCATGACTGAATTTCTTTCTTTCGTTGTGAATTGGTTCGAAAATAATTCTATTAATTCAGAAATGACATTATTTCTAAATTTTTCGACTATCACGCGGTTCAAAGAAACAAAATTTTTACAGAGCCTGCTACTTCTTTCATGGATTTTATTCACTATCAAACCTTTTATATTGTACAATATTTTGCTGTAGATAAGGGAAGAAGTTGTTCCGTTTAGGGGTCTTTGAACTGATGTACAAACCATAGAACTTTGGTATGCTAAGAATGTTTTCATTTTCAGCACTTGAATGTCGCATTGCTTTTTGAAGGTAGAAATGTAGTGTTTCTAAAAGATTTGTACTTGAACTGTAATGTTTTGTTTTCACGGTTAGCTATGTTAGAAAATCTCTAGATAAAAAGTAGAGTTTTCCAACATGTGAGACCTGCGCCTTCTGACCTTTGTATATATTCAGAACAGCATTATACTCGAATGAAATATACAAAAATGAATTTAATTGCGTTTTCATGATCCTGAAATGAAATGAAGTGAGGCATCAGTTCTTAAATATGCTAAGGCTATGGCCATATGACGGAGGAAAAGGCCACCTGAGAACGACGTGGTCATCCATCATGGAGGCTTGATTGCGCGGTGCAGCAGCTGCTACCTGTGACGGAGCACGCGTTGTGCATGCGTCTGCGCGCGACTGAACAAATTCAAAACGACATTTCGCTCTATTTCTAAATCCTGACGTGCTCTCCTAGGGTTATGGGGGGCATCCAGGAGCTTCAGTATATCAAGTTCATTATCTAAAGTATCGCAAGTCCCAAAACTTCGAGTCAACTAACTTGGACGCTGTGTAAGAAAATCGCCGCAAGCGCAAACTTCAGCTCGCTATCGCCCGACGCTTTGCATAATTTGACATTGTTAAGTCATGGCAAGAGCCTCCAGGTCTAATGAACACTTTGCTAATTCACCTCGTTCGTTTGATGACACTTGAGTCAGTCATCGCTTGGAGTATGTTAAGTGCGTCAATGATGGAGATATTTAACTTCTGACGCTGCATAGACTTATGGTGTAGACGTGGTGATGCTGTTTGTAACTTGTCGCGTCGTAAAAATTGTGCCGTAATGAGTAGCTCATTAATATTCATTGTTATGAACACCAGCTGGGACGTATACTCTGGGAGACGTATACGAGCTGGGACGTATACTCTGCTCTAATTTCTTCATTAAGAAGCTTTTCCTTTTACACGCCATCGTTTACGAATGATTGTCGATTTGCTTATTGAAGTATGTGGATTGGGCGAAAGCCGTTTCAAGAAGCGCTCAATAATTTCAACCTTTAACGATAACATTTTACAGTGGAAGAGAACTGAGTTTTAGCCAGTTGAGATTCCAGTACCATTTGTTCAATGGGATCTGATAGATGACACAGTTTCATGCGCTCGTGTTCGGAAATTTTTAATTCTTGTAATTGATTAATTATTTTGAAATACTCCAAAACTTTTTTTTTTGAAGACAATCATTGCTCAAAATTTAAAAAAAAATAAAAGTTCATCGATTGCCCGCACAATGATCCGTTCAGAAGAAGAAGTAAGCCCGAGGCAATATTTTGCTTATAATGAATTTCACTGACAAGGATGGACACTTTTAATTATTTCGTGTCGTCTTCGTCTCCGTTGGTAACAAATCTTAGCAACTGCGAACAATTCGAATCACTAACGGCCCTGGTGTGCTCGTGGCATCTCTCTGAAGTCCATCATGCGCAACGCTCCTGCTCGAGACAGCTAGGGGCGCACTGATGCAGTGTTTCACTTGCAATCATTCAAAACAGGAAAGTGATTAGACCGAGAAATTTAAATGAATTTCAATATACAACGCTTAATCAGTAAACTGGTTTAATGATCTTGTTAATTGAGGTGAAAAACTTTTAGGATCAGCTTACCGCGTGCGTAGTAGAATATTTGTTCTATTTATTAGCTGCGTTTCCACACAAGTGCACAAGTTTGAAATCAAAATAGTATCTTACGTATTTTACTCGCCAAAAAACTCCATACACTAGAATTGCGTACATTGAGTTCTCGCACTTCTGGAGAGCTATCTACAGAATTTGTGAGGAAACATGCATAGAAAAATCAACCTAACAGTAAAATAATACGCGTACTTAGTAGTACAGTGTAAGCCGTATATTTAGATTATTGGTACTATTGAGATCGATGAACGGTGTGATCAGACTTAGAACATGATAAGATGCTATGTATGAGTGTCAGTTTTGCACTCAGATGAGGTGAAGAGTACACATCGCGTGCTGAGACAGTGAAACGATTCTCACAGGGAGGAGGCAGTACTTTCACAATAAATCTATAGCGATAAACACCACTGAATGAAACCGAAAATGAGGTTGAATTCTGCTTATTAATCAATTGATACAGCGTCGTGAAAAATTCTGAACGAACGTACAGATTTCTTTCTGAAGAATAGTTGCAGGAGCAAGCTTCATCTTCAGTCTTCTAATACGAGCCACGGAAAATAATTAAACTCGCAAGGCATGAATTTACTTGATCTAAATTCCCCAACACATCATGCATCGCTACGAGTCCGATGCAATAATGATAATACGAGTCGGTGCCGGGACACAAGTCCATCCTTCACAAGTGACGTGTAGTGCACCGGAGTCAGTGAATGATCGAAGAAAAATGGACAAGCGGAGGCCGTTTGGACAGAACGAATAATTCCATTGTTTAAATGGCAGGCTGAGCGCAATTCAATCCGGTGTTTCGAATATCTGAACATAACTTGAGGATTTGAACTACTTTCTATGATGACATATATGTCAGTAATTTTTCATTCTTGAAATCTTGCTATTACACTCAATTTTTTCCTTGTTGCAACCAACACTTGAGCGAGATTGCCTTGATTCGTCTTTGTATTGACGTTTTAACATAACAACTTGGTACTTGAAAAAGTTGAAATTCACCGTTTGTCCTCAAATGATGGAAACAGTCCGAGTATACTGAAGAGACGAAAATTTTGAGAAGTCAGGCTGTTGCTGCTGTAGGGTTGAAGCGGCTAAAGA
The DNA here is from genome assembly GCA_014220935.1 of Platorchestia sp. MABIK. Lineage (NCBI taxonomy): Eukaryota > Metazoa > Arthropoda > Malacostraca > Amphipoda > Talitridae > Platorchestia > Platorchestia sp. MABIK. Next base: position 49,121 of record JACJUY010000405.1, on the reverse strand, counting down.
AATGAGAAAAATATAATGCTTGAAATTCGTACCACCGGTAACCCTCGCATGAAGTTAGCCCAACTCTCCTCGCGCATAGGTGCTTCCAACTCTTTCGTTGTGCTATTTATGTTTTGTGTGTGGCTCTTGAGTTGCGTATTTGTGAGTGAATTTAACAAATTCGGAGCACACAATTCGATAGAAAACTAGTAAAGTGTCATTCGATTCAAATTTGACGCATGATATCCTGAAAATACTTGGCTTGTGAGCTATATTAATTTTATGACTATTAGGTGAGGCATGATAATGAGCAGGCGCACTGATCATAATACCTTCCAGAATGAAGCAAAATAGTGTGAACATATGGATGTCAGAGAAGCTAGAGCCGTTGCGTGCGCTTGCATGAACGAGTTCAATTGCTTTCACTGATAGTTTAGATAGCTGTTTATTTCAGCCTCCCTAATCAAAACATAGATGTTGCTAAGAGAGAACGGAAAAAACATAATTTTATCAGGAATTATAGAAATGGGGAATCTATGAGAAATATGTGTCCTCGTACCCAGCGTATTAAAACTGCAAGATGGAAAGAAGTTTATGAAACAATGAAACAAGATAAAATTGAAAAATAACGGTATAGGCACTGATAAAAGAACAATAGCGATCAGAAATAGACAGACCGTGGCAAAACAACAAACTATTTTACTTCAACATCAAGGAAAGCGAACCTAACCTTCAGCTCGGAAGCTCATATCTACCCTCAGTGAGCGTTTCCCTCGCTGATAATGAGAGGTACAGAAGAATTAGAAATTTTTTTTGCGGTTAAAAACAGATGCCTAGCATGCTATAACAATTAACGCTCGATCAATGCTTACTTGTCTCAGAGTTATGACAGGGAGAACTTTTTGGGTTGCACCCCAGTGAACTCAAGAGACAACAACAGCCTCCCTCACCCCTACGCAAGATGGTGTAGCAGCACTGCGGACACGCGATGAAGGCTCCGAAGCAACGTTAATAAAACGATAAGCGTGGCCCAAGTGATTATCATATTAATTAGATTTGGGATGCTTTGGAGGATCAAGAATGGCGTTCTGGCGCGAAGGGCTCTGAGCCCAGCCAGCCTCGCGTCTTTGATGCGCTGCCCGGCCTAATGAAGTCCAGCTTCCAAAATTACAAGATCAATACCTCGCTCCCTCGATCCATCGCTTCTACTGCGTGGGCTTAGCTCCGAGATGGAAAGCAGATCACTCACTGGTGAGATCCTTGGGGCTCATTTCATGCGATGCATTCCAAGCTTTTCCAGTACCTAACGACTGTTTTTAAAATGAAATGAAAATGAAAAATGGGGGGAAAAGAATGAGACTTTGTACGAAAATTTACCATAATTTATAAGAAACTGCCTAATGTAGAAATATATTTCGTGGTGAAACATAAATATGCATCAGATCTTCACGAATGTAGTTATAAATTTTTAAAATCAAGGGCTTGATACGGTTCCTCGGAGCAGTAACTCGTTCTGTCTAAAGACAAAATCAAACAAAGATTCCGATTGATGAAACCAGCCAACATCGGCAAGAAAATTTTCTTTTCTTATGGTTCTATACATAAAAACGTAAGACAACTTCGTGCCGGGTAAAGACGAACCGAAATATAAAACGAGAGGACAAGTCAAGTTTGAACTCGTTGTAAGGAAGGGAAGAGCCGCAGTTTGTCAGGTCCAGATCCGGCCCAAAGCTTCAGGAAAGCCGTCTGCCAATATTTGGAGACCAGCCATCTGTCTCGAAGTCTCCGATATATCGGCCGGGTTCACTCTACTCAAGCTCGCCCTTAATTTCTCCTAATTATCCCTTGTTATCGAGCCTGGAGGAAAGAGTAATTGTGCTTCCGTCCCTCTGAAAGGTCTCGCTCTATCTACATCATCGAAATTGGGAAGCTGCGACGCTAATGGCGCCGTTGCAATTATACTCCTACTCTGAGGAAATTGATCGATCCCTTTTCTGTATTTACGAACATTTTTATCGTGCAAAATAGATCTCAAAATATCGAAAGGAAAATGAGCGATCTCTACTCTGCAACACAAAATTTCTACGATCTCTACAGCACAAAATTTCCAAACGGGATTTTAAAACCAAATTTGGGAGATCAACGTATTATTTCTGCATGAAAACATGAATTTTCCTTGAATATACGACGTCAAAATCTGTGAACAACTACACGTACATCCTAAATATTCGATAAACCTAAACTTTTCAAGAAAACATATATCTTTAGATAGCGGTATTTAATATAACTGTAACGAAACTAGAAGGCTCTTCCTCTATGCATAAAGTCAAGATTATCGATCTGACATGGCGCGGCAGTACCATAGAATGCGCCGAGCTTTTCAATGAGCGGATAGAAAGAACCATGTCTAGAATTAAAATTTAACAAAATCAACTGTAATCTAAAGCAAAAAAAACTATTCAAAAATTTGTATTTGAGTGCATTGGCAAGGTACGCTCATCCATGCCTAGCTCTTGACCCAATCAGTTTGTGCGGGGCCCTGATCATAAATGTATGCAGGAAAACGTTGAGAATCTGCCGTGGAACACTTCCAGCTCTGCTTATTTTTTTCATTTCGTCTTCTTTCATATGGGAGGAAGATATTAGTTATTTGTTCGAATACCAGCGAAAAGTACTTTTCATGACTGTATTTTTCGTCTTGAGAAAATTCTTCTGAATCGGAGACAATTATTTTCTCTAGGAATTGGCACTCCCAGTTGAAAAATGTGAGGTCCTAAGGGGAGCGTTAGGTTGGCGTATTCTCAGCGCCTGATTTTCTTCATCAACTTTAATCCCGTCACGACCTTCCTTCCTCACTTACTGCATCTTGCGTGGGAACACCCCTTGTGCATAGATTTCACATTCCTTCAACTCCATGCTAAATGGTGCGTTCCTCCTTCCTCTCTTTGGAACACCTTTGTTGTTGTTAGAAAGGCTGAAAATACCTTATAGTATAAACTTATAACCTTATCTGGACAAATTTTTTAGAAGTACTTGTAGCTCATTCACACACGTACCTACTCAATTGCAAAGTGATGCAAGAGTAATTTGTAGACCAGCGTGAAATAAAGTCTCAATGCTAATATCAACAAATCGGCGTGTAATTAAAACCCTGCTAAAAGAAGGTGCTCACCTCCAGAGGCGACATGTAACGCAGTGGTGAAGGTTTACTCTGTTCAGCTTTTGTTGTTCGTGATTTTGAGCGTCCGGTAAAAGATTTTCCATGTTTCATTACTTACGAAGGCAATCAACGAGTGATTTTTACTCAAGAATCATGAATTTCATTTATTCATACACTGGTTTTTATGTTTTATAGAGTAAGTCAAAGCGGAAAAAGTCTGCCAGAAAAAGCAGAAAATCAAAAAATATTTAAATTTTATGAATAAAAAGTTCAACATAAAATGCGATGAACTCTTCTCTAGTATTTAACTAGATGAGAAAAATAGGACTTTTTGAAACATCGTTCATCTAGCAAAAACCCTACCATAAAAATTCAATAATCGTCCACCATTCAGTTAAAAATACAGTATCAGCCTACCTGGTAATTGAAAGAGACTGAAATAAGCTTAAGTGGTATTGTAGCAAAAATATATACTCTCCCATACACCAAAAATTATTGAGGGAGACATGCTGGTTCCTCAAAAGGGGAAACTGTGTACTGTAGCTAGTGGAGTGCCTAAAACTGTGTACTGTAGCTTGTGGAGTGCTTAAAACTGTGTACTGTAGCTTGTGGAGTGCCTAAAACTGTGTACTGTAACAAGTGGAGTGCCTAAAACTGTGTACTGTAGCTTGTGGAGTGCTTAAAACTGTGTACTGTAACAAGTGGAGTGCCTAAAACTGTGTACTGTAACAAGTGGAGTGCTTAAAACTGTGTACTGTAGCTAGTGGAGTGCCTAAAACTGTGTACTGTAACAAGTGGAGTGCCGAAAAATGTGTACTGTAGCTAGTGGAGTGCCTAAAACTGTGTACTGTAGCAAGTGGAGTGCTTAAAACTGTGTACTGTAGCTAGTGGAGTGCCTAAAACTGTGTACTGTAGCAAGTGGAGTGCTTAATACTGTGTACTGTAGCTTGTGGAGTGCCTAAAAATGTGTACTGTAGCTAGTGGAGTGCCTAAAACTGTGTACTGTAGCAAGTGGAGTGCTTAAAACTGTGTACTGTAGCTAGTGGAGTGCCTAAAACTGTGTACTGTAGCAAGTGGAGCGCTTAAAACTGTGTACTGTAGCTAGTGGAGTGCTTAAAACTGTGTACTGTAGCTTATGGTGTGCATACTTCAGGCAAATGGGGCCGACAAGCCCATCAACGATTGACTTTGCAGGAATTATTTCACTGAGGGTTTCTCCGCTTGCGCAACTTTGCAACTGAAAATTCAATACAAAAGACCTCACTGTCTAATAATGCGGCTTAAAATTCGATATGAAGGGCTTCGAAGAATGATCACTTGCATTTTTAAAAACTAATATAAGTTGATTTAGTAGCTAATCTCTCACACTTCTAAAAATTTAATTCAAAAGTCTTCACGGGCTGACCAGCTCCACAGTTAAAAATTCACTACGAAGGGCTTCAAGAACGAACTACCTATTATTTTGAGAATTCATTCCGCAAAGCATCGAGTGCTGATCAGCCATAGAAGGAAAGTGGAATAGCTATCGATTTGAATGTCACACATAAAAAGTTTATCATTTAAATCGGAAGCTGTGTTCCAACGACCGCTCTTCAACAAAATTTATCGTCGTGGAAAAAATTAGAGAATGTACCAACTACACAACGAACGTTTAATAAAATTGAACTGAATAACAACTTCAAATTTTTGGGAACCATTTCCAGACAAGAGTCATTTAAATGGAGCTTCCAAGTAAAAATATTAAGAGGACTCTTATGCTCAGATCAGAGATGATTCCGAAATCGTCTAGTTTCCGGATCACACTTTCCTGCGTGCGAGATAATGACGTGAATAGGAATCCTCTAGCCATTAATCGGATTACTTTTTCAAAGAAATCTTACATCACGAATGAGGACATGTTCGACACTTAGCAACTCTCACGCGGTACGAATCTCTCTTTTCTTACCTCTGCTGCGTATGAAACACGCCTCAGCTTCTACTCTGATGGCCACGAACGAGATTATATGCTCATTTGCTTTCCAGAGCTCAACACTTTCTCATATAAATCCTTTTTACACTACACATGTTCACGTTGCACGGCCTGTGGAAATGTGCAGTCAGTGATGCACTTGAGCAATTTTTAAAAAAGTATTTCTCATGTCCGTCTTTATTTATAGTACACCAAATTTTTGCGCTCATCAAACGAGAAACAATTAGCGTGTGTGCTTAAGAACTTTCTGTATTACTGAACTTACAGCACATTCTATTATGATTTTTGGCATGACTGCCTGTAATTAAATACCATGCGAATTATTGATAATGAAATTTGTTGTGGCATGTTTTAAGCTTTAAGTACGCGGGCTGTTCTTGTTGTATACGAGTACTTTTCATGCAGTCAAACGTACTTTTATTCATGTATTTATTACACCATAATTCCTTGTTTCATCTTTTGATCTCAGAAAACAAACGGAGACCTAGGCCAGTTAATATTCCAGAAATCCGTTAAATTTCATACGCACTGAAAACTGCAAAGTAGTTAGACCTAATGGCATATGTCTTAAGTATATTAAAGAGAGTTTCCCAGTTACAGCACAGGTGATCTTTTTTTGAAAATAAATACATTTGTAGCCACAAACAAATTTCCTGACCAGTGTTAACTTTCCATAATTAAATCGTTGTACAAATCTGGTGCCATCAAAGTAATTTGAAATTAAAGACCAGTCACATGTGATGTCCAAATTTTGGAAGAAGAAAACACAAATCAACTCTCGACTCACTTGAACGAGTCACACCTCCTTCGTCGAAATTAATGTACCTACAAAAGAAACACTAGTCCTCAAGATGCTTTTACTTGAGATCGCTGAAAAAAAACATGCAGTAATGCTGGCCTAAAAACGTAACTCTCTTCCTGCTGCTTGACCTCAACAAAGCCTTTAGCAGCGTAGATCATGAGAGAAATGGAGAAAACCTCGAACCCAAAAACAAATATGGAGGTTTGAAACTACCCTCACACTGTATGTTTAAACTACAAAATGTCCCCATTTGTGCCACATAATGTTGGCGTTACTCAAGAGCCAATTCCTGGCTCGCTCCAATTTTCTATCTTATTTGATCCTCTGATGAAACAAGCCATGCATGTGCACACTTCTCTTCGAAAATAGAGTATCGTACACAGGATACAATTACTGTTGTGACACGTCGTTAGAGTGTGCTGTTATTCGGTCACATTCAACCAATATGAATCGCTTTTGTTCCCATTAAACTGTGAGAAAGCTTTGTACCCATTTAATTAAAGATCTGCTTCGTACCCAATCAATTATGAGTAAACTTTGTACCCATCAAATTAGGAATCAGCAAATTGTACCCACTAAATTGTGGGGCAGATTTGCACGCAACACTTCATGAGTCAGTTCTTAATAAACAGTTGCAAACTTGAGTCTGATGAGAAAACTTCGGAATGATTTTGAAGTCGCATTGAACTTCAGCTCATTCAGTCACACAGTAAAAGATTTAACACTAAAATTAGTCAACCAGCTCTAGAGCCTAATTTTTCACCGGAATAAATCTACATTTTGTTTCATTCGGAATCGTATCGTTGGCACATTTATTTTAAAACAATAATGCGGTTTGTGAAAATGAATTAAGTCACACGAACACAGTGGGCGCTTTGGAATATAGCGCATGTCGTCCAACGCTACATTCGCTACGATGATACTGTTATATAATTTTATAATGCTTCATATCATGTGTGTGATTTTCCTCTCTAGTAAGTATTTATAAGAATACGAAGTCACATATGTAAAAGATTGTTTCAAAATTAAGAATATATAATGGCTAAACTAATCTTGAACAAGTCCATTTAAAGAACGCGATTATTGACCGGAAGAAATTTATTGAGTCTTCAATTCTGTTTTAGACGTTCAATAATGACACAAGAATTATAGTTTGTGAACATCAGTTAGTGAAAATCTTTTTGATTGATTAGGAATGAAATAAGAAAAGATGAGCAGAAAGAATTTCACGCTACTCACCGTGATAGAGCAGCCTGTAATCTATGTTGAAAGTTCAATGTGGTCATTATTTCCATTATAGCTGAACACGAGGACAAACTTACAGCACACTAATATCTGCTTCAGAGAGGTTCCAATTCGTAATATTATTCACCGAGTTTGAATTCAAGGTGCAGAAAGTGTTGATCGTCGCTGCCTTGCATGCAGTAGTGAATTAGAGTTCATCGACAGAAGGCTGCAGTCTCAGCAGGATCGTTTTCAACAAATATCGAGAAATAACTTTCAATTTTAGAAATTTTCTAATTCGTTCGGGGAGCTACGTACAAAGTGATTATAAAATTTAATCATGATAGTTCCAGGATGGGTGAATGACTGGCCAAGCTCGTTATCGTATTGCAAAGTTAGTGCCGTTGCAGTTCTGAATTCTTTAAGTTCACTAGATACGAAAGAAAACGTGGTATCTGCCGCTCTACACATAGGCACTCTAGGTTCCGTCTTTGTAGTATACAACTCGTTTTACGCTTCATGACGAGCCTTGTCACCTGGTCGTCTTTAAGTACGCAATAATTATTAGACAGTCTTCCGCGCATCAAAAACTTCATTGCCGTGTAGTGAAGTGTTATAATCGGGTGTAAAAAAAGAAACCCCGTTTTGCCTCGTATTTTGCCGCAATGGCTTCCATCTGTTTCGGCTTACTGCAGGTACCTTTTCGGCCGATTATTGCGTTCTTTTCCCAGACACTACACTCCTATGGCGGTTCAGCTGTTGCAGCATCACAGTCTCGAGCGTTTTGAACATCCCAAAGGGATTTTGTACAGGGGATTTCTTATGGTATAGCGGGACTTTACATAACTCAAGTATTTAACTTTCTATCATTCTCTCACTTTTAATGATAAAATAAGCATTTTGCTGTTGCATATGAAAAATAGATCTTATTATAAAACACATTGAAGGTGATGAAATACTGAACATTTTGATTTGTTATTAAATAAACTAATTGCAATGTATTTATGGCAATGCTTCCGGGTTCAATGCGAGGAATTCAAAATTACATTTGTTCATGAGTATTGTACTAATTGTACCGAGTTTTCCATAAATACCTGACTGTTTCCTGAGTGTTTATAAGAGTGCGGGAAAGAGTTTTACAATACAGGAAGAGAGAAAGGAGATTATGAAAATGTGGTGTCACACAGTGAAGGTAAAAATATTTCTAAAATATCATAAAAATACAATCAATCTCACAAATTTTCGGCCACCCCGGCAGTTCTGGAACCCAACGCACACCATCTACGAGGGACGACTGTACTCACAAGTGTGTAGAAAATGCCCCGTCAAATCTGTAGCAAGTGTTCATCCAGGTCCCCAGCGAGTATTTACAAAAGTGTTTGACAGGCGTCCAGAAAATATCTAATTTAAGAGTAAGTTAGAGCATTTACGCAGCGTACTCTAATCTTGGTTTCAGTTTCGATCCAGCTGAGATTCCAGCTTTTATCTCACTTAGATACGAGCTACGATCCAGTTAAGCTCCGAGTGATACGCTCGCAGTTAAAAATGGCCTCAGCTTACAAAGCCCGTCCAGGATCACAAAAGATGGTCACCGCACCCCTGGTAGCCCTGGGTGCGGCGTTCCTCCTGGCGGCCGCTGGCGCGGAAGAACCGATGGAGTTAGCCATCCCCACCAAGATTGGTGGCAGAGTCTACCTCGTCATTAAAGGCTTCACATTCGACACGAACGGCGAGAAACTCGAGCAAGTGCGCAGTGGTTCTGCCTGTGAGTTTTCATTTGAATATTCCTTAACTCTATTGCTTGAAAAGGCTTAAGACAACTAGGCGGTTTCATCTTCAGAAGCCGCCGAAAAAATTCCTGCGTACTTTTTCGAATAGTTCTTTGAATCCTCTATTTCGAGCTCAAGAAAATGCTTCCAAAAAATACGCAGAGTTCATATCATCGGTAAATTAAATCAATCTGTAGAATCACCTAATGAGATGTCAGAAATGTTAGAAAAATTCTTGCTCAAGGTTTAGTATTACGTCAGCATTAAATTTGCATTATTAACCGTGGTAGTAATTATTAAAACGATTAATAATTTGAAATAATTGCTACCGTTATAATGATTCAAATCATTATTAAAACAAGAATAATCAAGGCTTCAGTTTACGATAAATTTCCAGGATATTCTCAAAAGGCGTTAAATCACTTTTTCTTATTATTCTCGAACCATATATCAACTTTGCTGAGCTTCAACATTTTGAAAAATTAAACTTGCCATGTTATTAGCCCTGATCTTCTACTTGACGATTTTACCCTTAAACTTTACTCCATGAAAATATTTTTTAATTAAAAATGTACTACAGCTGACCATACATAATCCATGCTAACTCAACATACCCTACCTCAAGTACGCCATATCTACCTTATTTTGTACAAACAAAACAATTAAAAACAATGAAATAAATTCAACAAAAAGTCCCGAATGCCAGCACGTACAGATGCTGGCGGTGCATTTAAATCGTCGTTCTATGCAGCACTTGCGTTGGCAACGGCCCTCCGCTGGTCAGTGTTGCACAGGGGAAGCCGCAACGCTGCGAATATGGAGAGACAAAATGGCACAGAAAGATACTGAAGAAAACCTTTGGAAAATTAATTATACACTGATGACAATGTTGAAATTTATGGTTTGAAATAAATCAAACGTGTGTTTTTTTTTAAATCGTGAGCAGATCAAGTACAGTCGGTGTCGTATTGAATGCAGATTACTAATTATGAAGTTCAATTTGGAATAAAAAGGGGGAGAAGTACTAAATTTTTGCTGAGTTAAACAATGGGCCAAAAATAGAAAGCGCAACGTACCCAAGATTATTACACCTTCACTCATTAAGTACATAACTTTATGCTACTTGTGGGTGATCTGTCACCACTTATTTAGGGGAGAAAGTAAAAAATGTAATTGTTTTATGAATATTGCATTGATGTTCTGGACAGTATGAATGGATTCTTCATGTGAGAAGGTATCCTTGTTGATTTATATTTATTTCTAATGCAATTTATCTACTTTCCATATTTAGGTACAATGAATCTCTGGGACCTTCCTCTTCAGTTCTTGGTAGGGTCCCATAAATTTCTTTTGGCCTGGAACAAGACAAAAATTTCAAATAATTAAAATTAATTATAATTAAATCAAGCCAACCTAACCTAACCTTAACATCAAAAGGAAACCATAAATTAGAAGTGGTGACAGAAAACGAACAGTTACCAACTTCATTTCTTTTTTCCTTCCTTTTCCATTGCATGGGTACGCTCCCACTGATATGCCAGCCTCTCTGGTGTACTCTTACAGTAGTGTGCAGTGTACATCGTCGTACGTCGGCTTGAGGTTACGAAATTTTTCTATCAGAGTGGAAGAGCACCGGGTTAGAAATACCCGCTTACTGGGGTTCAACCAGAACTCCCGTCTCATTTTGCAGTGCGCAATGCTGCTGAAAAATACAGTGTACCCACATCGGATGACGATTTTAAAATTTTGACTCCGCTATGACACCCCATTATCTCTGGATTTAAGTCTTTGCATATTAAAGGCGAAAACCTGAAAACAGTTCATTTCCTTCTCAAATTGTAAATAGATTGCAACCTCTTTATTACCTGCTCAATTTTATATTTTATTAGTGCTGTTGCGAATTTTTTTCTTTTTACGATATAGTTATTTTCCTTGAAATTTTCTCAGTTTTCAAGTTTTGATTTTTTTAATATTATAACGTCCTGCTATTTTTCACTCACTGCACATCATGCATTCCGGCATTACCCGCTCTGGCTACGCCACGGATGGTGGGTTGTTCTCGAAACGTGCGTTAACAATTACCCTAAAGTAATAAATCCTGCTCGCGAAAAAAAGATTCATTAACCGTTGATAGGCATATAGCTGTTCTAAATGAATTCATTGAAGGATAAAGAGTGACAGATGTCGAAAGAGTTTGGTACTCAGATATGCACAGTGAAGGTTATTGAAAGATGGCGAACGGAGCGAAAAAATAAGTGGGCAAGTCAAATTGCAGCAGATATGTCAAACAAAAGCGTTCGTTCTCGTAACCCAATGATTCATAAATTTGAAAGCCTCTTTCATCCATGGATCATGAATCAAAGACAAGAAGCATTTCTTTCAGTACTATGTGCATTATTCAAAGGAGGGTAAATTCATTATCCCCAGACATGATAGCTCAAAGTGATCAACGTAACAATGCCTCTCGAGTAGAGGATAGTAGTGGATAGCTCACTACAATTAGAGGGCAGCTTCAGAAATTTAAGAAGAGGCTCCATTTGAGTAAGATATAAGCGTCAACGGCGAGGCTGATAGCGTCGATTACAGAGATATAAACTATTTAAAATACCGTGTTTTGAAGTAATTAGAGTGCATGAATATTTTTTAAATATGAGTACAGAGTAGACTAAATAGGAATATTCAGGAAAAAGCTTCCAACTCTTACCTATGTGACAGAAGAGTCGTTACCGTGACAAAGCCAGCAACGGTCGTATGACTCCAATGTTCTGAGGCGACGCTCACGGCGCCGACTCCAAATAAATGTCATTTCTTGAGCACGACGCCGACAACCGAAAAGCTCTGGAAAAATGCGATGAAGAAATTATCTAGTTGTTGTGTGGTGAGGTATTAGAAAAGATAAGGTCAGAAATGCCGAATTTTGATTTTAAAACATTTTCATCGCATATGTCAGAAACTAAAGTAAGATTTTACCCTTGGATGATAAATCTTTACTTATTATTGCTGTCGCTTCCGACCATCTTCACCAGTACAAAGAGCTAGAAGCGATTTCGTTGCGATATTCAGCGAAGGACACTTGATTTTACTCTTTCCCCCACTACACAATAACTTTTATTTCCTAATTATGGACTGTTTAGAGCTGATGGAAATAGCAAGTTTCTTTGATATTTTACTGTATCCATTACTTTTGTGTAGTTCATTAATCATATTGCTTTGCCTGAATGTAGTGTTCCCAGGCTTTCAGCATTCTGAAAATCGTTGGCCCCGATCACTCTGCTGAAGCTGCTGGTTCACTGGTTGTACTCACCGTCGTCGTTGAGTCGTTCAGGCTCATTTTTAACTTGGGTTTAAGCGCCATTTGTTCATTTAATAAGATATCGTTGCCCGTAAGGGTGGAACACTGATGAGCTTAGAAGCCTTTAGAACGCTGAGTCCCAAATTAGAGTTCATAATTAAACGCTAAGTTCTTGACATTTTGCTTGAAGCATGTTCTGCGCCTCTTCACATGCTGGTGCTCCTGAATTGAGATATTTCTAGGATTTCTAATTATGCAACGAACACTTAATGCCATCCAGTTTTTTGAGTTCCGTAGTCGATTTTATGAAATTAAATATTGTGTTTTTAAATATTTTCTTTGGTGTTCGACTTTGTTCATTTTTTGTTGCGTTACGAATACTTTTTCAATTCATTATGTATCATGGGTGCCGCAATTTTCTGGACACAAAATGAGCAGGTGCATGTCGACTCCAGTGCTCCATGGTGGCGCGGTGCTTCATCGCAGTGCACGACGCAAAGCAGTCACTTTGTACCTTCACGGACGTCCCTCGACCTCCAAAAGCGGCCGAAGGCTCTCATTTCTTCCTACGATCACGTGAGATGCTCTAAAAAAAGCTATCTAGTCCTGATCACAATTTCAAGTCTGCTTGAAAAACTGTTAAAATGGTATTTTGCATAGGGTTGACGTTGAAATTTTTCTAACTAAAGTTTACACGTTCAAAAAAATATGAAAGATGACGAAGTCAAACACGTCCTGTCCTTTCACTTCAATTAAAAAATAATGTTTTAAGTAATTAAGCAATTGACATCGGATCAAAGTTGAAGATAATGTTGCATAAAACAGTAAATGAGGGAAATTTGTGGATTTAACTTCACTTACAGGCTGTTACTTAGGTGTGAAGGTGTCAGAATAAGTTATATCCTTCTTTGAACAAGGTCAAATCGTTTAGCTGCTTAAGCGAGATTTGTCACAGCGCGCTATTCCAGGTGAAGTTAAACGCTGTACAACAATGATATGTAACTTCCTCGTTGACAGCTATGGGAGAGCAAAATCTAGTGGCAGACCATAAAAATTGTAGACCATTCAATAGAAGAATCTGTAGGGTTGTCCGCCAAAATAGCAGACGATCTTTGAAACCATTTTAGGCACTCACTGATACTGATTGCAGCGCCATAACATTAAGGAGACAGTTCGAAGAAAGAAGTTTGAAAAAAAAAAATCTACGAGGGGTTGATCTGTTTCCACGTCACAAAGAAGACCGCTCAGTGTTGGCTTAGTACTAAACATAAGACATTAAAAAGTGGATAGGTGTTTGGTTCTCTGTTGGGAAAAAATTAACTTAAATGGTCCTATTGGCATCCAGCGTTTCTATATAGCGTGACAAAGAGAAAACAACCCTCTGAAATGTTTCCTACACGGCACAATGGTGAGGATTCCGTCATGGTGTGGGGCGCCTATTTCTCTAGAGGTACAATGGAACTTCAGTTTATGGAGAGACGCCAAACACCAAGTGATTATATTGGTGATTACAGTGAAATTTTCATGAAGGTCTTGTTGATCACCTGTAGGTATCCTTGCATTGATTGAGAGCATCAGCATTTTTTGCATCACAATAGATCACCTTTTGAGTTGTCTCCGAATAGCGTATTTATTATCATTTACAATTTCAATACGTGGTAGAGTGTCGTCTGATGATAGTATTTGAAAGTATCTTCGCGAAAGGGTGAGGTACGGAGTCTAACTTTACAACATTTCTGGAACTCTATTCTACTTACCTGAAGCCACGTTGTAATTCTAATCACATCTCATTACAATACCTACTAATTATTTTTGTTTTTATAGAGTAAAAATTTTTTGAAAGTTTCTATACACAAGCATACACTACATAATAACCACAAAACAAAATCCTGTGCTGCGAGCCAGGTGTGATATAAATAACTGTTGTTCATTAAAAGAATTTTTCCACTTTTTATCATACAAATAACAGTGTACGCTAACAGTTCAAATAGAATTGAAAACAAGATGTTGCCAGATGCTCGAACACTGGTACGGTAGGCAGTTTAGAAATTTTCACTATGTGCACCACAGAATATAATTTCATTTTTTCACGGAATAGAAGCAATTACAGTGAAGTATCTATTAAGAACGGAAATTGACATTTTCACTCCTGTTCTTCGTTAACTCAGTCAATATTGTTATCTCATCAGTTTAGTAAGTAAAAAACAAAAATTCAGGCTGCCCTGGCGATAAGGAAAATTTGTTTCCACGCCTCGCCTCTAGGCTCGAGGTCGCAAGATAATTAACATTAATGGCTTACTTGTACTACGACTATCAATTACCACTGGAAGAATAGCCAACGCTTGCTTTCACATACTATTTTTAACAAGTTTAAAAGTAACAAGCTTCAAGCTTAATATTTAACTACGAAGGGCTAGTGGAATGCAATGCCATTCATGAGAATTACTGTTCTCTAATCATTTACTTTACACACTCCTTTGCCTTGAACACTTTTCCGCTAAACATTCAGAAACTAATTGATGATCGCTTCAACAAATATGAGAACTGATGATGTCACTTGAGAGAGGATAGGATAGGAATGTATGAGAGGATAGGAAAACATCTGAGTGCACATCCTTCCTCATTGTATTCACTGGCGTCGGAATTACTGTACAAATTTTATGCTTGTCTTTTATTCGACGTCCAGTTAATAGTATGTTCACAGAATTAATTATTCACCCTTCATTACCGGAGGTATCAGAGGCCACAAATTGGGTTCTTCATGCGTGTGTCTCTGCTCTCCAGCCTTCACGCTGGCGGCCGACGGACTATACTACTACTTCATACCGGGATTCGCCTCCTACCACAACTCTGTGCCTCAGTGCGCCGCCTTGGGGGCGCGAATCGGAGTGGCACGAACCTCCCTCACCCTTGAAATAATGCGAGCCCTGCACCGTGAGTACCAACCATGGAGCTAGTATATAGTGTATATCCTAGCTCCATGGTACCAACCGCCTACACGGCCTCCCCTGCTGCATGCAGCCAACAATCTCCTGGCTCGCACTCTAGCCAAGAATCTAATGACTTCCACAGCAGCCAAGATTTTAATAGCTAACTCAGCTTAGTGCACATGATCTTACAGTCTTCTGACATTTACTATATCTCAATGTCTGAGCTGCAAGACACAAAAAAACTTTAAAAAATCGATTACTCGTCCTTTAGCCAATATTTTTCTTAGACTTCCAAACAATTGGCGCCGTCGTTGTGGTACACCTGTCTTCGAAAGTTCTCATGTCGACTTGGCAGTGCTACACATGCTGTTATGTTTCTTGTCAAAATTTTCTAGTTTTCAAAAATAATTTGAGCACTATACATCTGGCAGCCCTGCTGAGTTTCCAGATGATCAGCGCTCAAATTATATTTGAAGAACTTCAAACTTTGATTTGAAGAAGTTCAAAGCCATGTCGCCAAAAGAACTTTCGCTGGTGGGTGCACCACTACGACGACGCACATGCTTTGAAAATGGCACGTCAGATATGTGGTTGCCATGTCCCTCATAAGTTAACCTCACGAGATCGCTGTATCGATTTTTCGGTAGCTTCCGAATCTGCCATCATACCGGTGTACATCTAGCTCTTTCTGGTCTACGACTTGGTGATCAGTTCAATGAAAACTAAACTCTAGCTCTTTCTGGTCTACGACTTGGTGATCAGTTCAATGATAACTAAACTCTAGCTCTTTCTCGCCCAACCAGTTGAGAATGGAGAGACTTCAGCCTGGATCGGCCTATTCCAGACACTGGAGAAAAACGATCTTCACTGGCTGGTGGACGGATCTCTCTTCAACACCAATCTTCTAACGAGCAACGACAAGACCCTGGCTAAAGCGGGCAGCGACACTGCTTACTACTTCTCTTCTGGCGCCCTGCAGTACTCGAATGCCCCGTCTACCGACTTGCACGGGGTCATCTGCCAAGCCAATTACTTCGGTGCTTTTTGGTAGGGTCATTTATACAAGGAGGAATTGACGCTCTGCTGCAACCAAGTCAACTACCGCGTCGTAACAATTAACTAAGCGCATCCAGTTAATGGAGAAAAGTCATTGTACCAGACACATTTTCTCCTTTCACGGACTTTATGACGCCGTTCACCACGTTCTGAAAACGTACGATTGATCAGAAAAATAAATTTTCCTCTCGATAAACAAACGTTTCAAAGTTTCAGAGTTTCACTAGGCTTAGGTACGCTTTTACAATATGATTTGCTCATAAATGGAAATGCTTCTCCGACACCGCATCATTGATGGCAGACTCTGAGTTGCTTAGGTGTCGTTACTGTTCTCCATCAAATCTGAGTCTGACTGAGAAAAATGAGTGAATTTAGACTAAAATGTTAATCTGAAAGATGTTTAAAACAAAAAGTGTCATACTTTGCAAGTACCGAAAAGATTCCCTCCGGAGTCGGATGCGTACATTTGACATAGTCAGGGTGGCGCTCACCAATTAGCTGCAGCCAGAAGATGGAAATGTGAGGTGCGATCGTGATGGATCCTTACGAGATCACCTCAGCAGTGCGTGAGGTGGGCAATGACTGGAGCCGCGTCTCGCCCAAATTCAGTATTGGGTTAGTTTGTAAGTAGTATTTAACCAAGCACAGTAACTATACCTTATAATATCTATAATGAACTACGTTATAACTCAAGAGACGTAAGATGCACTCGCCCACTCTGATCACTCGGGTGTAGAGGTAGTTGTCCAATTTAGAGAATATGTACGCTTTTAACGCTGTAAACACCTTATATAGTATACGGTGCACGATTGGCTGTCCCAACTTGCATCATGTGTTTCACTGACAGTCAATACTAAGCAATTCGTACATTTTACTTGCATGAAGTATAGTGCGTGTGGTGGTGCGCAGGTGTGGTGCGCGTGGTGGTGCGCAAGTGTGGTGCGTGTGGTGGTGCGCAAGTGTGGTGCGTGTGGTGGTGCTCAGGTGTGGTGCGTGTGGTGGAGCGCAGGTGTGGTGTGTGTAGTGGT
>JACJUY010000405.1:2848-31846 GCA_014220935.1 Platorchestia sp. MABIK | reverse complement strand
GCAGGTGTGATGCGTGTGGTGGAGCGCAGGTGTGGTGCGTGTGGTGGTGCGCAGGTGTGGTGCGTGTGGTGGTGCGCAGGTGTGGTGCGTGTAGTGGTGCGCAGGTGTGATGCCTGTGTGTGCAGTGGTGGAGTGTCATGTTCTTAAATTTGCTCTAGGTTATTAATAAATTATATTCAAGTGAAATAACTTCAGTAATTGCAACGCGCTCAACTTCTCAAAGGACATGCCTTTTAAAGAAAGAAAATACAACACGTTTTCAACATAGATGATGCAAAAACTCATCTTTCGTTTTTAAAATATCTTAAAGTAAGGATTCTTACATGTTACACACACACATGAGTATCGTAATACCCATGTCACGGGTTGAAACAAATGATTGAGGGCAATGTATTCCTACTGTTGCTCAATATAGATATGATTCTACATGTAACTACAAAAATAAAAGAGAACACAATTTCAGGAATGATGCATTGTTGAAAGCACTTTTTTTAGTGCACACTTACATTGAAATACGAGGTCAGGGACTTGCGATATGAGGAATTTCTTGAAAGTAACACGGGAGGGTTAAAATAATGCAGCGCCTAAGGCAGCGAAGGGAACATTCAAAATTATATTTTCACTCCAACGTATACAATAGTCAAGACGGTTTTTTCATCACAATTTTTTCGCGAATGTGTGACACTCGTGTTTTACTGCACATGAATATAATGTATTTCACATTATTCCTTTACTTCTCATCTCCAGTGAGTTTAATAGTGTTTATCGTTAATGCTCAGGTGTAACAAGTTGTATTATTTTCACAAAGCCATTTTATATATCACTCGCTGATTAAAATTAAGTAAGATCACCTGCAATTAGAGGCTATTTTATTCCAGTTCGGAACAGCTGTTGCTGTCTGAAGTAGAAATCTGCTTCATATCTACTGCATTGAGGCAAATGTAGTCAGGGTGGGAACTTGCTCTTCGTTATTGGTGCTGTTGTGCTCGATAGCATGCAAAGACTTGCGCTGTGCGGCGCCTGACTCACTTCGAGGTTCTTGGCCGCAGCCGCACGTAGTTCCCAGATCTGTCACTTTCTTTCAGATGAAGAGCCATAACCACGTTTCGTTAGGATGGTTTTCGTTTTACTTTTACATTACATTGCGATGGCACTAAACGAAATGTCTTTAATTTCCCTACATTTTATTCAAGATAATATCTGTGCGCGATAACCACGTAACTTGCATATTGCGCCCGATGTCGCCTTACGTTATTTTGGTGTTATTTTAATTCATTTGAACACGAGTTGAAATCATGTTTCGGGGTACAAATGTGATTAATAAAACAAATTTGGCCAAATTCAAATTCGTCGCGCAGAAAAAGTTTGCGAGCATGAGTAACTTTGCTTTCAAGTGTGTTACTGACGATATGAAGCAAATGGAATGTGAACGGAACACGTTGCTCGCAGGTACCATATTCCAGGCACCTGTCTTCGCCCGGGCTAAAAGCCTTGGAACAACGTGAAAAGTATTAATTTTTTACAAGAACTTTAAGAAAACATGAGCAGTGAAATTGTTCCTTTACCAACTTAGTATCCTCTTGAATACCGATGGTGAAGATAATGTTACATAAATTGCCGCAGATAATGCTAGGATCATACATGATGAGGTTGTGCTGGATGCGCAATAGGCCTACAAAAGCCCGATGTGCAACACCGACGCACCTGTACAACCATGGAGCTCCGTGTTGCTCAAGAGGGGGCAAATACACGATCCCCAGACATCGTAACTTGCGTCTGCCAAACCACCAGCACCAGAATATTTTGTAGTATCTACAATAGTTTCAGAAGTCAACAAATTGTTATTTTTTCTGATTAAAACTTGAATTATTGATCAAGTGAAAGAAAAGTAGTGAGAATCGATCGAGAGGAAAAGCAACGATGCACAGAGATTGTCGCTGGTGAGCAGGAGCTTACCTGAAATAAGATGTTCAGAACACAGCACAGTTATTGCTTTTATCATGTTTTTTTCCCCAACATCAGAGAAATATTTTGCTTTCGTTCTGATCCTTGCTCGCAGGTTTACATATAATGGCGAAATATCCACGAAAACTTCACTGCCGTCTTTTAAAGCGATGACTTTTTGAATTACGAAAAGGTTTCAGTTGTGCTTACTGAAGCGGACAAAAACAATTGAACATCAGTGGACAACCTTTAAAATTAGGCTTGCAAACATTCTTTTCTTTCATATGAGCCACACGACGTCTGCTATGCAAGATCAGCTTTTTTCTGACTTATCAGCGAACAACGATGGAACAAGGTAATAAACGCTGCTGTTATTTTCCAGCAGTAATAGATGCTCTCGGACGCTACACCTTCTTCTCGCAAACGTCCTCAGTAGAAACAAAATATGATAAAACAAAGCTGAAGAGGATCAACCTGTATCATTTACATCCGTTTACTAGAAGAGTGAGGGCTCATGTTATCATTTTTAAGAAAAAGTGAAGTCAACATCGTGAACAACTTAGGGGCTGATATTTGCCCCATATTTTATTAATATCTTTCACTTGCAGCGTTGGTTACAAATGTGTCTATTCCTTAATAAAGTTTAAGGACGCTCCCAACCAAAGGTTCCCATATTTGAACTTGCGGTAGCTTGTAAAACCAATATATGCCTCAACGTCCTCCGCGTGTGGAGGAACGTTTTGCGCTTAAACCGTCTTCCTAACTTCAAGAGCTTACGGAATAGCATTATCAACCGTTAGAGTCATTTCATTTCTTTATACTTTGGGTAATGGATATTGAAAGATTTTGTAAAACTTGAGCACCAACGGCTGGAATTTAAGAGAATATACGACCACGCGTTCAAGTCCCCGCCTGAAATTTGATCAGCCATTGACATGGCATCGCTGAACTCTAAGCGACGGCTAAAGTTCTTTTTAGGCCGAGTGAGGTTCCCAACAGCCGTGCAGGCCGCATTCCTCTTCATTCATGGGAGAAGTCTTTGAAGCTCATCCTGGAGTGGATATGAAGGCTTATCTCGAGCTCACATGGGACGGAAATGAAGATGGATGCTTCATTGTTGAGTACTTAGCGAGAAATTAATGCTCCTCCATGTATCCCAGTACACTCAAACACAGCAATGCAGGTCGTTTGACGATCCCCACGCTAGACGCGAGACTAGCCGGCTACACTCAGGACATTCGTAACGTAAGCTTCGGTATTTTACATACTCATATTAAGCTCGTAGTTAAGTGTGAAGAATTCATGGATAAAAGGTGTTCAGTCTCTTACTATGACTACATTTCTAGGAAACTTGGCAGGCTAACGCAGGTGGAAAATTAATTCTAAAAATATTACAATAAAAAAGAAATGGGAACAAAAAAATTCTTGCTATTTGAATTTAATACATGAAGTGCCATGATTGTATTTCAGAATCTTGGTTAAATTCATAGCAGGGGTAAATTTTTTGATGAGTTATTTGACCCTGACGCGTATTTGTATTGTGCGTGAACAACCGTCAGAAACAAGACACAAAGTGCTGCCAGCTGCACGGTTCTCCACTCCCTCACTGCCAGGTGAGCGCTGAGCTCATAGTCGAGCGTGTAGACAGACATGAAAAGAGACGAAGTAAATGTGTTGTAGAGAAGTGAGTGATAAAAGGAATGACTAGGTAAAGCAGGAGCTAAAGACCGAGCAGCAGAAACGGTAAATCAAGGAGATAAAGATGGAAATAATGAAGAAGGAAAAGAAAGTGATAAAGAAGGGTGCTCAAAAATGGATGGATAGAGGAAATAAAAAAGATCGTGAAATAAATGGGCATAAATAGGGAGGTGAAAAAGAAGCGGTGAACAACGTATAAAAAAGGATGCAAAAATAAAAGAAGGTGAAGAAGATGAATTAGGGCACAGATAAGAAAGTGTGGAAAAGAGAATTTTGAAGAATGGTTGAGCAACTGCACGGTCGTAATTTCACTCTGAACAAGGGAACGCTCCCACCGCCTGTGAGGGTCCAGTAATCAGCGGCGGCGACACCTCAGTGGACCGAGGTGTCGCCGCCGCCCCGGGGCGCGACGTGCTCAATTACGGGGTTGTGTATCGTTGTGTCTGTTGTGTTGTGTGTTTGTTGTGTTGTGTGTCTGTTGCGTTGTGTGTGTGTTGTGTTGTGTTGTGTGTGTTGTGTGTCTGTCGTGCTGGGCCTGTTATGCTGTCGTATCTGCTGTGACACTGAAAGAAAGGAATATAATTGGTGATAAAAAAAGAACCACTAAAGAAATAAAAGTTTTAGTAGCATCCTTTTTGGAATTTAAACTTCTACCTTCTTAAACAAAGACAAGGAAACAGTGAGAATATTCATATTTTTTCACTGTTCTATATATTGTACTGTTCTAAATTAAAAATTGCACTGCGCTTATAAAATTTAATTCTGATGTTCTGATTTTCTTTCATTAAAATACTTAATTACTCATCGGGTCTCCCCAAATAAGAGTGAGATTAAGCAGAAATCAATCGATTAGTTAAATATTGTGATTTATGCATAGCAATGACTAAATTTAGGTTGAACGAAGAGTGTGTAGGGCATGAACTTTGTGAGAGCAAATTTGAGGTTTGAGAACATGATAAAAAAGGTGCACGACTGCACAGAACACAGAACACAAAATAAAGCACATTCGTAAAGGCACAAAATGCCACTAGGCGTTTCATGCCCAAGTGTGCAGTGAGCTGAGTGCATGGGAGCTGGAACACGCACCAGTGTGTGTTCAAATACGAGAAAGTGGACGCAAGTCACCTGAACTAAAACAATATTGCGCTACAGTAATGGTTTTGTGTTGAAACGAGATCTTAAGATTCATCTTAAGAAGTGTTTCTTGCACGCCTTCATAGAATGTTAAAATATTGTCATTAAATCCATGTTTAACTTCGAGCAAAACTGGAGAGAAGGAAGCACTCCAATGGAGTGAACAGCGCTCAATTAGCTGGCATTCTGTAAATCAGGGAACTTTCAGGGGAGCAGAGCAGAGCTTTCTTGTGGAGCTGATCGGCAGGCGGAGGAGGTGCGCAGTGACGGACGCGGCGCAGAAGTTAGAGGTTATCACGCTAGATTTATGTGGCGCGCGCCTCAAAGTCCTGCTCGTAAAGTCCAGTCTAATCTAGTTATTCAGAAGCTATCTGTTTCCATTGGACTTGAGTTCCAAGGCCCGCGATAAAGGGATTTCTTGGCTAAGTTCTTGCGGCGGAGCAGGTTTTGGCGCAATAAATTTTGGCGGCAGCCTCATATGCGGGACATTGCGATAAGGGCCTGAGCCGCGCTCGGATCAGCGGCCATATTTGTGGCATATTTGGCCTCCGCTATTTATGGACTCTGCGGCGGACACGGATGGCCGAGATGACCCTCAAATGAATCACAACATCCCCCGAGAGCTGCGAAGGCAGCACAAATATTCGTATCTGTTTCTGCGAACATGTCAAATGAAGTTAGAAACATAACATGAATTGGTTTTGTTATGTCTGTTAAATATTTGAAGAAATGTTATCAAAATTTGCCACGGTGATTGTGAATAGTATTTCTTGGACAACTGGGAGAATCGTACCGTGAATCCAATGATTTAACATTCAACCTAATGAGAGGCTGAAATGACAACATTGGCTTTCAAGAAAGTTGCCCACAAGAATTGTTCCGTGATGCATACCAAAGTTTTGAGAAGAGAACGAAATTGCATTTCTACTCACGTTGGTCACACGTGAAGAAAATCAGAATCTCTTACATTATTCTGCAGGTAACTCGCCTGCATCAATTCGTCAAACTGCTCATCCAATCAACTTCCCCAATGCAACAACTTTTACAAGATTAAAACAGTTTTATTGTGCCACAAGGTCCAGCCAGGGGCACAATTCGAACTTTGCTCCTAGAAATTAAAGAGCTAAAGGGCCCATCGTCCCCCAGTTAAGGCGAACAGTAAAGGTCTAAGTAAGAAAGTAATAATTGAAACGTAAGATCAATAAGTAAAAATTAATTTTGAACAACTACTAGCACGTGGACCGACGCGTTACAGCCGTGTCACACGCTCCACCGCTACCTGCAGCTGCCCGAGTTGCGTGTCTGCTAACAAATTCAAAAATCTCAAGCGTCTGCCCGAGTAATCAAAGAAAGTTAATTCTCATACTTTGATTACTCTCATTCAGCTGAATTCAATTTTATGGCCTATAGATATCGTACATTGATGACATAAAAGTATAATATATAAATCTGATTATGAATTATCACATTGTGGCCACTATTTAAAGATGAAATTGAAATGATGATCAATTATTCTTTTTGGGAGATTACCTTTTGCGAGTGGGTATCTTTCAGACTTGAATTTTTTCAGACTTCCTTCCCCTTGGTGCTAAAAGACACTACGACATGCGTATGAATGTAACTTTGTGTGGAGTACAATACCGTGTGAGTGATCTAAGCGAACTCAAGTTTGAACTTGAGCGACAACTCAGAGTCAGAAACAGTGAAACGCCCAGAGAGGCTAGCTCCACAGTGCTTTCATTGGTCGCCAGTGTTAATTCATGAGTATAACTGTCAAAAACTGTGTCGTGTGAGATAGTTGAGTGAGGCTTCAGAGACTGTCAATAATGTAACTCCTTTATTTCACTCAACATTTACATATGTGCTTCGGAATTTTTGCACATTGCTTTCGAAATTTATTTTTTATCACGTTATTTGTTTTTTAAGAACTGTTCTTACAATGAAAAAATGTTAGGCTTTATACGTTGTCGTTACTAACCCACATCGGCCATTCCTAGTACTGTGTTTGTCACCCTCTGTGTACACTTTTCATTGCACCTTCACTTTCCTCCATCCTTTCTTGGGAGATTTAAATTCCTCCTTTGAGACCTGTCGACTATTTATATCTTCAAATCCCGTGACAGTGGTCTTGATACTTTTTTAAATTATCTAAAATAAATCTTTTTAGGTAATTAATAAGCGCTTTTCTCGCCCATTTTTTTGTAGCAAATATGGCGTAGTAATGTGTATGCCATCTTATCTCATGCATGATTGTAACTGCTCACACCGCTCATCGCTGTGTGGCTCCCTTTGTTCTTCGCATTCCAGTATGAGACGACACTGCGCAGACGGACCTTCTACATAGTAGCGATAAATCGAAAAGTTAGGATTCACTTTCATCTAATATTTATCTCACTATACTATTGTAGGATCCCTTCACATTCACAAGCTTAGACCATTTCTCAACGACCGCAAAAATCCTCACTTCCTGACAACAGTCTTCACGTAACTTGTCATCTCGATCTTTGTCGTGTTTTTGTTGTTTTAATCACCACACTTTTAGTCGAGCATTGAATTTTAAATTTTCATTCATTTCCATGCTCATTATTGAGCATGCGCAGAGGCCCGAAATATTCTTTTTCACTGTTTTCAAGTCATCTCATCTCTATATATCACCTTTACTATGAATTTTTCCCTCAAAAAAAGATGTTCCTAACATATTTGAGATGGCTCAGATATAACAGTTATGTCGAGAACATCCACCAAATAGAGAAGTATGCTCTCTGACTTTAAACAAAAGAATATCAAAAACATTTTGAAATTCCCGGCGTATCTGAACTCATTTTTCATGTTGATTTTTGCTGCGGTTAACCGTGGCAAACTCACCAGATGTTTTACTGATATTTCAGTGTAATTTTTTTACAAAAATTGACACTTTTGAGCGAATGAATTTCTCGCGCGCATATCAGGCTGACCGTATAACAGTGGCAGAGTTTGTGAGGCGAGAACTTTAGAGCAAATATAAGTAATTCAGTTTCCTATGGCTCAGTTACCTGGAATTTCATTGAAAAAATATTGAATGCTGCATTCCTCTGAAACTGGAAAGCGAAGTATGAAGTGGGCAAGGGAATTTAAAATCACAGATGCACACACTTGGAAATAACTGATCGCAGTAGTTCATGCATCAATCGTGATCTCTAATATTGAATTAAGCAGTTCGAAGTTGTGTAATTTCTCTCACTCTGTAGGATTGCACAATGTTATCCTGGGTTCAAATTCAAAATAAAAAATTGCATGATACGGAAATGATTTCATGACTATACTGGAAGAATTGCCAGCGTTCCTACGCACCGATGTGGATCTTCACGATAGAGAGAAGTGAAAATTTCGTTCCATTTACCCAAACTCATAAAGTTTCGCAGATTTTACTGTTTGAGTATACATGCAAAAGCAGCTACAACTGACAAATAGGCATTGCGTCTTTCAGCAGGTGACGAATTAACACGAAACTAAAACAAAATTACACCAGCCTTTAGCTTGATTAAATATCAGTTTATTTTCACGAAACAGAATGCGGTTGAGAGGACCTGCCTGTTCTGAAAACTAAATCAAAACTTGGCTCCTTCAACAAGCATTGCTGATTCTGCGATGAATCTGAAATGACCACCATCAGCGAAAAGTACACTAGTAATCCATTAAAATTTACAACTTCTCAAATATTTCATATTTGTTCGCATCTTCATGAAGTCGACACCTCATGTCCGATGGCTGGACCTGCGATCAAAATTCTTACGGTACCAAAGCAAGGCGACATCATCCACTTGTAGCGCCTGCCAATCCTCGCTGAAGAGGTACTACTTTTTCTTCGCCCTATTTGTTTCTCCATGTTAGAAGTTGTCCGTATGTCATTATTGGCTCGCGCTACTTATGAAAAATTGCTTTAGGATGACAACAAAGTCTCAAAGATCAGTGGACAAGAAGACATACTTGCCTATTATCATAAACATCAAAGCAATGAATCCAAGATGAAGCGCCGAGTGCTGGTCAAATCAGCCATGAGCATCGTCAGATCAACGAAGCAATGAATATCGTAGCAGCGTTTCATGCTCAAAACAAAGCCTAGGACTGAATTCAAAGCAGTGTATGCATGATACTGCCAACACTAGGACCTTCGAAAGCGACTGGAATATACAGTGTTCAACAGCTGATTGGAACTATGCAGCAGCTGAGAACGAGGGCTGGCAACTTAATTTATCCGCTGTTTTACTGTCAATTGGAGATGTATGTAAAGCTCAAAGTTTTTCCTATGATGAGATGGGAATTGGAGCGAATTTGAGCCGAGTGACCATCTTCCATCATACAGTAGCTGCTGCCGACGATCGAGAGGGTGAAATGAAGTTTTTGGAAAACATATTACTGGTGGCCACTTGAAACGTCAGTTTTGGCAACGAAATGAACACACAACAGAACGAAAAGCATCATCGAGTAAGCTGCACTCACACGATCTGTTTGGCGCTCGTTAGAATACGTTGAAGAGGAGTAGATAAATGCGGCCACTACTGTGATCAAAGGCGACGGGAAGCAAACATCGAAGCTTAAATCGTAGGTTTGTTTAAGCGTAGTCGCGAGAATAATTACCAGAACACAATTGGAATTTAAAAAGGTGGTAACATACACTGCTGAATTTATGCCGTTTACAAGCGACCAAACTTTCCTCGTAAACGTTCACTGGCAGCGAATTTATGAAATGAGAATTTCCGAATAAAAATTTGACCGTGATTTAAATTTTGCCTTAAAATATTCGATTTTTCAGCACAGGCCTCAGCAGCACCATTGAATAATCAGAAGACTCGTATTTGCTCGAAGTTAAACACGGAGTCTAGCCGGCCCTGAATTTCCTTATTTGCTTCGTTGAGCCTCATCAAGCAGTGTGGGTTGAAGCCAATTTCAAACCTGAAAATAAGAGAACACCCTTCACTAGTTTATAGCACACTCTTCTGTTCTCAGTTCATGAAATTAAAAAAAAAGTTAATTCAAAGAAGTAACTACCACTGGTCAATCTCCCTGCACACACGTTTACGGTATACACAAACATATTCTTAAGCACACCAGAGTTTACGCAATTATAAAACAAATAAAATTAGCTAGCATCCGAAATCTGATTGGTTTGTTATCTTTTTCGTTTATTTGCTTCAAGCACTACCATGAGCCAAAATTCAAAATTCCAACTTGCAGTATTGTGGATACGATCTGTTAGAAACACCTGTTTCCCGATCACCCCCTCAACATTAGCCATTTATTCCCTAGCTATGAAACTAAACCAGAAAATGGAATGGGTGGCTTAGTATAGGAATGAAACTTAAATAATCTTATTGGTTTGTGGCACAGACGTCAAACAACACAGAGAAAATTGTGAAAACACTGTGCATGAGTAATTTTGTGTACAATCAGCCACAAATATTCATCTAGCAGGAAATATTCCCAGCCTCCGTAGCAAGCAATACATAATGTACTCGGAATTAGTTTAAATCAACCTACCGGAACTGGTCAAGTGAGCTTGTATAGTTTAAAACACTGCATGTAAAAATCATAATAAAAAGTGCATCACAAAAGTCAAGTGCGTGTGAATAATATTTCGCTATTGAATGTTCTTATATTGAGGTTTCGTAGTCGTTCGAGAATAAATGTTGATAAGCAAAGAAAGTTAAATGAAATTAATTATATATATGTATAATATAATAAAAATACAATTATTTATCAAATCATCCAAGTTATCTCGTTTTTACTCACCAGTTTCGTAAAATCACGTCAATCTACAATACTGGGTGAAAATATTGGTTTACAGAAGGAAATTTATATGAATATGTTTACAAAGTTTGTTTTATACTTTGGGTGGCCAACGTTTTTTAGAGGAGTAGAGGGAACACACAGATTGTACACAGCAATGTTAAGCGCTCAGGAACTGTTTTGAACTCACATGTAACTTGTAGAAATTGTCTATGAAAACAGTCGTTTTGCTAATGAAATAATCCGCATTGACCTTTACACTCAACTGAGATGAGGGAGAAGTGAAGTCGTAACTAATTCAAACGATTTTTTATTTAGTTGCCATTACCCAACCGAGAACTTTCAAACCATGAGGGAATTTTTTAAATTATCTCCTGCTCTAAGTCATGATGCAGATTCTAAACCTGAAACAATTATGATTCAACACAAAGAATTTCGTCAATACACTTATGAGAATACTTCAAGAGCAATATACACGGAGGAGGCACCACCTCATTTGCGAGGGAGTGATTGATGCGGAAGTAATCCCACTCGACCGCGCCATAGTAAGTTTTACCGCAGTACGAACTCGATCACTCAATCTTAAACGGCAAAATTAGTTCCAGATTATCAAGTCGAGAAAACTTTCTGTGATCAACACGAGTTCGTCTCGGCCTACTTAATACTTCGGCGACCACAACTGAACAATGGAGACGAACATTCTTGCGTGCACGAACACAACCAATCAGCTGATCGAGGCACGGACAGTGCATGGACTTCGAATGGTCTTTTACAGGAAATAGTTTTTGGAACCTCATGAATAAATAGTTCTTCATATAATGAACAAGATCTGGAATCAGGGACCGAATTTCGTTTACCGATAAGACTAAATTGAGTTTTTTAATTTAGTTATTATTAATATTCTAAAATATTTTAAGAACCTCCTGAAAGAAATACTCGGTTACGCAGCAGAATTCATTCTTTGAAATTGGTATTGTAAATGCATCGTAACACAATTTACAGTGTGACATATTAGTCCTCCACTAAAATTTTTACTCATGTTGTCAAAAACTTGAATAAGCCACTTAATGTTGAGGCTGCACTACGTGTCTAATTCGCCATGGAAGCCACGGCCAACATTCAGTACTCACTCGATAACGCCCGAATTTTCTGTGAACAAACATTAGGTCCGGCGCATTTAACAGCGCACTCGGCTTCTTGCCCACTCAATTCAGCAGATTATTGCATCATAAGCTTAGCGATAAACTAATCGAGTAAGCATTAAAACTTTGTGAGCCTTATCGAGACCAGCTGCTTGCAAACCAACTCCAACTATGAAAATAAAGATAGAAATTTATGGCGCTCATCATTCCGCTCACAAGGCTGAAGAAAGTAAATCTGATTTAAAGTTGTAGTTCTGGAGTTCCAGCATGACTATTGCTCGAGTCGTGTGGGCTCAGATTATATGCAAATGTCCTCTATAATTATACTTGGAAGAAGTCAAACAATTCATGTTATTTCCATCTTCCTATAGTACGCATGCAGTGCACGCACCATCGTTATAAAGGGAACATATCTATACTGCATGCAATGCATACAGAGAATTGGGAGGTGGTAGGGCACAAGAAAAGCTCATTCTTTAGTAAAACAAGCCAACAATAGATTATCACAAGCCTAGTTCCTTCATTTCTTGTGGGATGTCCTAGACACCTCCGCCTCCAATGCTCTCAGAGGCGCTGCAGTGTGGGGACTGCAGCAATTACTTCTCGTATTCTTCACGCCAGATTTACATAAAAACTAACAATGTATCCTAAGAGGAGTATGAAATCCTTTAACAAACTTGACAGCCACACCGTTCAATATGCACCACTGGGAATTTCTGGGTTTATTCCAGGTCTAACCTCCGCTTTCGCTCATATAAGTGATTGCTACACTGAAACTCCGTGTATTTCAAGTGCAAGCTATGCATAGCTCCAAAGTAGCTCAAGCCTAGTGTTTCGGCTGGCACGGCTTGCTACGGCAGCGAAATAAAACGTTACCATTTCAGCGGCGAGACGATATGGGAAATGGGGACAAAAGTGAAATATGAAGACACGCACGCGACTAGTCGTACGGTTTGCCTGCTTTACGCACAACGGAGAGAATAAGATATTTATGGCCTGCCTAACAACGAAGGTAAGCCCACAACAGACTCATGCTACATGTGATGTTCATTTTGAGGTTGTCGCAGAGGAGCGAAAGTTCAGCAAGGTACGCTGATCAGAATAAATTATTTATCAGCCTATTTTATAACCCCCAGGAATCATGCATAACATCGATAAGTTGTAGGTCCTTAAGATGTTATCAATGTCATCGTACAGGATTGAGTATCACCTCTCTTGACGACAAACTGAAGCCGTTGATTGGAATTAGCAGCTCGGCTTGCAGTAAACACAGCAAAAATCACGAGTGCATTACTGGGCCTCCCAAACAAGTTGATGGAAACTGGAGAGCCTATTTTTGAAGACGATCTGCTATTTTTCCAATTCTCATCACTCGATACGTTGTCAAGGCATTGAAAATGAATAAGTGGTAAATACGTCGTTTGCTGAGGTAACTTTGATTGTTATCGAATGAAATACAAATCAATTCTTTCTGTAACAAAAAACCTTGCTGCTGTACAATGGGTTGTACTTCAAATTTCATTTATCATACCCTAGTCAAATGAACTTTCCGTCATTTCATTCATTAGAGTCGAACTCCAGACTAAAACTGAGCGAATGGAATGTTGTTAGAGGGGTTTTTATTCGAAGCTTTTACGAGCACAGCTTAACTCAAAAATTAAATGGAAAGCCTCAGTCTCCCCTCACAGGGATGTGAACTTTGTTTAAAATATTCTAGGTTTTATCATGATTGTACGGCGGTGAGACTAGAGTTACTTAGAAAATTTCATTTCTTTCCCAAGAGGAAAGTAAATGCTAGAAGCGAGTCTAAATCCGATTTTTTTGCCAATTTTTAAAAAACATGGAAATTAATTTTCGAAATGTTTTTCACGTGCAGAAATATTCATGCGTTTCTATTTTTTCATCTGTAGCTGTTGCATGTAAAGTGATTATGGCTTATTTTAGTACTAGAGTACAAAGTTTGTTCATTTGCAACGGATATAATAATCTCTCCTACAACAGGGGCCAGCGAGCAGAAAGCTAGACTGGACCGCTTCAAATGGCCGGTTGCATTTGACTTTCGGTTCGTAGAGACTATGCACAATGTGTTCGGCTTTTTCACGATGTTCATAACCAATGTTGATCATGTTGAAAAATACTATCACGAAAAATAGTACTTGTTCACTTGTTTTAGCGTAGATGGCTGCGCTGACATTCTAGTGGTAGCCCGGGTCTCCGATTTTGGTATATATATATATGCAAATTAAGGGAACAAATATGTAAGCATTTTGTGAAAAAAGCAATTAAGAAGAGTAAGAATGCGAATGAAATGGAACCAAAGACACTCGTACACGAAGTTAGATACACGGCCCTAAGGCTCCTCACATGAAGTAGACAAAAGAATTAAATTAAAACATAGCCTGAAAGAAGCACCTAAAAGAGCCTCCTGTAACATGCTTGGATGCTCCTGCTGACGGTAAGCAGGGAGTGCTCCGGTGGTACTTAAATTGCCCGCTAGCTGACGAGGTGAGACACTCAGCACCCCTTCCTAGAATGAAGGGAAGAAATTTTTTTACAAACCTAAATGTCGCCTTTGATCACCTGTGAACAGGATTACTATTAGATTCCCGAATATTTCTGCCAGCTGTCAAAAGGCACACACGTTTTCCTGCCAGTAAGTATTTTCGTGACTGTTCCTGCTTCGTTTGAGACTGCCCTCGTCTATGTTTGAGACTGATTTAGTCTGCCTTCAAGACTTACTTCACTGATTTCGAGACTTTTCAGGCTTACCTTCGAGAAAGACTTGGTCTAATTTTGTTTGAGACTCTTCACATTTAAGTTGAGAATGACCACGTCTGCTTTTGTCCTCGATTGTCCAGTCCGGGTTTGTCTCTACCGTTCATGTCCCTCAAAGGCGCTGCATGATGACGCTGCGCTAGCTGTAAGTGGCAATGCATAACGTTGGGAGACGCGTATCTCGGCCCAATGATGCCGCGACAAAAAGTACCAAACTTTTGCTCCCTGCTGTTGCTGCGAGGGGAAATTAGCAGCCACGGCAATTTCCTCAATTTTTTAGGGTAAAAGTTCAACGCTCAAGGCAAAAGTAACCGTCGTCCCGCACGCCCAAGTAAACTCAATAACAAGCCAGAGAAAATTAAAAGACTTCAATGAATATTCAAGGAACTTTGGAAAACTGAGACTCGTTGAAAATTTCTCTCACATTTTAGGAGGAACTGGCTTCATGATTTTTAATTAAATCCCTTGCAAGTTTATCAGGTTCCTCGATTTTCTTCGTTTCTTTGTTCTGCTTAATTATGCAGCCATTAGAAGTTGCGTATTTTTGGTTGGGAGTTAGGGATTTTTTCTTTCATTCCTCCATCTGATATGCACTTTCGTCGCTTTTGGTCTGTATTGTCTCACACGCATCACCAATCGTTGTTCATCATTACTCGTAAGGAAAGGGACACGGGATTTTCATGGAGAACATTCGTTCCTACTTTATCTGTAGATGTTCTAAACTAATTAATTGTTCTCGAAGTGACCAAGTCTCACAAACTACCTTGAGGCAAGTTAATCCAGCTTTGCAGCTAGGCCATCCAGGAGTTCGACAAGCTCGTAACTCTAATGCGCTTTGCTGGTCACAAACTCCTTGACTTTCAATGCGAGTGAAACCGTTTCCTTTGCTTGAAGACAGGAGTAGTCCTCCTGATCCAAGCCTATGGACTTGATAGAAAGTGTCGTCTGAAGCTGAGGCAATACGTGTCGCAATGCGCCTGCTCAAGTTAATCGCCATCCTCACTGCTCAAGGAAACTCTGATCTATGTCTTCTTCATCGAGGAGCACCGCGTTACGAAAGTTGGGAGCAAGCCTGCTGCGGCGACACAAACTTGCTCCAGTGTGTGGGAGAAGTGAAGGTTCACCAACTACATGATCTTATCCTGGGACTGCATTTTTAAACATTTTAAGTCATCGTTATGGTAATCCGGGCAGCGTAGGTCTACTAGGAAAAAACTCAAGCTACTTGCTAAACCCCAACGACGCGGCGTTAACTGTTTGAAAATTCAATCACAGGTTTTAATTCTGTTTAACGTTCAGAACGCATTATTTTTTTTGTGAAATTTATGCCCTGGGCTTCTGTCATTTAAAAATAATGGTGTACCTCGTGGGACTTGTGGTTCATTGCATTATTTATAATTTTTAGAATTTCTTTACCTCAACTACAAGTTAATAATATCCAGCTACAATTTGATTCATTAGCATACTCATGAATCAAACATATTTTCGAATTTTAAAATACTTAAAGTGTCAAGCCGAATCGAATCAGGTACCAAATTAAGTGCCCCTTTACTGACGCTCTCTCTCTTCAATTATTTATTCCTCGTTTCACTCGGTAGACTCGCACCCTCAAATGGCGACCGGCAGCCTCGCGAGTGTTTACCGCAAACTTGAGCGCAATTTTCGAGGTAACTTTTAGAGCGTTTTTAGGGCGGTTACGTGACCCAGAAATGACGGAGATTGATCGTCCCTCTTCAAGCTCTCTTATTCGAATTAATGAGCCTAAGAATAATACCGTCTAAAAAGTGTGTGTTCTTGCACGACGCTTCTAACTAACGATCAGAATTTATTACGGATTCTGATTTTTGTACTTAATGGCAAATGAGAGTGGCGGATTACGGAAAAAGAATGACAGAGGCAAGTGAGAGCGCTCCATACAAGTAAGCGATGGAAGATTTTGGGCGAAGAATTCTCGGCACTTTCATTTGCAAACAAAAGCTGAACTACGTAGTTTTGCAAAATCTGAAAATAGGGGAAAAAGTAGTCTCTTGGGGTAAGTTCATAATAGAAACTTAGTGGAATAAAACAGTTTTCCTTTTGTTCACAAATTTGTAATATACATAAATAGACGAGAAGCTCTCGGCACCCAAAGTATGATGCTGATATTTTTCATAAAGCACAGCCACGCCCTCACAGATGAGAAGTATTGACGACTTTTAAAACAAATTCGCAATTCAGAACCAACACGAGCGAAATAGCATTTCTTTGTTGACACACAAATGAAGGTTTTTCAGTTTTACGCAGAAATAAAGAAAGGATATTATACAAAAATTGAGAACAGAAATTGTGACGGATCGTAAACGCGTTGCGAGTAGAGCCTCTAGTTTCTCCGTTACTAAATGGCCGAATTTTTAAATTTTGCAACCAGCGCTCACACAACGCACCAATGGATCGTGTTCCTCAACCATTGAATTGACGAGTTGTTCAAGCCCGGCTTATGCGGACTCTATGATCCTAATGCCGTGCCCTCACCACCAAATCCTGCTGCCGTGCCCTCACCACTAAATCCTGCTGCCGTGCCCTCACCACCAAATCCTGCTGCCGTGCCCTCACCACCAAATCCTGCTGCTGTGCCCTCACCACCAAATCCTGCTGCCGTGCCCTCACCAAGTTTCGAGTTTTCAACTCAATTTGTCAGAGGCCATTTTACGGGCGTAATCCACGCTTTGCGTAGCGCTGTAATTAGGGACGGGCGCTCAGGAGAGAGAGGAACAGAGGAGGAGCGCGCCTCCCCCGAGACAGCTAAGCACTATTGAAGGAAGAGCTAATGGAGTTAAAGGAGCGACTGCAGGGCTCTGCAGAGATCCTGAGAGCAGGTCCCTGCCACGCAAGTTCCTCGCTGCAGCCTCGAGTTGGAGCCCGTAGGAGCGGGGGGCAAGGACCTTACAGCAATGAAGAACTTGAATTGAGGAGCTTTAACAATATGGAGCTTGGAGCAGCATGGAGCTTGGAGCAGCATGGAGCTTGGGGCAGAATGGAGATTGGAGCAGAATGGAACGTGAAGCAGATTGGAGCTTGGAGCCGCATGAATTTTGGGACAGTTTAAGGCTGGGAGAAGTGCGAAGCTTGGAGTAGTATGGAGCGCTGAACTTGGAGAACCTTTCACCAAGGATTGAGAGGGGCAGAAATGATTCCCTGTCTAGATAAAATAATTTCGAGTAATGGACGGCGTAACGCTGCTGCACCAGCAGGCAGACAGCTTAGGGGAGCCCCTGCAGCGACAATGTCGCCTTGTGGCCACTTCTAGCATCGGCCTCTGCATGTTTGATCTAATATATGATACAAATATTTCTATTGATCCCTTCATTAATACAATAGCCTTGCGCAATAGCTTCTCATCTGTTAAAATGAGTGAGATAGAATGATGTGCGAGATCATTGAATAGAAGGGTTCCCGCTAAAATCTTTCGTATTCATCCACACCATTTTCTCCGAATACGAGAAAAGATGTTTTGCACTGGGGAAAATGCTGCTGTTTCAGGAATGTCAAAAAATAAAATTTTCAAGTAGAAGCACGAAAAAGCGTATGAACATTTTTAAAACAAGAAGAAATAAAGAAAGCATATGAGTCTAGCTAATGAATCATGGCAATTAAGGTCTAAACGAAATAATGCAATGATCAGTATACAATGGAAAATCCCTTAATTCTATTTGGAATGATTTTTACGTAACCATGACACATTTGTTCTTTCATGCTGATAAATTGGAAACAAAAATGTCATTTAAGTATTATTCTTATTTGGTAGAGTCGATATTGTTTTCCAAGCGCGGCAAACTTTCATGAATAGTGCAACTGTGTAAATTGTATTTGTGGGGAATACACTTCGTTGGGCGTAGTGCTATATCATGGGAGGAAGAATTAAGGGATTTGTGTTGTCGGGGCTAAGCGAGGAGTTGAGTCGGGGAGGATGTGGGAGTGCGTTGAGATGCATTCTAATGAGCATCAAACAGAAAAATTAGTAAAATGTGAGTACGAACTGAATTAACGAATCTAAGTTAATGTTCACTGTGATAATCCCTCAAAGGAATGTTCGGTAATGGAAGTACAGAGACGTGTGAAATAGTTACATGAAGGGTTATTTGGAAAAAGAGGGTTCTACGTATCGCGAAAACTGAGGGCGACGATTCGAGGCTTACCTAGAAAGAGGTAGGAACAAGATAATCGTGGGTTGCTATTTGAACAAAAAAGACTTTTCAAATCATATAAACGCGCATGACGTGCCAGTTAGCGGTTGCTGTATTCACTGGAACACAATGTTGACATGTGAAAGCTTAAATTTTAATAAACGATCTCTGATGTAAGATGAGAATCATTTAACAACAGTTGGGCTACACACATCTATAGGCCTGGACAAAGCGGGTGGTTCAATAATTAATTTGTGAAAAATCGGACATCATTAGTTGAAATTATAGCTCGAAACCCTGCCCGTCTCCTGACTAGAGTTATCAACTAATAACCCTCCACTGAAGCTCCATTAAAAAACACTACAATGCCCCTATTGGACAAGGCAGAAATCAGACTGGAGTCATATCATCTTCATGACAAAATACTACTGCCCACCTAATTAGAAAACTTCAATCATAGCAAACACTGGACACTCCGCGCTACACTGACAAGATCGATAAATCAACGAAACGGTCCCCACGAAGAAGCGACTTAGCGGCCTATAGTAAATGCCATAATGAAGATAACATCGAAATAAAACATACCAAAGCACGTGGCCCAAATGATTAATTGAGGAACTGAAGAAATTGACATTTTATACGTTTCCGAAACGTTATCTTATTCACGAACCCTAAGTTCATTTTTTTAATATTCCGAGGTAGTGGATCTTATATTTTCGTGAAAGAAATATACACAAAATCTTTAATTCTAGCAAATAAAATTTGCGAAGAAATAGAAAGGGTTTGGTTGGAAATTCAAGTAAATGAACATAAATGCATCATCATTGGCAGCCTTTAATATAGTTAAGAGCATGGAGAGGAAGTTTTAAGGCATAGCAGGCCAACTAGCTTAAAAGTCATACTTGATCGACCGTTACGTCCTTAATCCACCGGCGACACGTCCTTGATTTCCAATCGGGTTAGAGCAGCGGTTCTTAATCTGTGGGGAATTCCCCTCTGGTGAGGAATGGCCGCGTTGCCAGGTGGGGAACCTCGTGCATTTGTTTCCACCCACAAAAAAATTGATAGTATTTCAAAATCTAACGCATTACATCCAAATGTTGGCTTACTTTACAAATCACAACCATTTACAGACTGTTTTAAAAACCAAACCAACAATAATGAGGTATTGTTTGTCAAGTTTGGGTAAAAGTGACAACACTGCTGGGCTAGGAATGTCAGATGCCGTGGAGGGAATGCTTCATTCCCCACCGATGCTGTGGTGGGGAATGGAGAGTTGGCTCACAATAAAGTGAGGAATTGGAGAAAAAAGAACAAGAACCACTGCTTTAGATGCCCCCATCAGCTACCCTCTGTCCAACTCTAGAGGTTATTGAGAAAACTTGCAAAAATTTTCTAGCGGCCAAAAAATTATTTTTTGGGTACTGAGATTTTAGCGTTGATTTAATGAATGAAAAAAAATCAGTTAAGCAAACTATTGTACAAACTAAGCCTATCCCCAATGGTCAAAGAACCAACTCGTATTACTTGAGTCTCTAAAACTCTCCTCGATGTGGCAATCAGAAATGGTCCTACGGCGATACTCAGTACAGCGATTTCACCATCTGTTTCCGACCACCACTCTATAGAATGTCGAATTAATATTGCAAAGGAAAGGCGAAATTATAGTTTTATAACTTATCCTTTGAAAATTCGCTACTCAGCGGAACTATTTCATGAAAAACGACTTTACAGGTCCAATAAATTTCAGAAAATGATGAAATCAGACGATATTGACATGCAAGTTTTAATTTTCAATGAATATATTGTATTTTTCAACCCTTCAGACATCCAAAAACTAAGCCAAAACGCGATGTTCGGATCACGGACGAAAGTAAAGAGCTGAGCAGCACAATGAAAATATACTCGCGTGAGTATAAAAAATAAAGCAGGGCTTTATACAAGAGATATAAGGATCATAAAAAGATTATTTAAAAAAAATCGCGGAGCAAAACAAACTCACTTTCTCCAGGAACTATTATAGGCAAAAATGACGCGAAACGAACGTGGGAAATCATTAGTGAGCTTGCCTAGTATAAAAATTTAGTACGCAGAAGTAATTTTTAAAATCCCTTGGAAGCAGCCATGGATTTCAACACATTCTTCTAAAAAGTAGGTGCTGAAGTCTTTAATACAGCATGAATCTACAAGTCTTTTACCTGACCTGTCCAAAATATTAGAAAAAGTGGTAAGAAATCGACTGTCATCTCAGGTGGACATGAAATTTACTTCATCGAAATCAATATGCCTATATATAAGCGGAACACTTGCAATCAAGATGCGCTGCTTAATTTCACCGAAAAAATACACTGCGACATCGTTCAAAAGAATGCAACACTCTTGCTGCTACTCGATCTCTCCAAAGCGTTCGATAGCGTCGAACATGAGCCACTTCTACGAACAATATTGAACTTAGAAGTATTAATACCATGGTTTGAAAGCTACTTATCAATCGGTCTCATGTAGTCTGCTTAGATAACAAATTGTCTCCATTCATTCAAAACAACTTTGGTGTTTTTCAAGCATGTATTTTTGATCTGCTATTGTTTTCTTTTTTGATTAACGCCTTCCACTCAATGCCTTCTAACACAGGAATCTCTGTGCATGCAGACGATGTTCAAACTGCAACGACAAGTTCTGGGTCGGAATTACTACAGACACAAAAAAACTGGAGCTCTATTAAGCAATCTGAAATCGTTGTATGACCAAAATGGTCTCAAACTAAATGCAAACAAAGTACAATGCATTATTTTTTAATCGAAGGATGCAATTAAAAAAATCCAAATCTGATCTTTACGGTGGAGAATGATGCAATTAAGCCATTTGAAAAAGGAAAAAATTTAAGCATTTGATTCGATCAAAACATGTCCTTCAAATCTCACGTTGAAAAAATTCGCAACACAACTTACTGAACTTAATGTTTTTACACCGTGTAAAAATTACGCTAGGCAAATAATCTAGTTTATTAGCCATTCAATCTTTAGTGTTATTGCGTATTGGCTATTCTAGCCTAGTTTGGAGAGACATACCTTAATATCTTCTAAGATAGTTACAAAAATGTAAGAATTTCGCGGCCAAGATGGGATGCAAAGGTAAATTCTAGAAGAGTGTTCACACAACCTCTCTCCTAAATAAGCTCGGCTACACTCCTATTCAAGAAAGATTCCTCACCAGTAAAGCCCAATTTGTATTTTCCTCTTCATATCTCAGTCTGAGCAATGCTGATATTGCATAATTCCATCTCCCAGCTGTAACCAACCAAAAGCCGCATT
This sequence comes from Platorchestia sp. MABIK, assembly GCA_014220935.1. Taxonomy (NCBI): domain Eukaryota; kingdom Metazoa; phylum Arthropoda; class Malacostraca; order Amphipoda; family Talitridae; genus Platorchestia; species Platorchestia sp. MABIK. The sequence continues at coordinate 9,913 of JACJUY010000405.1, read as the reverse complement.
GGAGGGATAATGTCTTAGTCAATTACCTTTCATCCGAAATTGGGCAGAAAGCTTTGTCAATATAAGGCGCCTTACTGTGGAGCAAACTTCCGCAGAGTATCAAAATCCCTCTAACAATAAAGGAATTAAAGACCAAAATAGCATGTCATTTTGCGTATCAACGATAATTGTATGCCGCAGTAAATACTAAAGAAGTTACGAATTTGTTTCGCGCATCACCCAACATTTTTAAGTTTTCGATCTAAAGTTTGTATAGAGAGCGTATGCGAGACGCTTGCTCATATGCTAGTATTTATTCGCATACGCACAGCAGATACTGCTGAATTGGCAAACCAGCGACTTGCATTTTGGCTATAAATACAGTATTTTTTCTACTAACTATCATCTTGTCACATTACCTAAAACATAACGTCCTTATATTGTCAAGCATTAGTAAATGAAAAATCATAAATTTGTCTATGAGTTTGAAGCATGTTCTTTGAGGCAGTTAATTTAGTTTCATTTTGTTACGTTTGAACGAAAATACATTTTAGAATTTTTGCTATTTCGGCCCTTAAGTTTTGAACGTGAATAATCTTCAAATACTTTCAGCATTATTCCATGATGCCACAAGAGCCAAGGCTCAGATGTCAAGGCACAAAGCGACTGTGAAAAGCATTTCACCGCATGTGTTCATTTTTATATTTCTTTCATTACATTCATTTATTAACATTATCAAACTTGGAATAACTTGCTATGATTACATTTTTATGCATCCCTCAGTCCCTTGAACAAGCATTGACTTGTGCAGTTATGAGACACAGAAATGTTTCCCAACTAATGACTTTTAGTTGCCAGTGAGCTGAAAAGTCTTTACTATGGCTTTTCATTTCTCCAATGCAAATGAAAATTTAGAATTTTAGATGCTGCAAAACACGTCTTTAATTCTTGATAAACACATTTAGGATGTGGTCATATGAAATTTTACGGAAACAAATAAACTTGGAAATAAAACAATGTAAAACATGAAGCGTCCATAAAAATGCAGTCCGCAACTTTTATTTTGGCCACTAAGTGAAATTACACCCTGTTCACAGGCCTGAAACNGAAACGAGGGTTCAACTTTTCCCATTATACGTTCTGATGTGACGCTGTATTCTTACCGTTAATCCATGATGCTACTTTGAGTGGATGCCGCAGCTAAGAAACATCTATGCGGTGAGGCGTCAGTCTCTAATTGTAAGCTCAGTATTTCTTACACATTCATACATGGTTATTCAATGTTTTTTTAGAGTTAAATCACCAGATTCAGAGTTCTTGGGTATGAGCCCAGTTTATCACTTGGCCACTTGAATAAACAATAATTGGTCAAGCAAGCGAGAACGCGGATCAATGCACTAAATAGAAGTGTTCACAAGATCCTCTGCGTCTAAAAACAGTGCGCTGAATTACTTGTGTCACTTGCGAAGTCGAACGCAGAGGTGGAGCGAGTCTCTGGTACAGATTGGGACGAGGTTTGATGAAAAGAAAAACAGTTTATTTCACATAAAGCACAAGCATGAATTGTTGATACATTGGTTTTTAAAATACCTTAATACTAACATCCTTAACTGATAACAACACATCGGTATCGTAATATCCTTGTAAAATCCTGACCAAAGATGGATGAGGATGATAACAGCCGAGGCTGTCGACATTACTGGTCGCGACCACTGAGCGCCCTGGTGCGCGTGCTCTGTTGGAACAAATGAGCATAAGATTTTCAGTCAGAAGTTCATAGCGCGTACAGCTAGACTATTTTTATTGAGCAGCAGCTCCGTCAAGTCTCAATTTATTGAAGTTGTCCTCTCAACTGCGTAGCAATGTAACCAGGGTTAGATTTAAAAAGAAACGTAGCATAACTTCAAAAATTCACAATCGGTTGGTTTTTATTCTAAAACAAACAAAAACTTTGAAAATCCTGTATATATTCATTAATTACTCTACATAAAATTGATTTGCCAACGTGTTATCTAAATTAACTCTCAAGTATCAAATTTTTCTAATTTACTGAGTTATGGTATGTGCAAGAAAGCTTCGAATAATTTCCTGAGCTCAAGTGACTATGAATTTTTACAAACTTTTTAGCTTCATCAGTTTAGATTCACTGTACTTAGTCATTGAATTTTTGCTCTCATTTTATTCAGTACAGATGCGACATTTCAGTAGGCCCTTGTAATAAAAGCATATTTACTCGGTACAACACACACAAATATAAAGAACATCGTGATACTAACAAAAAATATTTAGAGTAGCCCTGCAGAAAATCAGGACATATTTGCCATGTGAGTATTCCAATGCTTCAATATTTCTGAAAGATAAAAACATAGAGATGTTACCAAATGTCTTCAATAAATTGATAACAGTTTAGCTACTTTTCAAAATGCATAAAATATGTAATGCTATTTATTGACATGCCTGCTGAAGTTTAAATGACAATTCCTCGCTCGACTTCTAGATGACGTAGTTTTTTCTTGCGCTTTTGTGTTTTAAATTTGAGACATTAATGGTTCAAATTTTTTGTAGCGAGGTAAGTTTTTCTTTTAATGTTTAAATTGGGAAAGTAATACCTAATACAAGTTAATAGTTGTAATTATTTCATGATAAAATCTACAGTAATTTTTGATGCTCAATATTCAAGTTATAAATAAGCAATTTCCTGAGCATTTACACTAGTGTCCTCACTTGTCCCGTTCGCATTTTTCTGTAATTCGTTCATCCAAAAGTGCACAACAATAAACCTTAAAACTGCAGTACTCAGGCAATATTCAGTGTTTCTCTCAGTACATGATACACAATTACACGCATCAATGTATGATATTTTCAGAACCATAAGCGCATTACAACCGCCTTACAGATCGTACATAGGACGTGTTCTACATTCAAATCACTCAATATTGATATATGAAACCATAAAATGAATTAATGCTTGGATTGTCCAAGGCACTGCAAAACAAGTAAGATGCAAATGATCATTTAGACACCTGAACATAGCACAAAGAGAGAGAACAACATTTAAAGATTCCCTATCGTGGAGTTCACAAATCGACAATTATTTCATCGCCGGAGGGGGGGATGTATTTCTACCCTCTTAATATTTCTGATAGACAATAAATTTGTGCTGCCCAGCATGCTCACCTGATGTCTGGTACGTTTCCTAATCGTTGATTCCATAGTTGCATCGCGTTAGTACGAGGAAAATAAATCTCTGCAGGTCTTCCGCCTGTGCGCGGAAAATGCCGGTGTAAAATACAGTTGGCGACGAAATTATTCGTACACCCCTCGTCTTTCAAAACTTTCTAGAATTACTGCAAAACTATTGTTACCACAGGTATAAGATTTTCACTGGGTGTGAAGCACATATTAGTGACAATAAAACGACGTTTCTAGAACAAAATTTTATTTGTGAAAGATTTAACAAGCTGAACTTCAGAAACACGATAAGACAAAATTATTCATCCAGTGAATAGTATTACACTTTATTGAGGTGAATCTACCATTTGAGTGCATTTCAAATAATCAATAGCGTGGTCTTTCATCTTCATAACATTTAAAAGCCTTTTACTATAAATTTTGACAAGCTTTTCCGTAGTTTCAGATGAAATATTGTTCCATTCTTCTATGGCGATGCGTTTCAATTCCTGAAGATTCTTTGGAGATCTCTTGTTGATGTTGACTTTTAATTCCTGCCACAAGTTTTTAATGGGATTGAGATCAGGACTCATCGAAGGCCATGGCAGCACATTAATCTAATTTCTTTGGAGCCAGCTAATTGCAGACTTGGCCGTCTGATTTGGGTCATTGTCTTGTTGAAATACTCACCGCCTTCCAAGTCCCAAACTATTAACTGATACCTTCAGATTTTCATTCAAAACAGAAATATAATCATCAGAGTTCATCTTCCCATCTTTTTAGCAACATTTCTCACAATCAAATACCATATTTTCACACGCTTTTATTGGAATGATTTTCGGTGACAGAACTTTTTTTCATGGCTCAGACTACGCTCAAAAGATTTTCTAAATACTTGTACTTGCATAAATTCTGCTTTGAAGCACAATAGCCACGCACAACATTACGTTATTACAATTTCATCTCAGCTTGTTAATCAGTAGCATTGTTGAACACCCTTTGGAATAGCCAGCCAGTTTTTCATCGGATTTAAACTATCAGGAGCACGAGTTATTGAAATGTTGAACTAAAGGGCCGCGGACTCTACACCATTGATTTCTCGCACCGTCGGTTCATGGAAATTCCTCATAACCCATTTTGGAAGCGGTATTCGCCACTATAGTAGCATTCATAGCCATAATTGGAACAAAGCACTGGCTCCCCGTCACTCAGAGTGCGTCAATACTCATTTGAAGACAGGAAAAAACGCCACATGATTCAGGTGAATCCAAACAAAACGATTTCGTTAATTATGCAAATGAATTTTCATTTCTCCTATTGTGCTCTTTGAGATGCTCATTCTGTTCAGTCTATTTCAGCTGCCAGTTTTGTGATCGATCACTCATTACGGTGCGCTTAACTTTCCCCGCGTGGAAAAACACCTATTGCGTCTACGGAAATTAGCGCTCCCAGGGGGAAAGTGCGGCCTCGGACAGAGAGTTACGCAGGTTTCATATGTGTTGAAACATTTTGGGATTTTTGTTTCGTTGTAGACCGTTATTTTGGGTTCGCTTCTGTCTTTGGGTTCTGTTCAGTCCTTCTGACTGCCTTCTTCAGCTTTTATCTTGTTTCATTAATTTTTTTCATAACTCACTGTTCCTATGCGAATAGAAAAGTGAGTTTGTGTGGTAACACACCTTTTGTGTAGATCACGGAAGAGGAAACAAAGTAGGTTCATTTTTATGGGAGATAATACACCTCAGCTTGTTCGGCTATCCAATAGAAAGGCTTTATTTCAAACAAACTTTATGACGTCACCAAAACGCCCTGTCGTTAGGCCAATAGTGGAGCCAGCTTTGAGGAGTAGCAGTGCTACCAGATGCAATATGAGCGCTGCTATTGGTTTGCTGCCTTGACGTCAGTAAAACCACACTGTCAGCGAAAAAAAGACTGGTTTGAACCTACCTTGTTTCCTCTACCGTGATATAGGTTTAATGTTCAAAAACTCCACCCTAAATGGTGCCTTCTTCTTTCCTCTCTCTCTATTGAAATTTTTGTTGTTAAGAAGGCTCAAACTTACTTAGCTATCATAATCGTACCGAATCGTCGTAAACTCCCAAGGAATGAAAGACCCGAGTCGGACATTTAATATTGTTGGATCTCTCCCTTCATGATATACTGTATATTGTATACTGTATATGTTTATACTTTACATGTGTATACTGTATATGTGAATACTGTATTTGTATATACTGAATTTGTGTTTACCAAATGTGTATATACTGTATATGTATATAATGAATATGCAAATACTGCACATGTGCAAACTGTATGTGTATATACTGCATAAGTGTATACTGTATATGTTTCGAAAAATCCTTCGGCCTACAAATCACAATTATAAAACGATTTAATATTTTTACATTCCTTCATGTACATATCGGGTTTACTAAACAGTATATATGTAAATATTTGCCAATAATGTATTCAGTTTATTTTTCAGTGATTAACATGCTGAAATATTCATGTTATAGTGTTTTTTTCTTCTAAACTCAGCAACTGCTCCTATTTATTTCAAATCATTGCCTTCCTCCAAGTAATTCAGGCCCATAATTAGTAACTTCTCGATCCAATTAATCGGTGAGACCCCTATTAATTTCAATTTTATTTTGAAAAGTCATGATTAATATTTGTTTAAACATTTGATGTAATTTCGATGTTATTAAATATTTTGATGTTTGTTATCCACATCTTTAAAATTTGTTCAAGAAAGGTATTGAATCCCGCCATTTTTGACGGGCCGTGCAAACTATGTAGTTAGTAATGCTTACCAACACGCTTAGAAAACTAGTCATTAAATGGGCATGATTAAGTCTGAAATTTTTGTCTAAGAAAGTCAAGCGTATGCTGCGAAGTATGAGTGGGACATACTCCTTAAAATCTGTTCTGGTAAAAACCGAGAAATTGATGCTCCCGTCCAATACAGCCAAGTGATCGCTTAATTCATTACTCTAAGATGATGTCCTCCAAATAATTTGTGTATTTCTCTCGACATAAGATGCTTTTTTTTGTGAAGGTGTTGTCCAGTCCTTTGGATCATTACTTTTTAGCTGTAGCCTAGATACCATGAAACATCCTATATTTCCGTAAGTTTGAGAAATTCGTAATGATGATAACCTAAGAAACAGGTTGAAAGGCAGATAAAAAATCCGCCGTCATGTCGCGCTTTAAAATTCTATATTCATAATGGAGCCTAGACGTACCCTATTCGCCAAAATTACGAGAAATCAAGTGTATCCACTTCGAGCGTAATCGTCAAATGATGAAGATAAGGGGTGCGTATAGGAAATATTTGAAGGTGTTAAAACTTAGATTGAAGTCGATTAATAAGAGTTGTTTTAGAAGTGATGTCATCGGAACTGAGCTCAATTCCCTGTAGTTGTGCCGAGTGACGTTGACGAGTAAAAAGTTTTCTCGATAGGTACACTATTCTAAGTTTTCTTTCAATTTTCAATTCTTTTTGACATAAACATTGATAATTCAAGAGAAACTTTAATTGTTAGAAAAAGATCCCACTAAGACATTGACTGTGATGGGTTGAACTGAAGTTCAGTGTTCAACTCAAATTTAAAGTCAATTGTAGTAAGCAATTTTGAAAATAGCATCATTAACTTTATCGGGCCTTCATTTAGCTTTGATTGAGTACGTATGAAAATATATTTAGCGACAACAGTACTTGTTGATAAACAGTGTAGTGGGCAGTATTCTTCAGCTTGACTATGTGGAATAAGTGAACCGTTGAATCTAAGTTCAATCCCATGGTGGCATTCCCTGATATCCTATCCTCCCGTGTTATTTTCTGTTATCCTATCCTCCCGTGTTATTCTCTGTTATCCTATCCTCCCGTGTTATTCTATTATCCTATCCTCCCGTGTT
>JACJUY010000404.1:208924-245034 GCA_014220935.1 Platorchestia sp. MABIK | reverse complement strand
TAAATAGAGCTCATCGAAAACGGCCAGGAAACGACTTTAAACGACCCGAATAAGCCCGAAAACAGCCATCAACTAGACCTTTAAAATGCCAGTTGGATGAAGGGCACTTTTCAAGCCGTAATAGGCCACGTATAGGTAGGAGTCGGTTTGAAGTCGTGATTTATGGCACTTTTGGGCCCTTTTTGACCTTTTACGACTACTTTCCTACCTGAAAAGGGCGATAATTTTCAATTGGGCAGGGCGGTAAAGAATTTAGAATAAAATGCCCACAGAAATGATTCATTCAAAAATTTACAAATATTTAAACTTTCAAATCTTTACAAAATCTCCATTTGTAATTTAATTTACAAAACATTAACGAATGATGGCGACAATGGCCTAAAACAATTATTAACTGCGCAAACTGGTCATCACGACCATTTAACCCGAAATAGAAGTAAATTCATGCTTCCTTATTATTCGAAGGCCCGGTCGCAACACAGTATCCTCTTCATTGGAACTAAAACTTGGAACTCAATCCCTGCGGAGATCCGTGAAAGTAATTCTTACAAGATATTCAAAAAAATCTTGAGTCTCACTTCCTATCAGAATACTAGTAGTGTAAGATCACCCAGTCAAACCTTGTCTCATACATGTAATTTAATCCTAATAATGTAATTTGCCATGGTTGATATCGCCGATCTTCAGTCTGCTCTTACATCGTTTATCGGAAATACTGTTAAATTTGGTCCATGTGAACTATATTGTAAAATGAAGCATCTAATATCAAGTTAAATTATTCCTTGATCAGTCAAATGCGAAACTAGGTTAAGTGAATTAGGTTAAACATTATGGTACACCTTAGAATAACGTTGATGTTAGGATTCCTTAGAAGTCGCTGAACTTATTCGGGCCCACAGGTAGCTATACTCAAATTTGATCATTGTGCTAGACTTAAGAAACATTTTACCTCTGTAGCACCAGTGGTAAGTAATGAGCTCAGAGATGATGTATTCTAACGTAACACAAATTTATGATATTTCCTCGTTGATAATAGTAACACAAAATAGTTTACTAGAGTCAAAAACATGAAAATGATTGTTTTACAACGTAAACCAAAACATTGACAACATCAGTGGAGAAATACGTGAAATGAAATATCTAAGTAATGCTGTCGTAATATACTCACGAGAGGAAGAATTGATAAATTGCTATACAAAACCAACAAATAAATTTTAGGACATGAATAAGAAAAGAAAACGTTAATGTCCTATTAAGTTAACCTATTGTATGAAATTACATCGATTTTAAACATGTCTCAGTTCAAAGCTCCTTAATTGATATACATGAATGGGTGCCATGGTAGTCCATGTCAATTCTTACACAAAAAATGAGAGATAAGATAAATGTATTTCATTGAAAGTTATTTTAAGTTTGACAATGATTATTCATAAGTGTAATAACCGAAATATAAAGATGAACTAAGTGGGGTAAAACCAAGGACGGTGAAACGCTTTTGAATCTCCACATACGCACATTGACATGTGAACTTTGGCTTTTGTGACATCAAGGAATAATGTACAAATTGTTTGTAGACGGTTTATAATCACATCGGAATTGAAGGGTCGAAATGGAAGGAATTGAAAAATATCTTTTGCGTGAAACATCGCGGCAAAGAATCAAAATTAATTAACTTCCTCAAAGAACATGCCTCAAATCGAACAACATAATTCATGATATTATTTTATAAATGCAGAAACCGGTATTTATAGAACAAATGCAAGTCGCTAGATTTGCAGCTTTGCAGTAACTGCTGTGCGTATATACTCGTACATACAATGAAGCACATCTTTTGCTTGGTGATAACGCAAATTTATTAACAATATAAACGCGAAGAACAAAATTCTCAACATTTTTTTGTACGTTTCAGGATAAATCTCATCTTCATCTGAAAAACACACAACATGAAATTAATTGCAATGAGTTATAGACACCAACAGTTCACGAGACTAAAATAAATTTGGTGGAAATGCACTGAGGGAAAGAACTAGACATATCATTTAGTGCTGGTCTACCCCTTAATATTTGCACAGATTCTAAAACGCATACATCAGTGAAATTTGACCCCTTTCCTATGATTGAAAAAATATTGTTGGAGATTATTGAATTGCAATTGTCTGCATGAACACGGATTGCAAAATGGGGTGGTTGTCCTAGCCTTGATCCTGTGCGGTAGCTGACTCCCCTATGCTCAGCGATCCTCTGTCCTAGGGTACGACGTGTGCAACCGACGTACCTGGATGCACACTGTGCACAAATATATTAAAAAACAATTGAGGATCGCATCGCAATGGGAAATTTTTCCTTGAAACTGAAAAACGACCTAATACAAAAGTTGTTTACAAAATAACATGCAATTTGGTATTGAAGTATTTAACCACAAGAGATTTCAGCTCGTCTTCTAGTTTCTCGGATTGAGCACCGAAAAATGGGAGAGAAATGGCTTTTTATTAGGATCATTGGTGGACGGAAGACTGTTGAGCTTTTTGGACAAAAACTTCTTCAACTGGAACTCTATTAAAATTACCGGATATCCACAGTTAAAGAAAAGTTTTTTGAGAGTTTCAAACTCAAAATGCATTACAGTAAAATGGATGGAATTAAGAAGGCTCAGTTTAATAGCGTCTTGATGCTATTCACTAACCCAGGTGTCTGAAATGGATACCGGTCTTGACCGGGGGAAAGCGTCATGGCGTCCTGGTAATTATAAGGCATTTGAAAAACCAATGTATACAAGGTGAAATGTTTCAGGCTTGAATTGAAAATAAAGCATCCTTAGATGCTGATGTTTGTTGTTTTGATATTGAAAGCCATTTTACCAATATTCCACTCGTAGAAACTATTGGGTTTGTTTTTCCAAATTATTTACAGATGGTTCTGGAGTGATTTTTGGGCTAACGAGGTCATATTTTAAATCCCTTTTAGAATTGGCCGTTCTTAATTCTTTTTTTTTCTGTTCGATGCTCGTCTCTTCCGTCAACTGGAGGGGTGGGGAGTGGGTTTGCCGCTAGGGCCTACTTTTGCTAACATTTTCATGTGCAATTATGAGAAAATCTGTATAGAAGACTGTCCTGCTGACAACCCATGTTTTATAAGAGGTACGTCGATGATGCTTTTTGCTTTTCAAAGAACAAACTGATGCATCTCAATTCTTTGATAATTTGAATTCTAAGCATAGTTCGATCAAATTTACAATGGATGGGGAGAACAACAACAACATTCCTCCCCTTGATTGTTTCGTCAGTAAAGTGAATGGCAGATTTCAAACATCCGTTTATAGGAAAACAACGTTCTCTGGACTAGGTTTGAGTTTTTTAGTTTCAGTATCTTTAAATTCAAATTGAATAGCATCAAGACGCTTTTAAACCTTGCCTTCTTAATTTCATTCAATTTTACTGTAATGTATTTTGAGTTTGAAACTCTTAAAAAAATTTCTTCAACAATGGATATCCAGTTACTTTATTCGAGTCCCAGTTGACGCAGTTTTTGTCTAAAAAGCTTAATAGACTTCCATCCACCGATGACCCTAATAACAAACTTTACATTTCTCTTCCATATTTCGGTGCTCAATCAGAGAAACTTAGAGAAGGGCTGAAATCTCTTGTGGTTAAATACTTCAAAATTAATTTACATGTTATTTTTGTGAACAACTTTTGTATTAGATCGTTTTACAGTTTCAAGGAAAAACTTCCCGTTGCGATGCGATCCTCAGTTATTTATGAATATAGTTGTGCACAGTGTGCATCAAGGTACGTCGGTTGCACCGGTCGTACTCTAGGACAGAGGATCGCTGAGCATAGGGGAGTCAGCTACCGTACAGGATCAAGGCTAGGACAACCATCCCATTTTGCAATCCGTGTTCATGCAGACAACTGCAATTCAATAATCTCCAACAATAATTTTTTAATCATAGGACAGGGATCAAATTTCACTGATGTCCGCGTTTAGAATCTCTGCATATTTTAATGGGTAGACCAGCTCTAAATGATACGTCTAGTTCTTTCCCTCGGTGCATTTCCGCCTAATTTATTATGGCCTCGTGAACCGTTGGTGTCTGTAACTCATTGCAATTAATTTCATGTCGTGTGTTTTTAAGCTGATGATGGGGTTCATCCTGAAACGTACAAAAAATGTTTAGAATCTTATTCTCCACTTTTAAATTTTTAGTATATAATATCTTCACTGGTAAGAGTGATATATTTCTTTCTATATTTTTCAAGCACGCAGTGAAGTAAAATACATCTTTTTACTGCTGTGCTCCCAGTTGATTCTACCACTGCAACGGATATTACAATAATTATTGAAGTTAAGCCTATTGTATCATGAAATTGTTTAAAAAAACAATGGGCTGATTTTTGTATTAATTTTTGGAAATGGACTGTTTTTCTGTTTTCTTTCCTTCTCTTAGTAAATTGTCAGAAAAAAAGTAATAAGATCCAACGTGGAAGAGACCTGAACATTCCTAGTCTGAGTGTTGAATTTAGCGCAGAAAGGTTACGAATATAGGCTTTCTTTAATTTCTTTAGGCTTTCAAATTGAACCGTTTAGTTCATCTTGACTGAGCAAGCGGCTCCTCTGCTAATGTAAAAAATGGAGATAATTCATGAAGGACATAGGGAGACTCGTTCACTTAACGCGATTGTATTCTCCCGCCTCAAAGTAAGCTCAGATAAACATAAAAACTTTCGTGAAGCAAAGCAGGGTATGATTTTAAAACTGAGAGATAAAAATAGTTGCCTGCAACAAATGCGAGTATACTCATTTTTTTCAAAGTTGAAAGCAACTTGAATTTTCAAACTCACTTTGACTTAATACATTTACGTATTTACATGTCGGATTTCTTGAATAAAATAGAAAAACTTAATAGAGTGACATGTCATGTTCCTCGACATTTTCTTCCCTCAAAGAAAGCTGTGTTGACTAAATGAGTGTCATAAATCTATACAAACACTCATTTATGCATAATATTGTTACTTCTATGAGCATGTTCGTTATCAGTCGTAAGCCCAACATAAAGAAGTAATCTTAAAATCAATAACTTCCATGAAAGACAGTATCAAAGCTGTAGCTGTTTGCTCATTTTTTTGTCATCTACTGCGAAAATACTGTATTTATAGTTTCAAAAAGTAAATTCCCAAATTTGATCCAACACATTGGGTTAAAACTTTTTTAATTGGTGGGAATGCCTCAACAAATAGTTTAATTTCTACAACAGTGATTGAGTTTCATCATGTTGCATCAGAAATTGCTTTGCGTCAGAAATAATTCCCGCATTCACAACTGAAATTACGCACCGTTCCTCAGTCAACATTTAACCACCTCGTTCTTATTCGGAAATGTTAGTTGGTGGATCACAAAGGGCCAAAGACATGAAGACATGAAATAAAATTACTTACATTTACTCGTGAGATTTACCCAAGAGGCTACATTACCCTACGCAAGTTACATAAACAATACAAGCACGGGTACAACCGAGTTATCCGACATTACGCTGCCAGTTGACTGAGCAATTTAGTAACGATCTAATCACATTTTTATTCTTCCCTGATATATGTAAATATTAAAGCCTCGCTAGAAATTGTTCGATGCCATGCATGGGTAAGAATAAAATACTAATGTAGAAAATATTTTGTCGTGTAAATTAATGTTTCACAAAATTCTTTTACTGGCTATAATTCAATTGACATAATAGACCATGATTTGATCTACCTGAAATGCAAGCTCATGATACGGTGAAGAATTTCTGTTAGGATACCACTAGTAAAAGTGGGACGAAATTCTGAACTAGTGATATAATTTACAAGTTCATGATTTAATTAAAAGCCTAATATTCGTGTTTTTGTGATCTTAAAACTTTCAGTGCAGCTCAGTAAATACGCCACAGTTACTATGAAGTAAAGAACTGTGACCTCCTTTACCTCTTGAGGTGCGAGAGTCATTATTTGGGCTTTTAAAAAAGCAACACCGCATGTTGTTTGTCGAAATTAGAGAAGAGCAAACGGAAATTTCGCGGCTCTGGCATGAGTGAGAAAAAAGCATGAACACGTGTGAACACCATAAAAATGTCATGAGCATTATCTTGGAAGGCATAGTTAGAATTTATATTATAAATGGGCCTCAATTGACTGTGGGAATACTTAGTGTGGACTTACGGTTCTGCACTTGGCACATCGCGTTTGGCACAGCTTCAACAGCAGCGCACCGCAACACATGTTGAACGTGCTCTCAGTGTCTCGGAGACTTTCAAACGATGTAGAAGTACATTCGATTTGCTCAAGTGCAGTGAATGGTTACCCAGTGCTTTCCCATATCGAGCACAGTACTGTGCTTATCACACATTTGTGGATTACATCGTGGTTGTTTTTTTAATCTCTAGGCGATCATCTTTACATCGTTTTTTCATAAATTTTGGGATTATTAAGAATCATCATTTTTATTCGTCGAATAGCCTGTAGAAACTCATTTCTACAGGAATAAAATAAATTATTAAGCTTCTTTATACTTCTGCTGCAATTACAAAAATTCATTAACCTTCGCCAAGTGAGTAGTTTTAAGTGCGTTACTGTTTTGTGGAAGATTTTTCCCGTACTGTTCCCTGTATCCGAAAACTCGAAATTTTCAGCATTGAATAAAATCATGTTGCTCTATTTGCGAATAATTAAACAAAAGTAACCGAATTCAGCATCAAAGGCGAACAAAACTGAATGACGGGCGGTTGCAAGCAGCGCTTCCAGTACTAATGTAAGACTCTGCGGTCATGAGCAATATTTTCGTTTATAGTGGAACGCCTGGGGACTTTCCCGATTGAAATTGAAGCAACAATTGTGTTTCCTTCTAAACTATTTATTATTTTTATTGTCTGTTACTCTTCATGAGAGAATGACTTTAACACTTTTTAAAACGCATATCTCATAAATGCCCTGTGTGTAGTAAACGGACTTCTTCCTGCACACACCACGGAAGAGGAAGACCTCATGTCACCACTAAATCCGACAAATCCGGCTTCTAGTCCCGTCTTGATTAATTTAGTCAATGATTTGTGTTGTGCTACGTGGGAAGGTTCACTGAAGTGGAATATAGTTAGGGCATGACTAGAATAAAATGAGTTAAGCCACCTCCGGTTGCATCATAATGGCGAGAATTTTTGAACTTTTTCATTTGACCTTTGCTTCTGTGTCTTTATTTTGTAGTAGGATACCGCGGAGTCGCATTTCTAAGCTATGTTAATCTCTATCCTCTAGGTACAACTTACCGTTTACATTCGCCTATTTACCATACACTCCGAATCGTTACGTGTAATTTCGTAACCAATTAGGCATAGTTGTCATCATTTCCTTCAGGTAACTTTGTATTACTCATTTTCAAATACACTGTTCTTCTTGGATCGATCATTCGACCTTTCTTCTAGAAATTGAATTACCATTCAAGATTAGATCCAGTTCCACTCCCACAGTCAATACAGTAAACTTCAGATCTTTCAGTTCACAAAACAAAGCTTCCATTTCCTGCTGTGTATCGATATATATAACTTTATTCCAGCTATCTGATCACTATTCTCTACTCCTATAGATGATTATTATGAGATGATTTTCTGTCCAGATTGAACACTGTAAATGTGAACTCTTACATTTCTTTTCATCAATCGAAAACTTCTTGTATAAGCGTTATTTGTTACGCTGTTTCTGCAAGCCCATAACTTGGATCATGCTGGCGAATTAAACTTTAGTCTGCATTTCACGGGAATTTTGTAAGGAAAAGAGAAAGATTAGCTTTCCTGAGCCGCGTTTTAAAAAAAATACGTCTCTGTAGTCTTACAATTGGCAGCGTAAGTCCACTTAGAAAATCTAAGATGCCAGCTGTTTCACTATGATGTGGCGCTAAAACAGTTAAAATTCCTCAGTTACAAATTGCTGGTTGTCCTGTGGGAAACGTGACCCTAAATTGATTATTCTTATTTCATGAGGATGACAATTGAATGATTTCTGTGGTGAATTATGCCAGCATGACTTCTGTCTTCTACATGACTTCTGGCCATCTGAGGAGAGAGGAGCGCGTGTACCGAGAAGGTTGCATTGACCGAGGAGTTACGAAGGGCGTTCGCTGAAGAGAACAGCTTTGGAGACCGCGAAAGCAGTAAATTTGAGGTGCTGCCCACACAGCCAGGCAGTGCCCTGCCTCAGTCTCCGCACTTGTACTTGTTACTGCTACTTGCGGGGAGACGCATTGTTACTATACACTTGTTAATACAGTAAAGACTGTCAGGCGGCTGCTCGTATCGCCCGTTATATCGCCCTCCTGCAACGCACAATAATACTAGGAAATTATTGAAATTTGCGTCAACACATGTTCTAGCTGATCGACGCTACTGCCCTCTTGGGTGAATGAGCGAGTTTCATCTTCGAGCAAAGTAGGTAATATTTTAACATTTTCATCATCGACGTTCAGGAAATCAAATAATTTACCAGAATAACGCGATATGCTAAAATTGCCAGTAACGGATAAGTGAGTGCAGCGTGTGCAGATGTAAAATTTATTTTACTACAAGACAATCCAACATACAGCTGTAAAACTGGCAGTGCTGTCATACTTCTTCTTAGGAAATGTTAGTCTCAATAGAGAGCTTTGAGATCACAACTTTTCTTATCTACCATTCTTGTGTGTGTGTCTGTGTGTGTGTGCGTGTGTGTGTGTGTGTGTGAGTGACGTATTGCGCCAAGCGATCAACCACATGTTAATGATCTTGTTTTTTTGCGCAATTTATCGTATTTTGACGAAGTTTTTGATTTAACTGTAACATTTCGAATAACATCATATAATGTATATTTTTATGATGCAGTTTCATAGTTTCGCAAGGTAATGTTTATTTTAAAGCTTTAGTCCCACAGTACTTTTCTAATGGATCGGGTTATGAAAGAAAATTCGTAATTGGCTTAGTAATGAATGTTTACTGTTCAGTTGCTCTCTCCTCTCCCTATCTGTGAATATACTAAAATAAAATAGTGAACCCCTTTGATAAAGATTCTATACTCGTAGTAAAAAAACAGATGCTATGCACAAGACGCCTCCAGCCTTGAGTCAATCAATGGACGGGAGATAGTTGATCATGCTCAGCGTGCGCTGCGACTTACTACAAGACGCTAGAACGAAAACAGGATTGTGAGCTGAGACCCGCAGAAGCCGAGATCAGCTGTAGGACGGGTGCCGCCCTCGTGTAGGTTGAGCACTTGGGCACCTCAGCAGTCGCCACTGATTGCGCTGCTGCGCTCGGAAGAGTACTTACGTATCTCGCTCAGTGTCGTGTCGTCCAGTGTCTGCGTCTCAGTGCACCAGTTATTCTCCGTCCGTTAGAGTCATCTGTTTTTTTATTCACATGTCGAGTTCTGCGTGAATCAATCTGGCTTTACACATTGAGTTTTGCTTGCGTGTTTGCTCCCGTTATTTTTTTTCCTGAAAAAATCATGTGACATTGTGGATTATCTGTAGATGCGGCAGAATAATCGCTTCTGTAAACTGACTTCAATGTGACTTCAATGTAAGTTACGGCGAGGACACACCAAAGTATCAGAAACTATTTACAAGGGCGCATTAGACCAGTTTTACTCTCCTGTGAGTCTCTACGTCTGACCAACTCTGAGATTCATGAGCGAGTGATCAAGGCTAACTGCTCTCAGATTGCTTTATTATTCATGCTCTAAGAGACCACCTAACTCGACAGGTGCACACTTGAATGGGTGTAGCTTTCTCTAAATGGCAGAAAACTCGTCATGACACAGGGAACGATATTTTTTGCGTATGCATAAAATTGGTAGCACTAGTCTACGCTTCAAAACTTTTTCAATCGGTCAAAAATTTCTCCAATGACTGAAGATTATTTTCAATCCCCAAATTTTGGATAGAAAATTATTCCATTCCTTCGTAATTATTGGGCGATGTTCCATCGAGTTTTGAAGTTAACATCTACGAATTTTTTTCTTAAACACTGCTCTTTTTGGTGCGACTGGTCATGTTTAACTCTCACTATCGATTTTTACTTTCTCGAAATAAATTTACCAAAGAATGTAGCATGCGCAGGAATATAGCTCGTACTGAAAGGAGATGGTGTCATGTATTTGATCATTGCTGGTGGGAGTTCGTGTGAGATCATGAGAGCACTGAGGTAGCTTTTTGTGCCTTACTAGTGTTTGTGGGCACACATCGAGTACCATTCACACCTGAAATGACCAGTTTTGAATTTGTTGCTACGTATTTCACTACTTCAAATCGGAGGATGGAATGCCATTTCTGTGCATTTAATTTCCTTCTGTCAGTAGTAGCGCTGAGGATGATAGTGCTTCCTCATACATACCTTCATAACTTAGTGATTTCATAAGTGGACGAAGTCCTCGAGCTCTGCTTAGCGTGAGAATGTTAATTTAGGTCAGTTTGTTCACCCTCCGATGACGAACAAATTAGAATGCTCTGGCACGTTCGAGCAGCACACAGTGTTCAAATCTATCACGTGCTTTGATTCTGCGAGGAATGCGTTCCTCATCCACAACTCATTTGGGTCGGTGGCTCGTGGACCTACAAAATATAGCTCAATCAATGATGTTTCTTCCCTTTCTTTCTTTTCAGATGCGCTGTATACCATCTATGTTTTTCAACTGAATGCGTTCAGTCACTCAGAAAGTGACGGCAATTGCAGTCAGAAATTAAACTATTTCTTTTCCAGATTATTTTTATTACTCTATAAGGTGCTTTCTTGAGTAACTTGGTCATGAATTTTTTCGTATGCAAATGGGAATCACTTTGTTTACTGTAACTGCATTTTGATATATTTCCCTGTTTCACGAGTAACTGGATTTGTGCAGTGAAGTTTTAACACATCAGCTGGGAATAGACAAGTGAGTGAGGTTTTCAAAATTTGTGTTTTCATTGTAAAGTTCTAGCTTCATTTTTTAATAATTTCAAAATTTTAATTTGTTGTGAAATATTGATACTCAAAGTCAATAGTTCTTTAGAATAGCTGTATTGGAGTGCTAAGTATACTCCGGTGTTTACGAAAGTTTTCTTGTTTAATATGTGGTTGTTGTGCATAATGAAATGAAGTTGTTTTCTCTTCTCACACTCGAAAAAAATGTTGTTGTGGTGTAACGAAAATATGTTGCTGTTGTTGCTGTTGCTTGAACCTGCTGCCAAAAGCTGCTGCTGCTCTTCCTGTGTTGGACAAAACTGTGAACATCATCCGGCGAGCCTTAGACTCGTGTGCAATGGTACGAATAACTGGCGGTGTAACTCCACCTCATGGCCGTCAATGCAGTGTTTCAATTCACTTTCCAATACTGCCTGTTAATTCCTCCTTCATTGAATCAATGTTACTCACCGCTTCAGGAGTGTTCCTTCTTTTGGTCCTTGTGTGTACTGAAGAATAAGTGCTCTCCATCAATGAGTGCTCCATCTTCTCAAGTTTCACTTCGGCAGTTGTGGCTGAGCACGTCAGCACCAACATTCCTCTTGCAATTCAGCGTGGCTGGAAGGCTTGCTATGCTCACACACTGTCTCTTGGCGAGCTGCTCCACGTCATTATGTTGCTTGTACAAGTGTCCCGATCAGCCTCCTGAGATGTCCGAGTGCTGGGTGTCACACTTCACTCGAGTGTCGTTTGAATCAATGTCTAACAGCGTGGAATCTCCACATTCTACCTGCGCTGCTCTTCAGCGAGACGGGCTCAGGTGCTCTCATGGCGTATGTAATACCGTCAGAACTCCGGGGTCTTTATTTCCGCCGGAGCTGGTCGGGCTCTCTGGTGAGTACTCCTGTGATTTTGTACGCCTGTTGCTGTGTAAATACTCTATGTTTCAGCCACATGTGCATGTGAAGGACAGCCTGTTTCGTGGTTTATTCATTCACTCGTTTCTTGATCATTTGAAATTTTTTAAAACCCATCAGAGTATTAACTAGAGGGATAATGTTTTAAAGTCACGATGTCGGTTCGGAATTTTTGTTGAAATTATCTTCCGATAATCCTAGAGGAAAGTGACTTTTCAAGAACTCTTTGGGAAATTCTTCTCATGCCTCAAATGTTGCTCCCAACACACCTCATTCCTTTGTTTTCAGATGGTAAACGAAAATTCATCAAGATTTAACATTGCACATGAGAATATATCTTTCACAGAGTACAGCAACATACAATTTGAGTTATTTCTTTCACATTTATTCATCTTTTAAGCGTCACCGTGGACGAAAACTGGCAAAACACAAAGCGTTTCACGAGCCCCCTTCTTTTGACTTGCGACACTCTCTCACGTGAAGTTTGAGTCTCAGCGTCCTTGTGTTGCAGAGCAGCGATGTGTTCTGGAAGCTCACGCGATGTTGAGGACAAGATTATTCTAAAAAGCAAGGCGAAAATCGCTACACGTATAGTCATTTTCACTGTTCCCTTTACCAATTTTACTGAGATTTTTTGCTGAAGATGGACAGTTAGTCCGAAACGTTCAGTTTTATTTGATCATTTTTAATGAAAATGACTATACGTGTAGCGATTTTCGCCTTGCTTTTTATTCTCAAGCTTAGAAGCATCAATGCTGGAGTTATTTCAAGATAATTCTACCTTAAAATTTTCGATAACTCTACGATTTAAAATGTCGATCTTTGCTCGCAAATTTTGGGTCTCAGCTTATGAGACATTTGTTTTTGTATCCTAGAGCACAACTGAGATAATTATTGTTTCGAAGTTTGGCGTATATCAGATTTGTGTCATGTGACCCTTGCATGTATTCGTATAGCCCTTCACATTATTTTACACAAACCAACACCATTCTCGATAGTTTTTATATTTTTTGTGTTATTCTCTCATTTTGAGACCCATCTCGTTAAAATTTTTACATTGCTTTATCACAAGTTATTTTATTTGTAGACGCTGCAACAAATGCCTCATTTGAAATGTTTTCTGAGTAATAACATTCGAACAATACTTTGTGTGAGTCACTGAAGATCGATAACGGTTACAAGCGTAGGCGTTCAATGTATCGCTATTTTGTTACATCAACCAAGCAACACAATTTGATATGAGTATTGACCATTCACACAT
This sequence comes from Platorchestia sp. MABIK, assembly GCA_014220935.1. Classification (NCBI taxonomy): domain Eukaryota; kingdom Metazoa; phylum Arthropoda; class Malacostraca; order Amphipoda; family Talitridae; genus Platorchestia; species Platorchestia sp. MABIK. The sequence goes on along the minus strand of JACJUY010000404.1, from coordinate 231,926 downwards.
ATCCCAAATCTAAATGCCAGAAGAGAAAGTCTTCAGTTTTGCATCACTGTAGCACACACTTTGCACACAAGGTTTTTTACCCAAGTACCACAACAGCGTGGGCGTTGTTGATAGATCAACAGAAAGTTTACTCGATAGAAGAACTCTTCACTTACCTCTCAGAGGGATGGCAATGATGCCTCGCACTGTCTCCTATAAATGAGGTCCGCAAACTCGAGGCTGCAGATCGATCACCAGGACGCAGTAAGAAACAACCGAGGCGCAGAAGATGCCTGCGGTGCGGGCACCCGCCCACTGCCGCCAACGCCGCTACAGCGTCGTGCCGCTCCTTCGCGCTCTTGAACTTCAATTTTACGACACAAGTCTAGTCAGGGACGCGTGAGGACTGCCCGAGTGTGTGGGCTGGTGTGTAGTACTGCGTGTACTACTCCAGCGTGTGGCCTGAAGTGTAGTACTGCGCACAACATGCGTTAGGATATACGTGCCTGCGTGTTTATGTATGAACATATGTGATCAAATAATGGTCACATATGTTCAATTTATATTCACAAAAGAAATAAACGCTCTTTGCCTTGGACATTAATATGCGAGTATATCTTTCTATGTGAAGAAAATTGCAACTGTTTTCTGATGGGTGTGCCAAAATTAAACAACCACATAAACGCCCACAAAGTTTCAACACAGAGCTTCAGAAATTTTGAGTGTCTTGAGTGTGAGAACTGAGTGATGTTCTGCTTAGCCTAGGTGCGTTGTTCATCAACCAAGTTTCACGAATTGGCTCTTAGAGCTTTTCAAATGTGTATGTTGAAGGGATCTTTTGAAGATGTCTTTATCTTCTGTAATATTATTTCAAAAACGCGCTTGAGAAAGATGTTAACCTACACTCTCATAACTGATGTGAGGCCAAGTTTAACGAGAGGTGATGAATCCAAAAGCCGCGGCGCGTGGCAGTGCTCCATCTGCTGAACAACGTCGATACATTTCTGTTCCTGAATAATTTTGTCAGCTTGGATGTTACTCACTTGTAAGCGCCCTGAAGGATGCAATTTTTGCTCCTTGCAACTGTCCGAATACTCAATCTTACTCGTGCTTTTTATCAGTCGTGATTTACTGGTTCGCCAATTGCTGATCGGTTACAACTTCTGTGTTGTAAGACATTTGTGTTCGATTTGATTAATTTATTTACGGCGAAGAAATGGTACTTCAATTTCAACATCACATTTTCTGGCACAGAACTAAACTTGACTTGGCCATAAATTTGTGAAAATAAGAAAATGATCTTCACCAATAATTGTAGTCGTAACTTCTGAGTAAATGCATGCAAATTTCAGAGCAATTTAAGCTGTTTTTTTCAGAAAATTTCATTCTGTTTAGTAGTCACTGTTGCTTCAACACATTCATTCATGTCGCAACAGTGAGCAAAACTTTCACACCTCAAGAAGAAAACCTCGCTCATATGCTGAACTCAGACTTGATAGATTTCAGGATCTTAGAAGACGCTTGTACCAGCTTCACTCTCTCACACCTTTTACAGCCAGTGCCGAATTACCCATGCAGTGATCGTCAGGAGAGTTTGTGCTTGTAATTAACAGTGTGCCACCTGGTTGAACTCAAGTGAACAACGCTAGAGTTCCTTCGCTTGTTTCCTTGGCTTGCTCATCTGCCATGTTATGTTATCCATTCAACTTCAGCCCCTCAGTTTGTCGCTGTAATTGATGTGCTCTCATCTCATTTAGTAGAAACTTGAGACGATCTCAGCCCTACCTAGTCTTTGCTAAGTTTATAGTCGCACGCACACACAGGGCAAGAAAAATACAATTAGCGTGAGGAATTATTTTCATTGCTGTGGAGCGAGCGATGGCGTTTACGGGTTGTCTATATAAAGGTAATACATGCCGGCGGTAGATGCGAATGCGATGCTAAGCCTTGTAAAGAAGAGGCGCTTTAAAGGGCACGGTCTTAAACGGTGCTGGTGAAAAAGACTGGCGATTGAGGTGCCATCGTATTGCTTTTATCTACATAAAAGTCGCATCATTCAGAATTACTGGTTTCTGAAGCAATTGTTTTTGGAGGTTGCGTAAGCTTTTTGCTGTGATTTAGGAGAAATAATTCCCTGATATGTTCATGCAGAGTGGTGTTTATTCGTGTACGTTACATCGAGGAAAATGTTTTGCCATATTCATCTCGTTCGAGGCAGGTTGACTGGGTAGCAACAGCCTTGAGAAGATGCTTACACACTTGGCAGAAATTCATGTTATGCATTTTATCAATGGAGACATTCAATACTTCCTTAACGCTCAGCAAGCATAAATACAGTATATTAGCGTTTTTTTTTAACTACTCATAAAAGTAATTCGTTAGGTGATTTTTTGTTCATGATTTCGTTGAACGAATTGGAAAGTAAACCATTGTCAATGAGGCTGTTACTAAAAAAATTTTCTCTCTGAACAAATTCCTTTTTGAACTGTCAACAGCCCATAACGAAACATTTAGTTAATGATTATATATACAAATTTCTCTCCACTGATTCTTTTTCTTGTCTCAGCAAGGACATGACGCGTGGAACTTACGTAAATAGATGCATTAATGGGAATTGATGTATTGTTTTTGAGAAATGAGGTAAAATATAAAGTTTATGATAATACGCTCATAAATAAAATAAATCACATGTTACATCACGATCAGAATGACGGTGCCGACAAGTTTCATAACGCTGAATTAGGTACGTCGAAACGTTGCGTTTTACAATTAGACAGATATATAGATTTTTATGAATTGCTGTGTTTTAGCACAAAAATGCTAAGAGCATTCCTGAACAAACTTACACGTGTAGAAATTAGACTATTTCACAAGGCTGAAAAGATAGAAAAGAAATTATGCAAGTGCGTGTCAGCCGTTTTGTTCAATGAAGTGTGTGTGAGAGAAGGGTTTCTCCCGACCCACACGGACGTTCGCCTCTATGACGGAGGGGCGAGACTCTCTACGCTGACGTACGATTTTCGGAAGAAATTTTCACAGCGCGAGTTAGATCAAAAATTAAAATTGAAAATTTAACTGAATGATGAATTGCAGCAATAATATGAACATATTCGAAGATCAGCACGGCAAGAAGTTTTGGAAGAGTTCGAAGAAGCACTCCGTTTTACAAGAACTCGGGAACACGATAGCAATTTGGCATCAGTTTCGCGTAAGCTCCGTCGAATTTACGACGGTAATTTGATTTTGCTTGAACAATGTAAGAAGTACTTAAATTTAACTGATGTAGTATTGAACGAACATGAAATTGATGTTTTAAATTTGGGTTGGAACCATCACACTAGAAGTAGATTTGATCCAATTAAAAAGCAGCTGCAGTTGGAGTTCGCGTATCAAAATATTCTCAAACAAAGTCGTGAAAGTTTAGTTACAGTGGAACCTAACTTAGACGCCGCATTGATAGCTGAGAGCACTCGGCAATTTACGTTCAAATTAAGAAATAGTCATTCGCAAAGCTGACAAATGTAACATATACGAACTTTTTAAGCCCGATGTGAATAAGCAAAAGTTAGACCTTATACTGGCAGATCATACTAAGTTTGAGCGGTTACAACGGGATCCTACTGAAAAGATAAAGAAAAGATTGAATCAGCTAATTTCTATTGTTAATGCTGTTCCGAACCCTTACAATTTGGAAAAATTGAAAGGGCATTACTAACATGGTTACATATATGGCAACGCAAAAATCAATCAGAATCAAAATAATCCTCCCTGAAGGCCAATAATTTCACAGGTCCCTGCAGTAACCTATTCAGTGGCTACATAAATAAAATTATATTGCCATATCTCCCCAGAAAAATATGTGCTCCGCTCATCAGATGAATTTGTGACACTGTTGCGCAGCAAAACTCCTACCGGTATAATAGCTTCACTAGACGTAGAATCAATGTTTACTAATGTACCCGTGCTAAATACGAGTGCTATAGATATTATTTTGGACTATGTATACAATAGAGATGACGCTGCTCCAACCGGATCTGTTTCCTCGACATATTTTGAAGGAGCTTCTCATAATTTGTACAACCGAAGCTCCATTTAAACCTATTGATGACAGTTTGTTCCGACAGGTGGATGGCGTTGCAATGGGTTCCCCTTTTTAGGACCTACTTTTGCTCACTTTTATATGTCATTTATTGAGAACTTGGTGTTAAATAAGATGGATGTAAAACCGAGCATTTACTGTATATGTGGACGACATTTTTGTTGAAATACAAGACGTTGAGCTTCTGGAAACATTGAGGGGTTTGTTTGTTGAAAAATCTGTTTTGAATTTCACGTATGAGTTAGGTCTACACAGTAAGCTCCCATTTTTGGATGTTCTGGTTGAAGCTTCTAACGAGACATTCCATAGTTCCGTTCATGTCAAACCTTCCCATTCTGGTTAAACTATTAATTACGATTGTGAACCTCCGCAAATCTATACAGAAGGTGTCATCCACACCTTGATAAATAGAGCTCTTAAAGTGTGCAGTAACTGGGAAAACTTTCATTCCGAAATACTTCGAATTAAACGCTTACTTGTAAATGATAACTCTCCTAATACCTTGATTGATAAAACCATTGATGATTTTTTGAACCGGATCATGAGCAGTGACAATAATTCAGTGAATGCAAGCCGTATTTTTTACAAAAATCAAATGCATAATAATTTCAAAATTGGCTTTAAAAACAATGTTAAAACCTTTGTTAAGCCAATAAATCAAGAAAATTCTATTAAAGTTTGCGTGCATTATATAAATCTTAAAATCAGTGATCAATTTGTAAAAAATAATCTGTCTGCATCTGGGGTCAACGATCTGGACAAGGCCAGTGTGATCTATCAATTTAAATGTAACAGAAGAGAATGTAAGTCTCTTGATTAACGTTACATTTGCATGACCAGAATGACCCTGAAGCAAAGATTAACAGCTCATATATATTAAGGTTCCATCTTCAATCATTTTCGTGTTGACCATAGTTGCACACCATCCAATGAAGATCTTTTCCCTAACATCAAAATTCTAAATAATGTTATTAAAAAAGATCATATTCAAATAATTGAAGCAATACACATTCATGAACTTAAACCATCCCTTAATGAAAACACTAATGATTTTTTCGCTCTTAAACTGTTTAGCAGAACTTCAGCTTGTTAGGTATGACGATGCTGCTCGACCATTTTGCTCTTGTCTCTCATGTGGTGAACATCGAGGCTTTTGTACAATGTCGCTAGGCCTGCTACTAATTCTGTGATAAAAAAGTTGATCCGTGTCTAGTCGCTTTCGTCTTTTGTGATCCACATATCTAGGCTATATTACTTAAGTTTTAGTTTTTGCGTTTTTCCAATGTGACTGAAAATTATTCTGAATTTTTTTCAAGCCTGAGGATGATGTTAGATACGTCGAAACGTTGCATTTAATAATTCGACAGAAATATAGATTTTATTGAATTGCTGTGTTATAGTACAAAAATGCTATGAGCATTCCTGAACCAACTTACACGTTTAGAAATTATACTATTTCGTAAGGCTGAAAAATTAGAAAAGAAATTCTGCAAGTGCGTGTCAGCAGTTTTGTTCAATGAAGTGTGTGAGAGAGAAGGGTTTCTCCCGACCCACTCGGACGTTCGCCTCTATGACGGAGGGGCGAGACTCTCTACGCTGACGTACGATTTTCGGAAGAAATTATCACAGCGCGAGTTAGATCAGAATTTTAAAATTATTTTAAATACTGAGTCCCCCACCTTGAAACTACAAAAATCATTTTCTAATGTCATTTTCTAGAATATCTTTTTGTAAAATCATTTTCTGAAATATCTTTTGACATCTCGGAGAGAGGAGAAAAGGAGGGAGGGGAGGCAGTTAAATCCTCTATTTAACATAAACGAATAATGCTAGGAAATATTTTAGCACATTATTAGAGGTAAGAAATTTACAATAGTAAATTGTTTTTATTAATTAGTTTGGGTCACAAATTTTCAATAATTTGAGTCACAAGTTCTTCTTCCTGTTGATTAAAGCATTGTGAAAGTGGTGCATTTTTGAGGAAATGACACGATTTGAATAAATTTATGCTGTACATTACGAAATTTTCAAATTTTCTATATGTTAAGGTAGGTAGTTTAATAAGATTACAGTTGTATTCTATAGCCAAAAAATATGAACATACGAGCTGTTGAGCTTTGAATCAGTCCGCGTTGAAGCTGGAACAGCTTTTGCTACCTGCTGTCTTTTTGTGTTATCAAATTTTTGATCGTGAATTGGTTTGGTCTTAAACTTGTAGCGACAAATCAAGCCAGCACAGCTTAAATTTTGAACTGGTCTATGCCTATTCTCAAATGCCTGGTGGTGTCTAGTGGCACGATGACAATTTTAAAATCCATCTTGTTAAAATAGGGTGACGGTATTACGGGCAAACTGTGAGTTGGGATGCAAATATCCCTCATGTGTTAGAATTTTCTTGCTGGTCCGAGCGCTCTCTTGCCCCTTATTTACTTACGCACTCGAACTGCGAATGCAGACAGTATCTCGTAAAGTCCCAGATGTTGGATTGAAACAACTTGAGTGAAGTTCTTGGTTTCCTCGTATAAATCTTGCAAGTATTCCACGGCTTTATTGAAATAAAAACTTTAGCAGGAGGTTTAATTTTTCGAAAATTACTGGATGTAAGAAAGGTCATGCACTAACATATTTTGTTCATACCTTTCTTTAATACTAATTAGTCTGATTTGAGTAACACATCCATGCCACGTTGTTTCAAGGAAGTAGTTGTCAACTTGGGCCTCAGTATTCCATCTTAAAGGTTAGTTCTTATTTAGCTTCATTTCATGTGAATTCATTCATGACGGCACAGTTCCTTAACAACGAACATGAGTAAGTACGGTCTTTGGTTTTCATCTCTTCTAGACTACTGTGCTATTTTTTGTTACCTTGGTTACCTATATCAAGTTTGATTTCGTGGTGTTATATTACCCTCAATTATTTGGGCGAAACTTTTTGGAATTCTGTTGCAGCCTCCACTACCTTCGCCGCCATCTCCCCTCGTTGGGTTCAGCAGACGCTTTCATCTGCAGAAAATGATGCCAGTTATAGAAAATTTAGTCGATCTTCTCAGCAGCACTCTGCTCGACGAGAGTTTTAGAAATTGCGTTCTGACATAATCTCGCAAATGACTCAGGTTCACGAGGCTTCAGCGTACCACATGATCTTTAAATTAGGGATTGGTATCTTAAAGCCGTCGAAAAGCGACTGATGGCAACTGACGCGTGAGCCGGTCAGGCCTCAGGCCTGGAAAGCTGATGTAGTCAGACGGGCTGAGGCGTCGGTGAGGGTTGGAGCGTTTGTCATCCGCAATCCGGTAGCCTAGCTTGTCTGTTTGTTCTAGTTGTCATTTTGCGTGATGCTCCTATTATTTTAGTGCATCATGAACCTGCCACACAGCTCACTGCCAGCTATGGCTTGCGTAAATGTCTCGCAACTTGAACAGTGTGACGAGCCTGAGTTGGTCTAGTCAGAGGATGTGGCGGTGGGGTTTGAAAGACGAAGTTGAGGTCGGTGTGTGCCTCCAAAATGGGCTAGTGCTGGGAAATGGCCAAACGAAACTGAAGAGCGCAAGGCACTTAGTTGTCCTCTGAGCTCTGAAAGTCCCTCCCTTTAACTAACTGTGCGTCTGCATCGTTCACTGAAAAACTCGAGTGCAATGCGTTCGTAGGTGCCACCGTAGTGATGTAGTACTGCTACGTTAATGACTTAGGCATGTGTTCATTGTGCAACTAGCACTATTTTTCTGGAACTCTGTCCTACGTTCTTCAACTGTGTGAATTTAAACGGTGTAGTTAGACTGCTATTTTAAATAGCTTCGTTCTTCTAATCTGCAATATTGCTTTCATTAACGTTTGTGAGTGCGCATCGCCGTTCTGCTCGCTTAGCGATCCCTACAGCACGGTTAGTGTACGGCTCAGCGAACGTAGCGACCGTCGTGCAACAGTGTGCATTACCTTGTGGAAAACCAACTGCTCAATTCAAGTAGAAAAATCAACAGAAATTGCCCTAAGGATATTTTAAAGTATGCAGAACTGCTTATAGAGGTCAGTACTATTTTTTTCTACACCTAATATTTATGAGTAATTTCGGAGCTGAATGTATATGATGACGTTTTTTGATGCTAAAATAAATTATACAGGAATGTTTCCCTCAATAACTCGCATTTTATTATTTTGCCAGTATTTTGGGGAGTGACGCTCCTAAAAAGGTAAATACATGTCTTTTACAACACTCAAGCACGCCAGAGTTTAGTTATAAACACAACGGTGAAATATTCTCAGCCTAATACAGTCAATCAGTTTCAAGTATAAAGTCTGCTGCTTCTTTTCTAACCTCAACGTAAAGTTAAGCAGGTATTACTTTCCTTTCCTAATCCTATCCTAAAGGAGTTGTTCCAAACTCAGTCACCAGTGTCTTCTTCTACACCACGGAAATGGTGTAGAAGATCTTCCTATCGTTCTTGGTTTCTCTCTAACATATTAGTGGATCTTACACCACTATTTGTAGTTGCTGTAGTGAGCAAGACCTCAACGCTGGAATTTGAGCTTTTGTGAGCCTTTGAGCTGACTCAACTATTTCTCTACGAGAAATACTTCTTGACAGCCTTTCAAATCTGAACTTCTTATGCGGAAATATGGATTACAAATACTGATAGAAATGTTACATTACTGAAGGAAATCCCGAGAACGTTTCAGTGATAAACGTTGAAAATTCTTTGTTTATTGATGCTCTCCTGATTCTGAAATTACTCAGATGTCCCCAGCAGCAATTAGTGAAAGATTTGTTTACTAGTACGATTTAGGACACCACGAAACATAAAGTTCTTTACATCTCCCAGCTACAGTTTGTCCTGTACTTTTTATCGGATCATGCAGTTAATTTTCATTTTTTTCGTGAGTGCTAGACTTAAATTGGAGGCAGGAAGAGAGAGTAAAGCGTAATCAAGCGTTCTTTGTTGTGTCTCTTGGCTCTGACTTTTTTTCTTTATCATAGAAATATAACAACTGTAAATCTGCTTATAATGCAGCTGGTATTGAAATATATGTACATGCCAATTAACAAATCATGAGTAATATTTTCTTTTCCTGTAGTAGCCACTGTAACATTCTCTCGAGAACGTACTGAAACCATTGATATGGCTTACTTGAGTGCTCTGGCTTACTTGAGTGCTCTTGATCTTCTGTGCAGTGGCTGATTTGAGCGCTCATGATTTTCTTCTGTGCAGTGGCTGATTTGAACGCTCTTGATCTTCTGTGCAGTGGCTGACTTGAGCGCTCTTGATGTCCTGTGCAGTGGCTGATTTGAGCGCTCTTGATGTTCTTCTGTGCAGTGACTGATTCGAGCGCTCATGATTTTCTTCTGTGCAGTGGCTGATTTGAGCGCTCTTGATGTTCTTCTGTGTAGTGGCTGACTTGAGCGCTCATGATTTTCTTCTGTGCAGTGGCTGGCTTGAGCTCTCATGATTTTCTTCTGTGTAGTGGCTGACTTGAGCTCTCATGATTTTCTTCTGTGCAGTGGCTGATTTGAACGCTCTTGATCTTCTGTGCTGTGGCTGACTTAAGCGCTCTTGATGTCCTTCTGTGTAGTGGCTGACTTGAGCTCTCATGATTTTCTTCTGTGCAGTGGCTGGCTTGAGCACTCTAGATCTTCTTCTGGGCAGTGGCTCTAGATCTCTCAAAGAAGTGCCCAGCAGAAGCAAAAATCTTCCCATCAATTGACTAAGAGTTACACTGAACGTAAAATTGTTCACCAATTCTAAGAAATGCTATCACACGTTTCTCATAAATAGTGCATTTGAATTAGTTGATATGAATCGAAACCAGTGCACTGTTAACAAATGTTCGTTCCGGGCGGACGCAGCTGGGGTGAATAATGGGGTTTTTCAATGACTGAAAAAGTACCGTTGAACTCACAGATAGTAGTTCATTTTTTTGGCGCTTTGAGACAATTTGGCAAATGTTGACAGAACGGAATATACAACCCTAACAGCCCATGGGGGTAATGAATACCTTATTCTCAGCTGCAAAATGCGCTTGTAAAATATTTCAACAAAATAAGAGCAAGGGTGTCCATATGGTGAGCATCTCGGTGTACTTTTCCAATGACTGACGCTGCAGTACACCAATGCTGCTCTTAGATTTCAGACTCCTACGTGAGACAGAGAGGAATAAGATGCTAAACCTAGTAAAACTAAGAGAAATCATTGATTTGAATCGCTCCCTATTGATTATCATTGCCTTCAATGGCTAATCTTTCGTTTGGAATTGATTAAAACAAATTAACTCTCCTGCTGTCTTCGTAAATTTCTCAGTAAACAGGTTTGTTTCTTCTGAAGGAAAAAAGGTAGTTTATTGTACTTTCTACATTGGGCTTCTCTTCATCATGAGTTGATAAACTAATAGCTTAAGCATAGATGCTTTCTCAATCGGGAGCTCTCGGTGAGAAATTTTGATGAATGAAAACCCCACACGTTGCTAATTAGTTTTTTTCAAGCTTCGAAAAGGGTAGAAGGCGAAAATTACGATTCTAAATCCTTTCTTCTAAGAGCACGTTCCCATATCCAACCATCACGTTCAACGGTTTCTCTGTTCGAGAAAACTTTTGTTTTCTCAAGCGGCCTTTGATAAATTCTGTGATGTGTTCCTCCATTCACCGTTCCTAACTTTTATTCTTCTCTCGCAATTAAGCAGTTATGGGTAAAGGACACTAGCAGCAAGTCATCGCATATTCTTCACCTGTTTGATTCTGTCAATAATAAATATGCACTATTTTCTCACTTCTCTCCAGTGAACTCGTTTTCAAACACGATAAGACAACGAGCGAGTGTGTAGAACAAGCGCGATAAACATTCAGCTGTGAGAGCGTCTGTTGTTTGCCCGCCTCCAGTGGTGTGTACCCATCGTGAACGAATTGCTGCGTTACTCCTATCGGGAAAAGAGAAGAAAACGAACGTTCAATGGTGAACGAGGACACACAAATATGAGTTCCATACATGTCCGCAGTTCATTTCTTTCAGCATCTAAGTTCAGTTTTATTTCGTTAAAAATAACTAGCGAAGTCGAGCCCCAATTGCGGAGAAGTACAAATCGATGATTTATTTTGCATCAGTCCTTTTAAGCTCCACGATCTTCACCTGAGGACAAGGCTACGTTCGGCAGACAGCTGAGATATTTGAAGACAACTTCGCTTTTAGGTTAACATATTGGTAGAATTTATTTCTATATTTGTTTATTTGTGTTACACTTCAAATTTCCTGCACTGGGGCAGCACAGCCCACCTTCATTCGTTAACATTTTTTCTGTATTATATTGAGTCACTTCAAATTATAATGTAAGGTTAAGCCCTTTCAAACTTATGAGGCTTTTTTTCTGAGTGTCCTTCGACACCATTTTGGAATGTTGCACTATCATTTGAAAAAGTATATTATGAGGGAGATAAATCTATAAAAAATGGTACTTTAAACGGCACATTTTTTACGAGAATGGATTTTACTTTGTGTTTTATTTTATAAGTGTTTAATCACCGCATCTATTTTTCTGTTCAGTTAATGTGTTGAATACCAATTGTAGCGTTCTAATCCAGAACTACTGATTATTTGAGGTATATTTATACTTTACTTAACATTCAAAATTAGACATGTTTTCATTACAAGGAAGAAGTCGCTCGTCTAACATGGAACCTTTAACAACGTACTACATTTGATCAGTTAATGGAAGCCACACACGCTTCTGCAAGTGAAAATCTTTGTTCATGTTGTTCAGAACGATTTTCTTTCTGTTGAACGTCAACAAACACACTTAATAATTCACTCAAAATAGCATTTAAACATTTGTTTACACCTGAATATGCTAATTCTGTTCAGTTTCAAAAGTTGGATCATTTCACAAGTATCCGAGTTACTTTCAACGGTCTCTGCAGTTGTTGACTCGCACTTGTGAAATGAAAGCAATTATTTCAATCAGCTCTGCTCGCTCCTCGCTCGGTCTAGATTAATTTTATTAAGATTTTCATTCAAGTAACAACAATTTTCTGGATTCTAGGAGAGTGTTCTACCATTTGTAACCCATAATACGTGTGAAAAAAGAGTTCACACATAATTCATTTGACAGGTCCCCGTAAGCGAAACATTGTTCGTACTCTTCTACCTTTGTCAAGTAGCATGAGTTCTCATCGGTGTACGGGGAGGCGGTATTGCGGTAGTGGGGCGCGGTGACCCGCGTTGCCCAGTGGGTGTGTCCGGCTCGGGAACCTCCACACCGTTGCGTGCGCGCCAGCGTTTAAGGCAAAGCAGGCTGCCCACTTGGGCACGAACCCTCGCTGCGCCAATCAATCGATGCCTTCTGCCTCGTCCTCATATAAAGAGGCCGCTGTTGCTACACTCTCCCTTCCTATCTTTGCACCTTTCCCTCTTAACAAAAAATTTTTAATTCTATTCCTATCTTTTGATAGGTTTGTGAAAACAGCGAAGCGTTCCTGTTTTCTGCGCAATTACAGAGGAATTTTGAGACAATTCTATCTTTTATTCCTCACAGGATTCAAGTTCTGATGTACCAATTAAAGTGGCTATTCGTTTCAAAATACGTCATAATTTACAGCGTGCCAAGAAAAATGTCGTTGTGCACTACGCGGTCTGCTATTTTAGAATCAGTCTTCACGCATAGTAAACACACGCGCGCGCGCACACTTGCGTATCCTCACCCTTGATGCCCTCCGCAGTCACAATTGGAGGTTCTAGTATACCACATGATAGTTCTATTGGAGGGCTTTTTCTGAATTTTAGTGAAACCGTCATTTTATGTCAATTTTCTTCTTATACCATCATTTTTTTGCCAGTTTTTAGTAGACAAAATTTAGAAGGTACTGAATTATTGCTCCCTAATGACGTTCCTCAAGTTATGGTATGCCTAAATTTCAATGCACAAACCTTTTCATTGAGCGTACACAGTTGCTATTTTATGAGTCAATAACAAAAACCAAGCCTTGGTATATGATTCTAACGATTTGAAAGTTCAAAACTCATCAGGATATTCATATTAAGGAAGGTATGATTTGCAACCGATGTTTGGAAAAAATTTTTACGGAGAGGGTAGAGTATCGGGGATGTGCGTTGTTTGGGTTTGTGAGCAAAATCATGGAACAACGTCCAGTATTTCAGAAATATGAGATAGGGGCTGATGAGGGTAAGATAAAGGGAGAGAGCCCCTGAGCTTGAAGACGTTTAGATAATACGCAAAACGTTTGCCACTTTCTGTACTGGAATAGAGGACTCAGCAGAGAACTCAAATCGATAGAGAACTCAATAGAGAACTCATATCGGTAGAGAACTCAATAGAGAACTCAAATCGATATAGGACTCAATAGAAAACTCATATCGATGAACTCAATAGAGAACTCATATCGATAGAGAAATCATTTCGATAGAGAACTCAAATCAATAGAGAACTCATATCGATAGAGAACTCATATCGACAGAGAACTCATATCGATAGAGAACTCATTTTGATAGAGAACTCATTTTGATGGAGAACTCATTTTGATAGAGAACTCATTTTGACAGAGAACTCATTTTGATAGAGAACTCATTTTGATAGAGAACTCATTTTGAGAGAGACCTCATTTTGATAGAGAACTCTTTTGATAGAGAACTCTTTTTGATAGAGAACTCATTTTGATAGAGAACTCTTTTTGATAGAGAACTCTTTTTGATGAAGAACTCATTTTGAGAGAGAACTCTTTTTGATAGAGAACTCATTTTGATAGAGAACTCTTTTTGGTGGAGAGCTCATTTTGAGAGAGAACTCATTTTGATAGAGAACTCTTTTTGATAGAGAACTCTTTTTGATGAAGAACTCATTTTGATAGAGAACTCTTTTTGATCGAGAACTCATTTTGATAGAGAACTCTTTTTGATAGAGAACTCATTTTGATAGATAACTCATTTTGATAGAGAACTCATTTTGAGAGAGAACTCATTTTGATAGAGAACTCATTTTGATAGAGAACTCATTTTGATAGAGAACTCATTTTGATACAGAACTCATTTTGACAGAGAATTCATTTTGATAGAGAACACTTTTCGTTAGAGAACTCATATCGATCACTTAATGTTTCGATGTTGCCTCGATGTTACTGTCATCTCCTATTTAGGAGTGTGGGTCACCAAAGTGGAGTGAAAAATGTAGCGAGGTAGAAATAAACCAATAAAAGCCACTGATCTCTCACGAGGTGCGCTGAAAAACAAGCCGGGGTGTTTGGTCGTAAAGGGAAGTGTGTCTCTGACTCGCCTGCCTCTTGATGTGAGTGAGCCGAGGGACATAACTTCCGCGTGCCTTTAATACGCAAAATTCAATCCCTACAGGTTTAAAATAACATTTTCCATTCACAATGCGTTGAAATGCATAGAAAAAAGCCAAGGAATCTCTTTGAAAAGTTCACTTGAGTGGCAAGGGTGAAATTACACTTCATTTATTCATAAGACATTTCAACAAATTTTCACCATCGTACTACCAACCGATGTTTCTAAAAAGATACCATCAATGTGGGAGCAAATTTCATAGTTCTCTTTATTATGTGCGAATGCCAACAAGCTGAAATATTCAAGTTCGTAATTTTCTATTGGTGATCAGCGTCGTGCACACCACACGGCACATGATGCATACACCTGCACACAACACGGCACCAACACGCAGGTGTGGTGCACACACCTGCACACCACACAGCACCAACACGCAGGTGTGGTGCATACACCTGCACACCACACGGCATCAACACGCAGGTGTGGTGCACACACCTGCACACCACACGGCACCAACACGCAGGTGTGGTGCACACACCTGCACACCACACGGCACCAACACGCAGGTGTGGTGCACACTCCTGCACACCACACAGCACCAACACGCAGGTGTGATGCACACACCTGCACACCACACGGCACCAAAATGCCGGGGTTGCAAGTGTCGGGGTGCATGTGATGTCGGCACCACAATCTGAATGTGAGCTTCTGCTTCTGCTGTACATATTTTCGTGCACCTCGTAGTTAAGAAATAAATGAAAGAGCTTAAACTTGAAGCTGTGAACTTTTTGAATGTTTATTTTAAAATTGCAACTGGAAAGAGAATACTTTATAATTTTTGAAATGATATTGCTGAGCTCGTGAGGGTCTGAGATATTCACATTTTTATGAAACATTTAAGCGATATTAGCTCGCTCACGTGTGAAAGAGTAGATCCATATTGACACATATATATTCGTTGAAATTTCCCTCTAAATAGCACTTCAAAAAATTAATATATTCGTAGTAATTTGGCACAACAATACTTGTTCTACATTCAGAACCCTATTTGCCTGATATTAATCTTTTTATGAATCCAGTTATCACCAAATTACTCGCCAATGCTTCAATCACACTCCACTTTAAGAGAGTTTCAACCCAATTCATATCATTTGTTCAAGGATCGAAATTGCAGGAAGGCGTGATGATCTTTTAGCTCCTAATTAATCACCAAATTACGCAACTGTGCGTAACTTTTGCTCAGCCCACGCCTGAGCAGAATGATTTTAGTGTGTGTTCCCTGAAGCATCGCGATGATGCTTACTCTAGAAAGAATCCCTCCATGCTTCAGAGTCAGCTGCTTGGCGTGCAAAACATCAGTTGAATGATCTTTAAGCTTCCAGTGAATATCTTTCTATCCGTCTTTGAAGCGCAACGATTTTTTTTTAAGGTATCTTGTGTGTATGTATTTTAGGAAGCAAAGGTTCTCGAAGGCGTGGATTCACGTGCGCATGATTTTGACAAATATCTATCAAGTAGCTGCAATATTTAAAGCTATACTCGTGAGTTATAGGAATATACTACGCACAATTTTTTCACGACAAACGTATCTTCTCATACTTTTTGTCATCTTGGCCATGATGTTGTGAGCAACCATTCTCACATCCCGTGTCTCAGTTCCGTTAGTCGGACCGTCGTTTTTTCCCTATTTTTTTCTCACTAATGGAAGCCGCCAACACATCTATCGCATTTTCTCTGACTCGTGACTGATACTGATATTGCTCACTTTTTATTCAGTGTTTTGTTGAGAACTTCATGAAACCAGCAATGACTGCTTTAAACCTACTTATTCCAGACCATTTGAGCGGTGATAAAATTTTTCCTAAAAATATATAGGAAAACTCTCACGTCGGGGCTTCGTCGCTTTACCAGCACAAATCCCGCACAAACTGCCTGAACAAGAAACAACGAAATATCGAGCAGCAAACGTTTTTTGAGCTCGTGAACCTTGGTCGTCTATCTTCAGCTTGAGCAGCTTCAGAGCTGCTCCTTGCGTTACACCAATAGCTGTGTCTTGCCAACTGTGGCTCCGCTTTAAAGTTCGGCTGGGAAGTGTTGCTCAGACCTGTTTTCAAAGTGCAACACTTCAAATGAATTAAAGTCAAGGCAGGTGATTTGTGTTAACTTTTATCTTGAGGACTTGAGTGTCCAAACTCGAACGGTTTTGCTAATAATTGTTTAAAAAATTGGCGACCAGACTCAAACCTGTTTTTAAAGAGCAACACTTCAAATGAAGCCAATGACTATGGCCAGGTGATTTGCGTAAACTTTTATTTTGAGAACTGGAGTGTCCGAACTCAAACGGTCTTGCAAGCAAGTGCTTAGAAAACTGACTTGCGGCAACAGTCTACACTTGCCGCTATGTGTCTGGGCCTGACGTAACGACCTTTACTTTCGTTCTCGCGGCTATATTTAGCCTCACTCACTGCTTGCCTTGGAGTTCGTACAGCAATTACGTGCGCTGAGAACGTGTGCACCGTGCACGCACTCCATGTGTGGAAGACCTCGTAATTAGATGTAGCCGTAACTTGTGTGACGGGTCAGGTGCCGCAGCGTGTCCAACCTCGTCATTTCAGCTGCTGCAAGAACTCACCGCAAAGTCACCCGAGTTACTCTGGCAAATACAAAAGGTTGAGCTGGAAATTCAATGGTGCTACGAGCAAGAAAAATGATCGTCTTCTTATTTCAAATCTGAGAGTGCGTATTGCAACTTTTTCTTGGTATTTGGTGAGGCCGCTATACGAAATGTGCTATAAGTCAAGAATTTCCGTCGATGTTAGGTGCTATTTTAGTCTCATCACATTTGCGAGAGAGCGGTCAAAATAACACCACTGTTCAGTGAACGAGCTCATTTGGAGAGCCAGGCAATCATCACATTTACGTTCATCGTCGGACTTTAATTATTTCTCAGCCCTGAGGGGCGTCATCATCTGTTTGAAGTTTACAGTGAGTGTCACTGCGCACATTTTCTGCTTTAAATAAGACTACCTTGTCTTAAGAAGCAGTCGCCTTATCAGGTTTATCATGCTGCGGGAGTCAGGCACAAATAATGCATGTTAAACATTTTAAATTTCTTTTATGACGAGGTTATTTTCTGCTCGCTGCCATCGCTCCCACATGTCGCGCTCGATTGTAATCTCACACGGTTGTGAAAACCACTTCATTTCACTGCTTGTAAAACTTTGATATGTTTATGCCTCATATTCAAATTTACACCCGCAGAGACTTCATAAAGTTGCTCTTCGTGCCTCGCCTTTGCTGGACGAGAAAACTTTGAGCCGGACGGCACATTAAATTTACACTCGAAAATGCAGAAAGCAATCTGTGAGCACACCTATTTTCAATCTTTCACTGTGTAAAATTTAGCAGTGAAATTTCTAGTAATCTTAAAATATTTCAGCTGCTTTTTACCAGCGTCTTGACCGAGTGTTTCTACTTTTTATGGGCCTAAAGATGATTCAGGCTGTCAAGGAACTTGAGTAGTGATGGAAATTCAGAGCGTATCGTATCCGCTACTCCTCCCCCATACACCAGCAGGCATCCGATATCTTACCAGAGCGTCACCGCCTCCAGTTATGAGAATAGCGACCAGTAACCGAGGCTAGGGGCTCCAAATGTCTTGGAGTTTACCAGCACAAGTTGGGCCGTGTAGCGAATCTGATGCCTATTTCTGGTTATCAATTCTTATAGCACAGAGCTCTGGCTGCTTCTCTTCCGGTGTGCTTCTCCTCAATTAAATTTTCCCCTACGTTCTTCCTTAGAGTGTGCTAGGAAAGCTTCCATGCTTGCAGCGGTAAATTCCCTCAAGATTGATCTCTTTAATATTAGGCACTAAAATTCAAATTTTCATTTCAAACGATGTGTTTTCATTTCAATTTACAGAATTCAAATTTCGACAATGCTTTAGTGGAAAATTGAAATGTACTGAGCTTGAATTACAAAAGGAATCAAGAAATTGGAGAATTATGGTGGTCAAAATCTGCTGGCATTTTATTTTCGTAGCTTCATCTCCTTTATTGCCCACGTGAACGCTCCCGGCGCCAAAGATTGGGTTTTTCGTTCAAAATGGCGCCGCTACTTCTATTGTTGTCGCTGCCAATAATGTCCCCACTGCCACTTGCGGATGCCACCAGCACTGTTATTCCACTGCTAAAAGGCTCACCATATTTTGAGGGTAAACACATTTATTTTGTACCCTGTACCTGGGGGTAGTCAGTCTTTACTGTTTACTCACAGCCACCAACGTTACAGCTGCGTTGTTCTCTGCTTTTATTGATGCCAGCTTTTACTACCAGTTTTTGCTTCTATTTTCTCCGCATGCGCTGTAATGCAAGTACTTGCAGAGTTTTCGGTTGCGCTCTGACGACTTCAGCTTTGACTGCTACAGCTCCTACTAATGTTTCTTCATTCCTTATTGGTGCAGGTGCCATCGCTACATTCGGTTGCGTGGTAGCGGTATGCGTATTTTGTAACACCGGTGTTGCGGTTGCAACATTTGGCACGATGCCGAGCCGCAGCTCGTGTCCGCATCGCTGCGCTGTTGCGTCGAGCGATGCTTCGAGCGATGCGAGTGAGGCTCTCGATCTGGTGTCGACGGCCGCAGGTTTGAGAGAACTGGCGCTCCAGCAGTACAAGTCCAAGTCCAGATTGCTTTCCCTTTAGTTATTCATTGATAACTCATTAAAAGAGGGAGCAACTACTTGTTTTATAATGATAACACTTGGATCGTTCTGGTACTCTATGATTCATTGAAAATTTTACTAAGCATTTCGATATTTTATCCGAAATTCAACTTTAAGTTCTGCCATTATATTTTAACTGAAAAAGGAGATAAAGTGCTTGAAATGAACACCGTGTTATGTGGCGTTCAAACATTATGAAATCACATGGCCGCGAGAACGCTCTTTAGCTTGGTAATGCTCTCATTACTATAATAATGAGCACGTCGATGGGAAGCAGCCACCATTCATAGCACCTCGTCTAGCATTAACACAAGGAGCGCATCATTTGCACGCCGCTTTGTGCTGGGGATGTCGGAGCTGCTCAGCTATCAGAGGATGTTGAGCGCTTTATCCTAACCTCGCTCGGTTCCTCATGTTGAGCTTGAAACGACAGCCGTCATGTCAACTCGACTCGTCACGTTTCTCAGCTCATTTTCACAAGTTTAGCTTAAGCGATATTATTTGGCGAATTGTTTCTCAAACAGATCAATCTACGCATCATCTGAAAAGGAAAAACAAATTCAGCAGTGTTAAAATTTAGGTGTAGCTATTTCTTCAGTTTTGGAAATGGGAGTTTCAATGGCGATTGACTCCGTGTTTGGCATCTCTCCGAAGACCGCCTGCCCTGCTGAATATTTCAAATTATTTAGGTAGAGTAGCCTGCAGTCTTTGGTCCTAGTTAATAATTAGTTAATTCTTTGCCCTCGTTTTCCTTTCACTTCTCTCTGACCAATTTTGAGGTAATTTAAATTGCTTTTCTCTGCTATGAAGACTAAATTTCGTGGTGACCGTGTAATATTCTGCATAACTCCACCTGAATTGAACGGTGTTCATGTCGTTTATGATCTCATCAAGTCGGTCTCCCATCCAAAGCGTGGGTGAGGAAGTTGTGTGCAGTGATGGAATCCGTGATGACTCGTCCTCACACAGCAGACTTAGCTGACTCATTTTCCCCCGTGTTTTGAGCTCACATCGTTGCGGCGATATGACTCAATTCTTCGTTGGTCTGAATTCGCGTAAACCAAATTAAGCGCCATGGTCTTCGTGTGTCTGAGGCTCTCAATGATCCCTGTAGTTACGTGCATCTCCGTGTTGTCTACCTTTTTATTAAAGTGCATTTTTTGCAAACAAATCACCATGCGGTTCGCACTCATTCAAATCACCAGCTGTAACGCATCTAGGTTGATAAATTATAGCTGAATCTACCATCGTACTGACATGAAAGTAATTTTGCAAATGATCTACAAGAAGTGTTGTTCTCCACTTGATTTCTGGCAAAGCGCTTTTTTCCGCAGGGTGCGATTTTTACACTGCTGCATTTATTCACATATTATCTCCTGATTAAATCAGTAACTTTTTATCAAAAGTATTCTTAGAGTGATGCAGAAAATGCTCAGGGTCGAAAGTCATGTAGAATCAAACCTTAATACTAAAGCTGTTCAAGCACATTTAAACAACCCAGCGTCGTTGTGTTTTTCGCTCCCTGGCCAGACGATATCAAACTCGTTCTTTAAGACAGTTGACTCAGCTAAAGAGCTCAAACTTCACATTACCGATTTTCCATGACATTCTAGTTCTATGCAGATGGAACACACGCTGAGTAATATACATCGTTTTTACACAAATTCCCCAAGTCTGTGCTCGAAACTAGTGAATTACAGATCTACTTACTAAACATTTACTACCTCAGGACTGTCCTGTACTCACGAACTCGCCTGCCTCTCAAGTGCCCGATAATTTTGCTGTCATTAGTAAGAAGTAAAATCAGTAGTCACAGCTTCATTTCTCACCGAGAGGTTTTGTGCGAGAAGCCCCGTCATTACACTATAACTTGCAGCACTAGAAGGAACTGGTCCTCATAAACAACGGTTGCCTTTGGCTGTATTTTTATTATGATGCTCGGTTTACAGTTCTCAAGTCCTTCCTCTAGATTTTCCACCGGACAGGGCTTTAATCTCGTGTTAAGCCATTACATCATGACTTATTTCTGAGGTCTTTCGTACGTACAACCATACATACCTCACTTACTTTGCATGCCTCACCAGCTCGTCATGACCTCGTTACTCCTCAGAGCTCGCTGCATTCACTGCCCTGTTGGGCCTCAGGCCTGGCGCTCTCGGTGTTCCCCTCACCGGTCACACCTCCTTTCTGCACCAAGAGGCAGCCAGCAGCCCGTGCCCCGATCAATAGGTGACCCCATAACATAGTGGCGGAAATTTATTTGTGCAGAAACTCGTTCTGGTTACAGCGACAAAATTCAGCGGGGTTGAGGGGACTGCTAGAGACCATCGTCACGCGACATTTTCGCTGCAGAGACACTGCGACTCCTCGGCTGTGCGGTGGAGTCGAGCTCATTTTCGACTCTGACTGAGAGTAGTCTCAATGTCAGGCTCAGAAGTGTAGACTTCTCAATGAACTGTTAATGATCTCATAATATTTATATAACAATAAAAAAAGTGCAAAGTTTCAATGTTGTAGTTAAATGGATGTTTGAACATGTCTATTCATTAGTAAATAGCTTCGAAACAAACCAATAATATTTCAACTCACATGTGTCGAGATATAAACTTAATTTTTAGCCCACAGCAAGCCTGCTGCAGTCAACAACTTGCAGCAAACATCTCACAATAGCAGGGTGGATAGAGTAATGAAAGAAGGAACTGTATATGGATTAGCTGGACCGCTATTTATGGAAGACCTGGTGATGAATGGCCTGCAGACTCAACCAAGCGAACATTTTATGAAGGTCTTATTCTGACAGTATTGCAGCACAATGCAGGCTCGCGGTATCAGCACTCGCGTTGTTTGCACTCTCTGACTGTATTTACCTCATCATTCTCTTGTAGAGTACTATAAGTTGTGATATTTTACGATGAGAATTTTATGGATTCCGTCCTAAGTTTTATTTACAGGAAATCGAGACTTGATAAATTGGCTTCAAGTTAAAATCCTTATTCACTATGATGACTTCGATGCTGTGCCAAGGCATCTGGTAATTAAGGTGAATGTTATCAGTATTCACTCATTAGTTATTATCAATCCTCAGCAAAGTTTTTACTCTTGGTATAAACAATGTTTAGTTCAACATGACTGAATATTTAAAAAAATCTTAAAACATAACGTCAAATTTAAAGTAGTCCACTTAAATGCTCACCTAGAGTACAATAGATGTAATCTTGAAGTTCATTACGTGTTAAAATTTTAACACGTAATGAACTTCAAATATATCGTGATGCTGAGAAATTATTAAAGATGTAATCTTGCTAGTTGAGATGGATCCTTGCATTGTTATGGCTAACACGTCCTTAAGTAGGACTCTATTACAGGTCTTAGGAGCGACATTCATACTCAGCATGTGTCGTCTCTTAACATCCAACGCATCACACATTCTCTAAAAAGTAACTTAAATATATGTTGCAAATACCGTAGAGTTTTCATGAACTTGATATGTGATTCTATGTTTTTGTTGATCAGATAGATTCCCCTCAGGCAAATGCAACTATTGCATCTATGGGAATTGGCAATCGCAGGGTGGAAAAGAGAGATCATTAACTGAAGATTAGGTATTAGGTTGATATAGAACATTTTTTTTGTTTTGTTACGGATTCTTTCATCGCTTTACTGCTCTCCTTTTTTTCAGCACTTTTCATTTTTTTTCTGCTTTTATTTCATTTAATAAATATTTTCTACCTTTCTGTTTTTAAGGGTAGGATGTTGGGTCATACTGAGTGAATAGATTCCCCTTTTCCTTAATTTTAAGCTATGTAGTGCCGTCCTCTTCTTTCTCTCAGGAGCACATATTTTGTGATCTTGGAGTCCGTGTTGTGCCGGGCCGTGTCGTGCCGGGCCGTGTTGTGCCGGGCCGTGTTGTGCCGGGCCGTGTTGTGCCGG
>JACJUY010000404.1:165939-208885 GCA_014220935.1 Platorchestia sp. MABIK | reverse complement strand
TGGACTGTACTTTACTGCACCGTACTTTGTCGGACTGTACTTTGGACCGTACTTTACTGGACCATACTTTGCCTGACTGTACTCAACAGGGACGGTCTGATCTTTCAGATCGAATTTTGTTGACGCGCATTCACCCAAAAATAAACTTCGACCGTGTTTCTGCCTGCAGATTATCTCAACGTAAAACAACGAATGATACTAGAGAGAATGGCATTTTCTCAGCCCATATTTTTATGAGAAGCTGTAAACCAACTTCCAAGAAATGAGGCAGTTTTGAGGGCGGCAGGCATTCTGACTTAAAACGCTGTTGTGACTAGCATTGACCAGCTCTGTGATGTAATGGACCTTCAGTCCTCACAGTAAGGTTGTTGTTAGCTATCGCTTAAATTCTATGTTATCTATATAATTAAGCCGTTGTAATTCAACAATCCTCGAGATAATTTGCATTTTGGAACATGTTCGATTTAAAAGTCGTTGCGTGACTCTTTTTTTAAAAAGGTGAAATTATGATGAAGTGCCAGGTCGTATCATAAGTCTTGTCTGTTTTCAGGTTGCAACAAGTTTGAGCTTGTATTACAGAGGAAGGTATAAAGTTGTGATCTATTCTGCGTGACAAATTATTACTCTATTGCGGTCGTTCATTCACGTTACAGTGAAATTTACTAAGATTTTAAGCTATTTTTATCTCCAATCATTCAATTAACACAGAGCTGCCAACAGAACAGATAAGACACACAGTACTGTTTCAGTTTCACATATGATATAGTGCGTCAACAGCTACCAAAAATGTTCAAAAAGTGTATGGTTCAGAAGTAGTTACTGAACGGCCATGCAGAAGATGGTTCGAAATGTTTCGACATGGGGATTATAGCCTTGAAGATAATCATCGAGAAGGTCATCCTGTTGAGTTTGATGCGGCTAATCCTGCAGTATACATATGGCAAATGAGTTCTAAACTTCATGTGAGTGCAATGATAAAACTACGTCACTTAAAGAAGCTGGGAAAGAAACCCAAACTTGGGAACTGGGCTTCTTATGACCTTTCCGTTGTTAATCGACAGCAGCGCGTGAATTTCTGTACATCTTTACATTCCCGCCAACTGCAAGAATCTTTTCTAAATGAGGTTGTTATCGGAGATGAAAAATTGATTATGTACAGCAAAGTTAAACGTGAAATCAATGGCTAGATCGATTTGCAAAACTGCAATCACAACCAAAACCAGGACTCTATCCGAAAAAAATGTTGTAGGTGTATTTTTGTTGGGATATGAGAGAAATTATTCACTACAAGCTTTTTAAAAACAACCAAGCAATCACTGCAGAACTGTCTTGTCAACGGTTGCAAAGACTAAATACCACTTTAAAAAAGAAGCACCCAGCTTTAGTCTATCGAAAGGGCGTCATCCTTCAGCACGACAATGCGCGTCCGGATGCAGCACGAGTGACACAATTGAAACTGAAATGGGAAACATTGATACATCCGCGTTATTCTTCAGATTTTGCTCCTTCAGACTTCCATCTCTTTAGAAGTTTAGATAATCACTTATAGGGAAAACTTTAAAAAACAAAAATAACATTGAAATGAATTACAGGTCTTTTTCATTGAAAAATCAAAGATTTCTTTGAATGAGGCATTACAAAATCGGTTAGTTTGTGGTCAGAAGTTGTTACTAACGATTGAAAATTTGTTGCTAAATAAATGAATGTCACCTGACTTGTTTCAACTCTCCTTATAATACTAGTAAAAAACGGGCAGAACTTATGGCACAACCTGATATTTCGACAGATGTGTGGTTTGTGTTTTATGCGCGCTTAGTAAAGTAATTAGAGTAATTTAACCATGTTCTTCGTAGAAGTACTAAACCAAAATCATTACTTTTACTCACCGTTGCTTCTTTTAGGCATCTAAAATTTTTTGCGAAGACATTAAAGGAGGACAGTTACCGTAGTTTTATGATATTAAGAAGCTCAACAACGTTAAAACATTCTTATTTTCATTTCACTCTGAGAGTTGCATTCTGTCGGATTGAACACTGCGCGCTCGACACGCCATAGTTGGTCAGTAACTGTTGTTGCGTGTTGGCTGAGTGAGCTCAGGAAGCGACACCGCAACTCAATACTGTAGGATGGAGGAGCGTGTGCAGATTTCGACCTACTATCGTGATACGATTCCCTCGTGAGCTTGATAAGTGTGTAAGCATTTTTTCGCAATGAGTTTAATCGTAAATAGCTTCATTACTGAACAAGGAAAAGATGACGGCTTGTGTACTGCGTTTGTGAGAGGATCCAGCCTACATGTGCGCATGTTTTTACTCACCAGCATTTTACAAACTTATCAAAGTAGGCTGGAAATATCATTGTAAAGTGTGCAAAAATATTATATTATCAATTTTTTGCAAACTTTTTTCAGTGATCTTGAAATTTACCTCTGCTCGATAGAAACTCATATTTTAGCATTTGTAGCGTGTGCGAATATTCTGCTCTACCTCGAATCAAGACAGCAAGACTTTGAGGCTGCCTTTAGCATCAAAAGTTTCTTACTTAGTTGCCCTCTGCACCAAACTTCTCGAATTAGCGGTAGCGGCGAGAATACTGTGAATTAATAGCTTGGTTTCTGATTGAGGTGTCGTGCGGCCTAAATAGCTCTTCCGAAACTCACAGCATTCGTGGAAGAAAACGCACTCAAGTTGACGTATTTTGAAAAGGTCATATTCATGTGTGTAATATTCAACTGATTTCTTCGCTTTACGCTTGTCTTTTTCACTGTTTTTTGAATAGAGTAACTTCTGCAATTTTTTAGTTAGAGAGCTTTGAAACTAGACTTTATTAATTTCAAAATGCGTTAACATTTTGTAAGCATCTCTGAATATGGTAGTTACTCTGTTTTATCAGCTTACAGTTTTAACTCTTGTAAGCAAAATTGAGTGCTGGCGCTGTCTTGAAAAGTATTAGTTCCTAATGTGATTAAATTAGGGTATTGTTTTTGGTGCGCAATGTTGTCCCTCATAACGGTTGTTTTCGATGGTGTTTGCGCCAATATTCGACGATGTGCGCAGCTCCCTCAATTCAATGCCAAGATGTCAGCGTGAATCAATTACGGCACATGATACAGGTCTGCACACTTCGCTGCGAACCAACCATGCATGTGTGGCACACGATGCAGTTTAAATAAGAACTTCAATACAGACTCTAGCCTAACCTCAACAGATGAATGCATCTCTTGTTGACAGACTATTTGTTGCAGGCTTATGAGCACAATACAAGAGCCTTACATCCAGGCGCTGTGTTAACCTCGTCCCATGTGGCAAACGAAAATGAGAGTTGTGAGTTCAACTGGAGTCATTCTAAGAAATATTAATTACATTTTTGATGAGGAACTTATGTTTCTCAATACGCAGTTCCTGCATCCACAAGGAATTATTAGCCTATTTTGTAATGTTTCTCGTACACTTTCCCTAATTCAATTCAGTGCTTATTTTCCAAGACAGAAATGAGAGACAAATGGAACAAAGTAGTATGAGAAGTATCGTTCACACGTGCATATAGAGGTAAGAAGTATGAAGTCTGAGCCTTAGTTTTAATAATGAACTTTAAAGCACGAGCTGAACAATAATCCTGAATGGCCAAAATTGTCTGACCGCCATTCATTTGTCGGAAAATCTTTAGACGTAAGTTTGGACGGCGCAGTTCATTGAGCAGGAACGTTGAAACTCAGAAAAAGAATTCATTCTGAAGGTTCTGAAGATGGCGCTGCGTAGTGTGCATCGAATGACTAGAGTCGTTTGGAAAAATAATGATGTGTTTTCTGCGGGAGAGGACTCAACAGCAATGGTGATGTCAGAGGGATTTTGGACTGAGGGCCAGAGGATGGTGTTGAGTTGGTGAGGGCTGCTCGTGAGGGAAGAAGAAGAAGAGGGAAGGGGAGCCCAGTATTGATCACAACAGTTCCCTCCACTTCTCCCCCCGGTCCTCCGTTGGCCGCCCAGCCTTCCCTCCCTCTCGCTCCATGCTCTCTCCTTCAACCTGCGTGTGTGTGTGTGTGTGGCTCTTCTTTCCCTGCTCACCTGAGTGCTCAAGACTTTCAATGCAACCATCATCAGTACCCTCAAGTCTGTTGTTAACCTCTTAGCATTACTAGTGGCTTTTTGAACACAGTCTTATGATAAAATCATAAATAAGCAGCCCATTTTTCCATCACAAATCGGAAAGTATTGGATTTCATAATGACCCTGTCTCCATTACAGCTCAAGTTCTCTGAGGTCAAGTATGAGGTGTGCTCTTCCCTTAAATTTTATTTTGACACCTACGCCAGCGTTGCCGCAGCGGGCTTAGAAATTGAAGCCTGAGCTTGAAAGTTGGGTCAGGACCTGAAGTACGTGGCTGCGCTTCTTCATCTATAAAATCACCTCTCAAAATCCCAATTTTACAATTAAATTGCTAGACTGTCGTTGTTTTTAGCAGTCTTCTGTGAGGAGATAAACAGAATGAAGGACGCACATCACAGTTTGAAATTATGTCTAACTTTTTGATAATCTAAGTTTTTCTACTACTTTCTTGATGGAGATATTAAAAAACATCGTTCAGTATAGAATCCCTCAGAAACATTCTATTCTTTCGAAAAACTTTACTCAAAACTTTACTCAAGAAAAAAAAGAGCTTTCTGGGCACCACGCTGGCAATAACACATGAGGGCAAGAGATTCGCTGCTCCCCCTTACTCAAATGATGCTTGCCCAAAACTAGGATGCTGTGCTTCAAAGTTTTACATTTATTGGACGAGTTATTTGTAAAAAATGCGCATGTCATGTCAAGTGAGGCGCTTGAATAAACTTAGTACGATATTTTAAAGGCAACGACAGTAGCAATGTGGGCCAAATAAGCTTCAATTGTATGTGCAGGTTGGGTACAGCGTATCTGGTCGACGCTTTTTATCTGCGTGGTGCCCGAAATGTTCGCTGGAATGCCTTAAGCTTCAGAGAGACGAATTTGTTTTTATTTTAATTTTCAACTGAAAACTTGATTCAAAAGCTGGCCGCTGGATAGCCGAGCTGCCCAATGCTAAGCAGGCTGAGACTCCCAGGCTTTGAGGCCGTTAATCTACATCCAGCTCTGTATTTCGAGGCAACTTTGAAGGCTCAAGAATCAAATAGCTGAAGTTGGGCTTGTCAAGCGGGCATGTGATGAAATTTTCAGTGTCGAGCAAGCTGCGTAAATTCTCAAGGAAGAAATGAATGCTTCTTAGGTTGAATAAAAACACGGTAGGGTTATTGCCATGATTCTGCGGAAGTTACTGTTCCCATTGATGACTCTGTTGACAATCAAAAATTGATCCAGGATAAAGGAAAACGCATCACATTGTCTGGAGTGTAGGGGTAGGATGGCAGGGAGACATTCGTATTCCTTGCATCAGCTGTGCGAGGCAAATTTGCTTTTCAATTTGGCTTCTCCTGCTGGATTTTGTTTAAGCTATTTGTTCTGTTTTAGCTCGCTTCGAAATTGTTACGTTCACGGATAAAGTGTATTAGTTTCCAATGACTTTCTTTATCCGACGATGTAACATACTTTCTTTCCAACACATTTTATATAATCATGATCGAGGTTTGCTCCACAAGTTTTCCTGCTCGACCAAAGAAAGTGAACAATCATGTAATAATGTGAATGCTAACAAATTACCAGAGCTGGTCGTCTTTCACGTCTGAACGTCGAATAAAACACTGAAAATTGTCGACTGCTCGTTTCCTTCAAACACACGTCACTGAAATCAAACAACAATTGAATGCAACTTTCCCAGCAAAATGAAAAAATTGCTTCGATAATTTCATGTATTCTTGAACACTGTACGTACACGAAGTTTGTTTGTTAACGGAATCTATACGACAACATCTCACACCTTAATTTGAAACACAAAATTTCGACTCAATGCATGAATGTGCAATAGCTAATTTAACAAAATTCATGGTCACAAAATAGTTCGAGCAGCATTGGTGTCAGTTGTGCTCGCTTGCTGAGGCGGTTGTGATGCGGTGGCCTGCTGTGCCAGGAGCTGCCACTCTGCCTCTTGCGGTCCGACCGCGTTCTAGATCTGCCCCTGCACCGTCTCCCACAGCTAATGAGGCCCCTCGCGAATTTTTCTTCATCGCTGGCGGTAATTACCTGTTTTCATGTTTTATGAGCTCGTTTGTTCAGCTGTCTTTTGAATTCATCTTAAATGCGTATTTACTTTTCGCGTGTAGGGGCTCCTGGTACTCATTCTCTAGTACTCACGTGAAAATATCAAGTTTACTGCGATTCATATTATTGAATTCGTGCTTTAACACGTTCTGCATCTTCTTGGAGAGAATGATCAAAAAAGTATTCTCCTGTAAATTTTTGCTACCTTCCCCCCATTTTTGGTACATACCACGTGTTATTGGGTGTAACTAAAAATACGCAGAACATTTGCATGTAATTCAAAGAAATGGTGATTCAACTCAGAGTAGCCCTTATTGTTCCCTAGAAATGAGGAAGGACTTTTGCAGCGCCTCCAGGATCTTGGAGCTGTTGCCACTTTTTGGTGCTCCCAGCCTCTGCTGGGTCGCGGGAGCTCATTTACGAGCCGACATGGCCGCTAAAGAGGCCCACAGAGCCTAATTAACTAGCCAGCACTGTTCTTACGAGCTTAGGAGATTTAAAAAATTAATTACTAAGTTTAAATGTCTCACATGCGCGTATGTTTGTACATTGAGTGCGCTTGTTTTGTTACTGTGCTCTCCTGATTTTGATCCAATTTGATACATGCTATAGAACATGTGCGTAGAGTCAGTTTAGCATAGGCTTTCTAATTTTAAAATATCTTTATAAACTAGAATGACACTTTTCTCTGACGCTTAAGGTGTCACTGAACTTCTTCGGGTCTACAATTAGGGTTAAACCAGTACTTTGTGAAAGATTTAAAGAATGATTCTAATGTTGTTTTACTTACGGAATATTTATCGTTTTAGCCATTTGTGAATTAATTGTTTAAGCCATTAATTGTTTAAGCCAACGTCTTCGCCAAAATATTTATGAAGGGACCTTGCGGATGTTGGTCAAAAAAGTTAGCAAATCCAATTCGATGGGAGAAATTTTTCAGACGGTTGTACCGCTATGAGGAGGTAAATTGTCGTAAAATCGTGCCCAGAACACTGCGTTAAATCTCACGTCTTTCGAGCGACCGTCGAGTAAAGTAGCAATACCAAATTTGCTTGTGCGTTGTGCCTTTTGTCCGCATGGCTTAGGTTTTACCTTCTATTACTTCCTTTTCTTTCTTTGCCGCGAGCAACACGTAGAGTGACATCAAGAACAAACGTTGATCAAATGTTTCATTCTTCAATGTGTTATTTAAATGTCTTATTCAAATGTAATGTTCGTTTATCTTATTCAGTGTTTGTAAAATGAGCCTCGATGGCCGGTGGTAGTCTGAGGTATCACCTCCAATGAATCCACTTAACGTTGATGTTCTTCTCACAGCTGCTTTACCTTATTTGCATTCAAGATCGCTTTACTTGCGCAGAGAAATTCATGTCATTATCAGCAAATAAATGTTGAAGTAAAAGAGTCAAGCGCTATGGATTTTGTACGGAGGCACAGAGTGTCAATATTGATGGCACAAAGCGCTTCAAGTTTCAAACCGTGCAAGTTCCTCATTATTTAACGCTCAGATCAGTCTTTTTTTCGGTGAAAATATGCGCACACCTAAATTGTAGCAGTGACTGATAAGCATAATTTTAATATTTGATTATTATTTCATCAAATGACTTCTTTCAGTATCGTTTTCGTGGGCAAAGAGAGTAATAATGTTTTAGAACTGTAAAAGGCATCGTATCGTTTGACTGCTTCAAAACTCTGCACTGCTATGAAGGTAATCTCAAATAATCATGGAAGCGATAAAGGCGTGAGACTTTTGCATGCTGCACAGAGCTTAAAAGAAAAATAATTGGACCTGTAATGGTGATAGCTGGGCGTATAGGTGGCTTGATATAGGTTCACAGGGCTTCGGCTAAATTATTGGGGGTTTTGATCGTATCCGAAGTCTTTATTATTGTCTTCCGGAATTGAAGCGAAGGATTAACCTAAATTTCAGAGCCTTACTCAGGTCTGATGAATGGGTTGGAAATATTCCACGGTTTCTCGAGAAAAGCCAGATTTACCTCGCCTTCCCTCGTTATTTGATCAATTTAAAAAATGTAAAAGCTTTTAGGACATTTTCCAGATCTTTCTTCAGGGTATTGCGTGACCTCAGGTAAAATATTCTTCTCGTTTGTAAAGGTTTATATTAAGTCTCTTACTTGCACGTAAAGATTTGAATTGAGTCTCTCACTAATCCGTAACGATTTATAGTAAGTCTTTCACTTACACGGAAAGGTTCACATTGAGTCTCAGTAGCTGGTGAGGCTCGATATTGTCTCACACTCGCATGTAATATTCTACATAGACTTTCATGCATGAATTCATTTTGCTATCCGCCACAGCGTTTGAAGTGCACATATTCCTGCAACTTTTTTTAAAGAATCAATAGAGCAATTCATTTGATCGTTGGGGAAGTTAAACCCAGCATGAAAAATTCTGAAAATTTGAGATACATATAATTTTGTTTGATTCGCACATTAATACAATATTAATACAATTTTTAGTATTTAGTACATTTAGTACATCATTATTATGTTGTATTTAATGTAGTTAATATTGAAGCTTAGAATCCATGGCTATCTTACTTGAATTCAACAGCGTCTTTCAACTTGTGCGCCAGGCAAATGCGTTTACTCATGCAAAGCTTAGACGAGGAAATGTTTCAAATATTTATCAAGCTAACGAGTCGCTTAAAGCATCGTATTAACGTCAGCAAGACGAAAGCTTCTTTCTAATGAAGTTGTACAATGTACGGTAGCTGGAGAACAGCAGTAGACCAACTCACTTACCTGCTCACTTCCCATTAAAGAAATGCGCAGAATCTCGTACGGCAGCGTCGTATGCACCTCTCAGCTTCTGTTACTACAGACCCAATACGCTCTCAGACCGCTTTCCGCTATAGATAGGGATTTCCGCGGGTACTTAATACAGTATACAGTAGACCTGAAAGACAGCCACCAACCACACTGCTTTTTGGCCTGATTTCAAAAGTTCCAGAATCGTGAAGAAATACGTTTCTTAAATCATAAGCATTGAAGAAGTAATTCCCATTCGTAACATAATCGAGGGGGCTTTAGGTTTGAGCATTCCTGCAGTTAGAGAACTTTGTTGGCATGGGGAAGTCTTGAGAATGCTTTTATCTGCAATATCCCAAGAGGCACATCCAACGAGAGCATTCTCCTTCCACCTGATGGGAGAAAAGCCCTCACGTATCCCACGAAACTCGTTTACCCTTACGCAGGACCTCTCAGGAGGATACTACGATTCTATCTATGGAAATTAGCACTCCCAAAAGGAAAACGTGAAGTTTCAAGCTGAGGGTTACGTAAATCTTATTTTGCTGAGAGAAAATGTTTTTCGGTTTTGTTTTGTTTCAAAAATATTTTTCGGTTCACTGCTATTCTATTTTTCAGCACCTATAACTTTTTTCTTCATTTTTCATCATGTTTCAAACCTTTCTACTCAACTTACTGTTTCTATGCAAAGGGATCTCGCGTGGGAAAGTACCTTATGCATAGGTTCTCCGGTCCCTAAGCTCTGTACTAAATGATGCCTTCATTTTTTCTTCCTTTGGAAGACTTATGTCGTGGTTAGGAAGCTTTCAAAAAAATTATATCTAATCTGATCTAACCTAATCTAATCTGATCTAACCTAACGGAGGAGAAGGGACGGTGAGCTTTCACTCTTTTCCTTGCATTAGTCCCTCGCAGGAGCACCGGAGGGCGTATGACTTCTAACGACACTCAATCATTGAATACAGAGCTCGCAGGTAAGCTCTTCATTTGGTCCCAAATTAATGAACTTCTATGTTCTTCATCATAATTTATTCGTATAATTGAAGAGGGGTTGGACTCTTGTTGCATATCTAAGATGAGAAAAAAAAGTCTGACGTGTAGAAGGAAAGCGATAGACACTGTTATTCACAAAAAGTTTCCTTAGCATTTTAATGTTCCTTCATCCATCACTAAGCAACGAATCACAAACCCAAATTACAAGTGCTTCTTGAAAATAAATTTGAGATACTCGCTTAAACTCTGCTTCGTGAGAAGAGAACATAAGTAATATCAAAATAATGGATTACATATGCTGGCATTTCATTCCGAGATAAGAAGGATAAACGGAAGTTTATTACTGAGAGTAGTGAAAGAATCTTACTTCTGAGATCTAACTAGTAATGAAATGAAAGCTTGGATCTGACCTCCTCTTCATTAAGATCTTGTTGACATTTTCACTGAGAGGTTCTGACACGCCACAGCTCGCACCACAACACGACACTCTTCACCGCAGCATGCGCGCTCGCTTTGCGACTGCCTGTTAATACGGAAACAGCAAAGGAAAAAATGATAATCAAGACTCAAATAACGAGAAAAATAGTAATAACTACCACACAAAAAGGATCGTGACAATAATGGTAATAAAAACTGGTGCTGTGAGTGGCACTCGTTAGGAATGCGCAGTGCGCCGCCCCAGTGGAGGCCGTCCGTCTCGTGGAGATCGTGGACAGCATTTGTGCGGTGTCGGCTCCTTTAAAGAACATAGCCTTATTTCTGGCCTCTTAGGCGCTCCTGGTGGTGATGTAACTCACTTTAATGCCTCATTAAATCCGCAGCGTCTCCCATGAGTTTTTCGTAAAGATCTCGCACGTACCGATGTGCTTGAGAGGTCCTCTTCTGGGTCATTGTAATCTATCTTCTCGCTCCGCTCAGCCTCCTAGAATTTATTGAGGAGCTTTTGTGAGGAAGAACTTCAAAAGAAATTTCTCTCATGTAAAGAACGGAAACGCGTTTCTTCCTCATAATGCTTGAATTTTCTAGTGATGTACTTGTGTTAGTATGAGTTACAGTATTTACTTTTTATTCAAAATATTGTCATCACTGGTTATAATGAACAGAATTTTGAAGTTATGGTAGACATTAGCACCCCTATCGAATCAAGCTTAAAATAGAAAACGCTTTAAAATTTGTATGCAAATTCTATATCTGCCAATTTCTCTAGCACATTAATTTCTTTCGAAATTTCTTTGTTGATTATCGCTAATATTTTCATCAAACACACAGTATATATAACCCTAAGTGATCTTGGAAAGATTTGATATTGTGTTCTTCTATTTATTCATTTAATATTATAACCATTTTTAATACGCGATGGTTCCTAGAGGATGATACAATAATTGTATTTATAGAAATAAGAGTTTGCGTTAGACGATGTGAAGTCCCGAGCTGAAGGTTGTGTAAGCCGTCCTTTTGCTAAACTAGAATAGATTTTTGTTTTGTTACAGACCGTATTTTTGACAAATCAATGGTGTTCTTTCTTTATCACCTATTACTTTGTTCTTGAATTTTTCGCTGTTTCATGAACTTTTTTAAAATTTGTTGTTACTGAGCGTAAGGGATAGGGGCACACCTTGTGCATAGAGTCCTTGTTCGCTTGATTCCAAATTATACAGTGCCATTCTTTTTCCTCTCTCGGAAACACATTTATACCGGAAACACATTACATACGGAAGCACATGTACAGGTTAGGGGCCTTAAATCAACTTAAAGTCTGATTTTTTTACGTCCTTATCGATCAGGTCAAATGTGTAATTATTTCTTTTTCGTGTATAGTTGTCTGATCGGGCCAATTAGGAAGGTTTTCTACTCGAAGGTTTCCTCCCCTGGGCTGGTGCACCAACATCACGGCCTCAGCAGTGTACGTTGCTCATGCGAGTCTAAATCGAAGTCCGTCACTGGGCACTGGAGTCATTCTTTCTATATATGAGGTGGCAGTGCAGCGCAGAGCTGTGCAGTGCAGCACAGCAGCACAGTGGCAGTGCAGTAGCTGTGCAGGGCTGTGCAGTGCAGCACAGCACAGCAGCACAGTTACAGTGCAGTAGCAGTGCATACCTGTGCAGAGTTGTGTAGAGCAGCACAGTGCAGTAGCAGTGCAGAGGAGCTGTGCAGTGCAGTGCAGTGCAGTAGCAGTGCAGACCTGTGCAGAGTTGTGTAGAGCAGCACAGTGCAGTAGCAGTGCAGAGCTGTGCAGTGCAGGACAGCGCAGCGCAGCAGCAGCTTCAGCAGTGCTCACGAGGAGTAGAAATTTATTTTATCTCGGTATGATCTCAATATGGGTAAATTTTTGGAAGATATTATTTGTACAGACATTTTGGTTACAATTTTCTAAAGATAATCGCGCATCTGAGTGCTTTAATGAGCACGTTTGCAGTAAGACAAGCTATTAATGCACGGTCGCGTAGTCGTGGCTGCTGCCTTGAGCAAGACAAACTCCGTTGCATGTGCCGAAATCTAAGTAAACTGGTAATCCAAAGTTCACTTTTCCCTCAGAGTATTTCTGAATGAGAACGCCAAATTTACATGATATTGCGATTTGGACTATATTTTCAGGAAAGTCTCTCATTCATCACTACTGAGATGGGAAAACATGAGGACCGACCAGCAAGATGGCAATGCGCTTCCCTCCAAAAGTTCCAACCATCAGTCATGCGAGAATGCAACTTGAGCGTCACACCCGCACTGGCTGCTGGTGCGTCAGGCTGAGGTTAACTTGTTGTTCCATTGAGGTCATTCTTGCAGAGTTGATACCTTCTGGATTATGTGCAAGCTCTCGTGTTAAACAAAACTTAAAAACACATGAGAAATTACTTCACAATTTACCAAATTTCCCAGTATGAACGAGAGAAACAGGTATGCTCTATAGAACATTTATTCCCCCTTAAAACATCGTGAAAATCAAACGTGTAAACAGACGCTTTGTCCGTTCACACTTCGGCTAGGAACAGAAAATTCGTCAGAAAAACTTGGTTTAGGGAAATTCCCTCTTCCCTCTACCTAGTTTTACTATCGACTTTTTTGTTCTTAGCTTATGCGCGACTGCATAAAACGGCCTTGTTTTGTTTCTGATTCACACGTTTTTTTCGAAGAATAAATGTTTTATACACCCTACATCGTTTTTTCTGTTAACTCAAGATCAAGCAGTCTCCTAACAGCGTTTTTGAATTTCCATGTCCATTATTTTTTTAAATCAAAGAAATTATAAGCTCTTTACCTTTTCTGATCACAGTGAAAATTTACCGAGTAAAACCATATTGGAATGATGGCTCTGGCGGAATGATAGCACTATGATTATTCAGGTGAATCAAACATACTCATGGCTGTGAGTAGCATGTAAATTAGAATGTCCTGATATCACCAAGTATTTAGCGGTAAAGTTTCTGTGTGAGCAATCTATTAATTCTGCGCTTTCCAACAGATCGTCGTCACTAGTATTTTCGGTGAGTACTCATCTCCAATATGCCGCCAAAGATTCAGTGACCAGGAATCTTAGCCCCGTGGGTCTCTAATTTACCGCACTTTCTGACAGATGTCTGGCTTTGGACGCACTCTCTATCCCTCGTAAATCTTGCGTGGCCGAATTAGCCGTGTGTTCCAGAGTAACATTCTTTACTTGCACATGCCGTGCGCCGCGCCCGTTTGCGCGCTACACTTTGACTCTATAGATTTTCTCAGAGGGTATCATGACTACGCGTGTTGCCTGCTCGCTCGCACGCCTGTAAAACCTATAACGGTGCCTCGCCTCCGCCCTCTGATTAATACTAACGGGCTTCGTCATGTACTTGTGATTTACAAGCGTCATTTTAAAGGTGCATTGCTCGAGTCTTAGTGGATTTGGTGGCTTGCTTGTGACGGCTCGAGTAGCGGCTTCGTCTCAAGATCATTTTTCCTGCAGGCTCCTCAGAGTGATGGGTTACACTGACGTCATACAAACGGCGACAAATGTCGTCTTTCCGAACATGGTATTTTAATTATGTCAATCGTTCTTTAATCTCAACTCTGTTAAAATGAGGTAATTCGTCGTTAAATTTTCCTGACATAAACCTAAATGGTTTGTAAGTTTAGTTTAAGGACAACAAATCTTATGTTTGTTCTCTTTTTTCGCTCCATCGCTTAGGAATTAGAGAACGTTAGAGATCGAA
Organism: Platorchestia sp. MABIK; assembly: GCA_014220935.1. Lineage (NCBI taxonomy): Eukaryota > Metazoa > Arthropoda > Malacostraca > Amphipoda > Talitridae > Platorchestia > Platorchestia sp. MABIK. The sequence goes on along the minus strand of JACJUY010000404.1, from coordinate 194,767 downwards.
CAACTTTAAAATTCTATAGACCCTCTCATCGTTTTCTACTCACCCTCTGATTGTTGACCAGTGCTTGTCTGATGAGAATTTATTCTAAAATTAAGAGGTGGTAGCTACGCTATCAGGACCCGCACATGCTGTACTCTGGGAGTGTAGTTAAGTATGCGTGCGTTTTGTTATTTCACACAAACAAAACTTCTTCTAACTTGCATAGGAGGAGACAGCTATGGCGGCCAAATTTTTTTCGATATGACAAATGAAATAAGGCGCTTAACCCTGCGAAGTTTTTGAGGGTAACAATATGTAAGAATGCATGTGCATCTGAGAAATTATGGGAGGCATTATTCAAACTATTTCAGTTCATACACAAAGTTATTCGTCGTGTTTCCGTTTTCCGTACTTATCAAATCCAACATCATTTTCTGTATTATTTTTATTTATGATAGGAACAACCTACGCGTCACTTGATTGCACATCCGTGTTTAGCAAGACAAAATGCGCACCCACCAGCATTTCTGCGAGCAGATATTGTCTGCTCGTGGCCGAGGCCCGTGCTGCAAAGCGGCAGCCTGTGAGATATGTGAATCCCGTGCTGTTGGGGTCATGCTAAGTAAAACATTTTTCCTGTACTAAGGTGACTTGACACTCCTCAAAAGTGGTATTTACCAACTGACAGTTCTACAACTCTTACTCTTAGAGTCTGTCATGTGCATGGAATCAAAGCTTGCTCATGTTTTTTCGTTCTTTTTTTCCTGTAACAAAAGATAATTGCATCATTCCATTTCCCGCACACTTCAAGTCCCATCACGGTTTTTCTTTCCGAGATGCTTTTGATTTCATTTTTGTGTGGCTCATTGGCCGTACATCACCCCTTTACAACAGGTTATTTATTCACCATTGGCGCCGCATCAAGACTCGAGATGCTCACCCTCGAATTCGGGGCTCATGTCAGGACTGCCGTGGCTTGCAGGCGTGTTGATAAACAATGCTCTATCAAACGCTGTCGGCATGCGAGGCATTTCCCCTCGAAGGCGAGGGTCGAGTCTATGATCACTAGATATTTTTAAAAGTGTTCTCATTATCTGGTTGTCTATCGTAGAGTTCATTGCTCATGAAAAAAACGATTCTCTTCAAGGAAGCCGAAATATTTCAAGCGTGGAAGATTTCCCATCAGCGCTTTCGAGCCTTGTAGACGTTTCTTAATGGATGAAGATTTCTTTCTGACTCTTTGTGGCCCATTTCTGGTGGATTATTGATTGAATACATTAACGAAAAATTTAGAGAAAATGTGTATGCTGTGATACGTACGACCTGCATGAAGTCTGAAAACACGTTCAACATCCGTTTATTCCTATATTTTCAGCGCTTGGAATCTACACAAACGTCGACTAGTCCAAATTAGATCAAATAGACGCTTATGTTAGTATTTGAACGGCGGAGAATTTAGCATATTGGATTTGGCAATCCCGAAATAAGCTCTTTCTTTGCCTTCGTCTGGAGACAGTGAGATTTTCATCGGAACTAGGACTCCGACATACCATCAACCGTCCGTGTAGGACAACACAAATGTAACTAAACTGAGAGACTGATGTTTCGCGAACGATGTTTAATTATCAATGGATTGCTCTCCTATTTCTAATGGATAAATTCACTTATGCTCATGAATGAACTCGTTTCACGAACACCATAGATGATTCGTTTCTGTCGTTGACTCGCTCTGTGATGAGAGACATTGATAAGAAATATTCTCGGCCTGAATAGAATGTGCACTGCATGTTCATGAATTGAGAAATGATTGAGCTCCGTCCCAGTACACATGGGTAAGACCTGATTTTATATTCTTGCCTGTACGCTCCCCACTTAACTTGTACGTCTGCGGGTTCTGACATGGCTGAGAGGCGATAAACTTCGACAATTTATTCTTCACTCTTTTACCTCAATTTCGAACAGAAATGACATGAATTACACATGGCATATACTAATAGGTATTACACATGTATCGGAAAACTTCATTCTATATTATGCTCAGTTCTTCATTATCCCCTCTGTTAGTTCTTCTTGATTAAGCGTCGAGTCCTAGCGTAATGAGTCACAGACAAATTTAGCGCAAAGAGCTCGCTGCTTCTCTATGGTAGGTAGAGGAAGGCTCCTTCGTGTACTAAATAGTATTTCAATTGCAGGTAACAAGAAAACCATAAATGTATTCGGGAAATTTTGAGAGAGAGAGTCACATAATTAGAGCGTTTTATAGAGCTAACCCGGAGATTCACAACAAAGAGATTCTTTTGAGGCCGAGCTCGTTCAGATTAATTTTGAAAACGTACATTTCGCTGCAGCAGCTGTTGGATAGGTAGTTTTCTCTTGCCTTTTATCGCTTGCTTAAGTAACGATGGCCTGAGGTCAAACTTGAACACAAATGTCCAGAAAATCATGCAGTGCGTGAGGCTGCTTAGTACTCGGACTTGCTCTTGTGCTTTTCATTTCATATTAATTGTGATGGAGTCAGGTTATGCTACAGCCGGTCGTGTGTATTTCCAGACCCACTCATCATTGCCAATATTATGCAGGTTTTCGGCTTAATGCCAACAACTAAGGCAGGTCTGGGCAGTGTTAAAACAAATGATTTGTGTGCTCAGCAGTCAAATAGACCTTGAGTCCTGACCGTTACTGAAGGCAAATAAGTATTTTCATCTTATTGTTTTTCGTTGTTTTCAATTAAAGATGTTCACTGTTCAGCTGTCTTGAAAGTGAAGTTGCGCTGTAATGATCATGCTACTAAAATGAGAGAAGCTTTCGCTGTCTATTGCGTTACAAACACGCAGTAGCAATTTCCATTGCGTATTGTAATAGAAATGATTCTACTGCTGATGCTACAATACATTTCTGCCTTCCCTAATTATTGTACGTTTTACCCTAATGTAAACAAATGCTCAGTTTAAGACGCCGAATCAACCCACATGTTAACAACCCTTTCCCTTACTATACAGGAAACACCATGCACCTGATAAAACAAACCAATTGCTTCATTTAATGTGCGTCAATCCACAAGATCTGACGCTTTTCTAAGAAATGGAGGACAATAAAGGTGTGTAGAATTAACTCAATAAAAAGCTGTTTCAATTTACAAAGTAGCGGCGCAAAGGCAACACAAGCTTCACAATGAAGCTATGTGAGCTTCTGAGGGGCAATTCTGTACCGCAACAAGCGACGTCTTCGTACTCCTAATTTATTTGGTGAACGTTACGAGCGCATTTGAAGGACCTCAATAATTGTCTAGACTGTCGAAAATTATGCGCAGATACATATAGGACAATTCAATTAATTTCTATGCTCTGGATAAAGAAATTCAGTTAAAAACAATGATCATAAATGTGCAGAAACTCGACAATTGACATCTTGTGAGCTTATTATTTCTTTATCATACTCATTTTCCTGTTTCGATTTATTGTAAGATATTGCGCTGCATTGTTTTGCATGCATTAGCGTGCTATGCGAACTGAGTTTGAGCGCGTACGCATGCTGTGCTGCAGTCAATAAACGCTGTATTTTATAACTGCGTTCGATGTTTTCTGAGACTGTTTATTTTGCGTTTTCTCATGCCGCAGCTCGTGTTGCTGGTGCTGACGTTGTTTAAGCTACAACGTCTCACAGCTTACTTGTTCAAGGCGCTCCTTACACGCCTCATCGGTGATGAGATCGGTGTTTGTCTTCAAGCCACATGACAAAACTACGCCTTCGCTAGTTTTTTAAGGCATGTTTTGCTCAACATCGGTGATGCGTAGTTTGTTTCCCTTGCAAGCCAGCGTCGCCAGTTTATTATTGGTTGATCCCGCGCTGATGGGTGCCTGCTCGTTCCTATGTGATTGATTTTAATCTTTAATTTTCCGTAGACGCTTCACGATTTTGCGTCTTCATAATCACGTGAGTGTTTGAATCTAATGACATAACCGTTAAGAGTAGATATAGAAACTTAAAAAGGCGATTGTTCCATGAATAAATAAAATTTAAACTTTATCTTTTCTGAGGTGTCGAATCGTAAAAATTGAAGTTTTAAAATTTTTTGCTTCATGCATTACTTTGTATCGTAAATTATGGCAACTTAAGCCAACTTTCATCATCGTTTGCTACCAGTCGTGAACACTGTAAAAAGGATCAAACAATAGCACAGAAATGGATCTTGTTTGAAGGACAGGTGACGCGGGAGAACTCAGAGCAGATGATACACGAGTTTTTTATCGTGTCCAGGAATTATTTTTTGTGCAGGTGCCTGACCTGCATTGACGAAGCAGGCTATTTTGAACACGTATCGAAAATCCAATTTTATGAGGATGTTCATGTAATCGAATGAGTTTCCAGCGAATGCGGTTATGGGATCTACCAATCGCCATAATTATATAGGCTAATTCAGTTTGGACATTCTACTCCTGGCAAACAATGAATTTTTGGATTCATACTTATTTGAGATGAAATATTAACGGAGATTTTTAAATCTACGGTCAAAGTTTGCAAAAATACTTTCCCAACGCTTTGTACAGTGCACGGGTAGTTTGAGCCAACATATGCAACTGTACAATGGAAAGAAACAGTGAAGAAACCGTAATATTTTAATCATAGATGCACCGAATAAATCAGAGTGAAATGTAAATTGTTCGCAAATTAAATGCTGAAAAGTTTATGAGTGAAGTTCCAGATATTTTACGCGAACATAAAATGCAACTTAGTGAAGTTACGAGGAAAAGGAAAGTTTTGCATTAGCGAAAGTCAAAGCAAGAAAAAAATATTTTGCAATGTTTAGAATTTAAAGCAAACGTTAGATCATCTACTTCAAATGATATAACTGCATTTTCCCTGCATGCACCAAATATTTTTGTTTTTAAAATTTGAGTCAATTTTTTCTTTCCATTGTTCGTTGGGTAATTCCCAAGAGTGATCCTGTTTTGAAGAATTTTCCCGTGCCCCCATTGTGTCGTAAGCTTCCAAACATTCTCGGTTGGTTCAGTTTGCAGCTCTAAGCTGACCAGGTCGGCAGAGAGACTCCCTCCGCACCAAGACAGCTTATCACCCCTCAGCTTGGAGGCAAGGAGCGTCATCCTTCGTGGCGCCGTGTGAAGAAACAGAAGTAGTCGTGAATTAACAAAACTTCTTCATGGAGGCGTATGAGAAGCGCTCCAACAACTTATGTTTTTTTCACGATTTTATGGAGTGAAATACGTCTCGTAACATTAGTTTAGTTTTTGATGAATTACAGCGAAAGAAGATATTTTTATACGTGGAACCGAAATCGGAAAAATTAGAAGTTTGTTTTTCTGAACTAATTGGCAGTTTTTGAAAAACAGCTATGAAAACCTATGAAACTTTACACACAGACGTATCTATGTTTTTGAAGAATGTTTTATACGTTTCCTTCAGATCCATGCAAAATAGTTATGAACTCTCAAGTTCCAGTGTTGTTACTGTTCCTCACATTTTGAGCGATGCTGCATGCAGTTTGCGATATCTCACTTTCTCCGAATCCGACTGTCCGGTCCAACATAAATCGCAGAGCTGGAGTGGGACCCAACTTTCAATGGAGAAGCACAACGGAGCACACTCTCACAAGAGTGAGCTAAATCTGTCTCTCCACCTCACCAAGTTAACTGTTCTTGTACTCGTAGAGATTGTGGGTTTCGTGTGCTGGACGAAACAAGCTTTGAATGCTCCTGTGAGATGTTCACGCTGCTCTATCCTAAGAATTTAACCTTCAGTTCTTGATTAATGCCACTAGTTCTGGAAAACCGTGTCGCTCAGGGACAAGGAAATTGACTTCAAGTGTGGTAATTAAAAACCTGCCAACTTTTTTGTAAAAAATCCTTGCGATAGCAATCACAATGAGTTACAAACGGATGAATGCCAGAGAAGTCGTATTGAATTCACAGTTGGAATTAATGAGCAGTCAAATAACTCAGTTTTTTATCATGGCCATTCTAATGCTGAACGTCAAAACATCGCACTGTAAACGAAAATCGCACTTTTTCGAGCATTACTCACGGGATTCTTTGAAAATTGCCTCACTTATCCCGGAATGCAAATGTTTCGAGTAGAAATTCTAATCTTAGTCAATTTTTTTGATGCCTACCCGTTAATGTTTTGAAGATAATTAAAGCTGAACAGAGCAGTGTAAAGTATAGCAGAGCAAAGTAGAGCAGAGCAGAGAAGAGCAGAATAGAGTTGAGGTTTGGAGAGCAGAGCAGAGTAGAGAAGAGAATAGAGCACAGCAACAGCAAGGAGCTCGTGCTCCATTCGCGGGTTGTCCCCAGCACCGGACAACGCCAGCGTTGCAGTGTTATACACACACACACGAGCACACGAGTACATCTTGGAGCGGTAACTGTGTGGTGGACGCGACGTGAGGTCTCTGTTGTATTGAGATGTGAGGCAGCACTTATTTGTTTCCAATTTTTAAACCATTACAAAAACTCTTCAAATATTTACGTATTCTTGCAAGCATGTGTACGCATTTAGTACTTTCAAACTCCTTGGTGGGTTTTTCATGGTTCTAGCATTCGTTTACGCTGCAGCTGAGTAAAAGATTTACAAAAATCATGGAAGAATTTTGCAATTTTTTTAATCCCCTCAAGACTCTAACATAAGTCTTACATAAAAAATTAAAAGTAATTTATTTCTAGAAAGCCTCCCACAATTGGGTAAAAATTTAAGTCAATCATGAAATTAAAATATTTCTTGAATGTAGTTTTACCTTATTTACATGCTCATGGTTCACACGTTATTTTTCTTATTAATTTTGTGACTTTACAAATTAACGTAGCTCAGGATTTTTATTAAATCCCTCCTATTAAAGTTTCAAGTTCTAAGATTCCATGGTTAGATTTTTTTTAAATTTTTATGTGTCGGTAGCACTATTCATTCTGTTTAATGTGGTATTATCGCTGAACTATCTACTGCATTTAAAGTGGCAACGTTAAAACACTATTCATCATATTTTGTGTGGTATTACAACGACACTTTTCAATCTATTTATAGAGGTATTGCAAAAGCACTCTTCATTATATTTAGAGTGGTATTGGAAAAGCACTTTTCATTATATTTAGAGTGGTATTGGAAAAGTACTCGTCATTACATTTAGAGTGGTATTGGAAAAGCACTTTTCATTATATTTAGAGTGGTATTGGAAAAGCACTCTTCATTATATTTAGAGTGGCATTGCAAAGCACTCTTCACTATATTTAGAATGATATTGCAACCTGGTTCTTGACCTTCGTTCTCGTGTCCCGAGCATTCTGACGATCCACTGCGTTGAGTGCTGCTGCTGCTTCTTCTGTGCTGCTGATGTTGGCCGACCAAAATGGATAAAATTGTGGATCACAGGTCATTCCCTTTCTTTTTGTCCTTTTGATCGCTCGTTAGCACTGACGTATAAATGATTAGGCGTGAAAGATGTCATAATCTCTCTTTCACTTATTGGCATAGTTCTTGCAGGCTCTTTGTGTGCGTGAAACTCTGTTTTAAAATTTTGCTTCTCACGCAAGCCCTCTTTTTGACTGCGTAACTTGCACTCTTCAAACGATCCTGGTTGTTTCTTAAGTACTCTTTTCTTGATGATTTTGGCTTCATATTGATCACTTTCCCCAAAATTATGATGGTTTCTTATTTTACACTCATCATGTTATCACTTTTGTTCTACTTTTAGAGTTCTACGGCTGTTCATTTTGGCTCCTCATTTAACGCTCTAGTGTGTTAATTTTGGTTCTACGTTTAACGCTCTACTTGTATTCATTTTGGTTTTAAGTTTAACGCGCCTCAAGCGATCAGTTTGGCTGGAAGTTAGCTAGGATTTCTCTGACTGTGTGCCGCGCCCGTTCCGTGCAGAGGCCTAGCTCCAGCGACCGCCTGGCCTCCGACCGTCTACAACTCATGCTAGTTTTACGAGCCCCGGTGAAATGTGCAGGAAGTGCACCAACTGTCGTTATACTCAGAAATTTTCTTGCCTCTTCAGTAAGTTACGACGCTACTTTTAAGAAGCTGCTCCAACTTAGCGCCGGCTGTCTGCAGCGTCTGTAATGGAGCTGGATGGTACTAAACTGCAAGTGCATATCCTTCCAGTTTTCTTCTTCAGTTTTTTTTTTTGAAGTTTGAGATATTATTTCAGAAGTTCTAAATGGTTCTCAATGTTTACTTTTTCTTCGTCGACTACGGTCGGTTGCTGGTACTTGCCTGCTATTGTACCCCAGCGCACCTCGTGAAGATCTCATTACTTTCAAAAGAATAATTTTTTACCTCAATCCCAGCACATTTATCGGTGCTAAAAGAACAGATAACGTGTTTGTTGCTGTTAACATTGAGTCCCTTGAATTGTGGCTCTTGAATTTAAAACACATGTCGTTTCAACACACATTCCAGCACTGTTGCTCCAGCACTCGTCTAATAACAGATGCTAACTTTTCCAGGGAGTTCTCGTCTGTGTGAGAGACTTGTTGCGCTTCTGACCGCTTCTGCTCTGCCCCTTTGATGTCAGCTTTGAGTGCCCAATGCTGGCTGAAAGCAAGCTATGGTGCCGCGTTCCGTTATTATGCATCGATTGTCGTACGGGCAGAGGGAGTTATTTAATATTGTGACCACCAAATAGGATGATACCGCTAGGATTAGGGTCAGTGAATAAAGGCTGCCTGGATAAATCAAAGCACTCAGCGGTAAACTAATGCGTTCGCCGATGACAGAAGTCAATCCTCGCAACATCATGCTGTAGTTCCTGATTTTGATGGTTCATCATTTCTTAGCGCTAATTTATCTCCAAAAACCAAACTACCAGCTAATTCATTACTGAATTATAAGAATAATCGTTAGTTGCTGAAAGAAGGCTTTCGTCGTTCACACGTGAGGAAACTCAACCCAAAGTAGACTCGTAAAATAAGAAAACGAGGCCTCCGCTGAGATCCCTGCCATCACCTCACATTAACTTGCTTCTAGTTTTGTATCATTCATAAAATGACAAGTTTGTTTTTGAGTGGCGCGCTCACAGTCGTCTTTTAGCCGCCATTCTTGTTTTTCGACTTGGCTTTAAATTCAATTGCTGAATAATTAGGCTTAAGGTGGATCTATGCCACTAAATAAATTTGATTAAGCCATGCCTACTGAATCCAAAATTATATGAATGGATTCAAATTTTTTGATTTTTTCAACAATGTGCATAATTGTATCGTTTCGTAAAAATAAGTCAAGAAATTTTAAAAATTAATTTGCAGTTAAGAGAATTTATTGAATTTCCAAAATTTTTTTGTGTCTTAAAACGAAAAATAAATTAACTCCTTTCTAAACGTATTTCCCGCTCATTTTGTACTATCTTATGTTCTCTTGTTTAGAAATTTTCCCGAGAGATTCAATTTTATCAAAATTCAAGACTTGAGAAATGTTTCAACTCATTTACTCGACCTCATTTAAACCTTTTGGAATTATTATTCTCTTTAAAATATTCTCTGGAAAACTGTTCAGTTGCATTTCCAACCTCAAATGAGAAAATAACCTAACTGAGCCAACAATGTTTCAGAACTTGATCCGCTTAACAGGTTTCAGCTCATGTTTATTCGTTGAATGCTTAAACAGTGAAGTATGGATGGAGCTCGGGTCAATAGAGTCTTCTTGCTCACTCACCACCTGTTCATACATGCTTTAGACAACAAAACCATAGACAGTTTTGGAATCATTGAAACATTGCCAACAAACTGAAAGAGACAGATTTTTCATTTTTTAAGAGCCTCCGTGTTTACCTGTGCGAGCATAAAAGTAGTTAGTCGCCTCCTAGGACCCTTGAACAGCTTTTCCAGTCGCAGCGCCCATAGCCCTCACATCGAGCCGGCCTGGGAGAACGTCGAATGCTTCGTCTCCTCAATATTGTTCAGGCCTAGAATGTCTGCTCTATTTTCTCTCTGCACTGATCTTGTCCTATAAGATGGTTTTCAATGTACGATTAAAGAACATAGTCGTAGAAATGATTGTTTCCGTTACGTAAAAATGTTCCTCGAGAGGGCGGCTGAAAAGATTGACCATCAGTATTTTTAGAGAACCTTGCTCTCGCGTGCAATAACAGAGCTTTTTTTGTCCAAGTGCGTGTGGTGGTCTTCCCTCCCGTGTACGTAGACGCACGCTGCCTTGGGTGCAAGTGGAGGACCTTTCAATGCGCAATCTTGCAAATGATAAACAACTATGACTTGGCCTCTCTCTTGCTCCTTTTTAAAATACTACAAGAGAAAACAGATGTGTTTGTTGCTGTGTACATGTTAGTTGTTGCAGTCACAAGCAAAAAGTTACTAAGAAGAAATTAAAATCTGAGCATCAGTGGAGGGAACTGGAAGCCAACGTGTTTTCCGTTCATTCCACTATCTTATTCTACAAACAACTTCCGTGATCTAGAGTTTACGTTTTCATTTCCCTCTGTCGCTTCCTCTAAATTTCAGAGAGAGAGCTCACCTGCCGACATATCTGCAAGACTTCTGTTTGGCGCTGTGCTGGCCAGACTTAAAATCAATCCCGCCTAACAGCCTGCCGCTGCTGTTTTTCGCTGTGGTTGGAAGAGGCGTTTGGCCTCCTTAGATTATTAAGTCGTATTTTTATTCCTTGCTTAAGCCGGCTGCGAGCTTCAACTTTGTTTTATGCGGCTTTAGAATTATGATGCTCGTTCTGAATGCAATCGAAGCAAATGACAGGCTTGCTGTTCTGCAACAGTACACGCGGACATTAACACGATACACAAGAGGTATTTGAGATCGATATTTTCACGGTTGCAGGAAGTGTAGTTGCAGAACTCAAGTGCTGCTTTAAATTATGCGGTAAAATGAAATGCCCTGGAAAACATTGCTGTTCAAAGTATAATCTGAACCTTTGAAGTTGTAAATATAGCTTCATATACTTCATACTGAGGGCCAGAGTAGCATGTAGGGTCCACTCTGCAGTTTACCTCGGAGACTGCACTGCCTCAGGGGAGAATATTCATGTTTGTTTGGCGTAGCAGCTCTCAACCTTCGTCTCTTTTCTTCCCCGTCTCTTTTCTTCCCCGTCTCTTTTCTTCCCTCGTTGTGTGTGTGACGTGTGCATATTGTCATCAGGCACTTAAAGAAAAAAAAAACATTTTATTTCCAATGATGTATAACATGAAATGTTGATACATTGGTTTTTAAAACACCTTAACATTAAACATCCTTATCTGATAATAACACATTGGTATCGTAATACTCGTGTAAAATGTTGAATCAAAAAATGATTGATAGAAAAATGCACATCAAAAATGAGTTCCTTTCCTTTGCCTAATCTGATTTTGACAGTGCATTTGAATAAACGATTAAGTTACTAAGAGAACACAATCCTCGTAACGCTTAGTTGAAAAATGTATTTGTTTGCGCACATTTAAATTGAAATAAATGCAAAAATCGCGGTTAAATTTTATTGGCTCTTAGTGCACTCTAACGATACTGAAATGGCTCCGGAATGATAGTTGCGATTTTCCACTGAAAATGAAATCCACATGTCATAAGAACACCCTGAGTAACTCAAAATCCAATTTCATGTGTCCTGGTGTGTTCCATCCATTCGAGTGCTCTGTATATAAAATACTGCTAAATGCTCAACTTTTTGATAAAATTGCGCCATCGGTTGCTACTTTTTCCTGAACTCCTTTTCCATCATTGCAAAATCAAATAGTTCATCTAAACTTGGTGAAAAGAAATGTTATGCATGCAATTTTCTGTTCATCATTAAGGTGTTTGAATGTTTTCACAAGCCATTTTGAGATCGAAATATAAAGAAAAGTTAATCTATCAGACCAATCCGTACGAGTCCTCTGGTGCCTGTGCGGGAATGCTGTGTGACGGTACAGATTTTGTCTACCAACTCAAGAATGAACAATTCAGTTCTTTCCCGTAACCAAATGCTTATTTCTTCGATTCCTAAAAATCGAAAAGAGTTGCATAACAGCTATGCTTCTCGTCTCACCGAACATTGCTGGAACACTAAATGGACACACTTGCACCGGATTTTCTAGGCTTTCATTTTCTGTTCGAAATTTGCAATTAGGTAATTTACTGAGGAAAAATTCGCCAAAGCAAACATGTAAGCATTGCATTGTATGATGTGCTGAATATTGGCTAGAATATGTTACGATAGAAATTCAGCGCAATCTAATCGGTAAACCTCTTCGTATTTCAAGTTAGACTCTTTATGTTCCAGCTCTGAAGATGAAATTTGAAATTTACAAACATTTGCTCCTCAAATATTTCTTACGCAGGCATGATGGTTCTCTTTATTAGAAAAGTGAGACTTCTTAGATATCGACTAAATAGTAATATGTACATTAGGTAAATTCATTTCAGCATGCTGAGGAATTCCAATTGCTGCAGCACGCACAAAAAATGAGGATGGTGTGAGTAAGAAATTCGGAAATCTGATTAGTCACCCCTGCTCGCCACTATTCTAACGAGACCACTAAAATCAATGAATATCGTAAATAGTTCAAGCTTCTTTCCCACTCATCTACAACGTTTTTAGTATCCAGTCTAATTTGTCCGCGATTAATGTTTACATCAAAAGCTTCAGCCCGTGAAATATCACACATATTTCAACTCTCACTGCTGTAAAAATCTGCAAAAGTCCTCAATCATTAGCCCGTGTGGGGAAGGCAATGATCAGCAGCTGTAACTTCCGAACTGGGTGCATTTGAGCGCCATGAGCTCTGCAGTCGATGCTCGCATTTTTGAGGATGCATTTTCCTACTCGTTCGTCTTTCTCAACATGAAGAACTGATCGCGCTCTCAATTTTGCCCGCTCCCGAATAGAAAAGACTTCCTGCTTCAGCTGCTCCTGACTCTGCCTTACGATGTGCCGCTTGTGCTGCTCCATTGCGCGGAAGTCGTTGTACTGGCAAAGGCAAATGGAAAAGTGGGAACAAGTCAGCTGGAAAAGATTCTGTAACCGTTTTATCTTTTCAAAATTGAATGTTGAAGTCTGAATTTCTTGTGAGTCTGGCTCTATTCTAACCGGCGACTGAACGAATGAGGTCGTTTCTTTTTAAGATAGATTCTTCCGGTAAAAATTGTCCAAGTTAAATTAGAGATTGTTGGAGTAAGAAGTTATTACTCCCAATTAATAAAGACTTAAAGCAACAAGGAATTTCTTTCAATACGATAGAGTTAGCGGTTAGTTGCGCACTTTTGATGAAAGATCAATGCCAACAGTTATAGTTGCTGACGTCATGATACACACGAGTTAATAAAAGAACTATCCAATGTATCTTCCAACTTCTATAACACCCGATAAACTTCTGGATCATCCAATTTCTAATTTTCAGGGAAAAAAATTACAGATGCCATCATTTAATTTTCTGCCAGCGTTATAGCTGTCTTCATTTATAGCCGTCATATTCCCCCTTTTGTACTCTCAAACCAATTTTTATGTGGCACTTGAATTTAACTTGAGCACTGGGCCTTTGAAGAAAATAATCCCCGCGCAATTTTGGTCCTTCCTTTTGACCGCTCAACTGCTCTACCCTCCACTCAGTCGCCTCTAAATTTATTTCTCTGCTCGAACGCAGGGGAGAAAGACGCGATTATTTCCCGAGTCCCTCGAGGCACAAATCGTTACAAGTTCTCACAGCGAGCAAAATTATGTAACAGGATCAAATGCTGAGGGCAGAGCCGCTGCAAACACTCCACTTTACACGGGAAGAAAACTGCGAGAATTTATGACAACGAGTCAAATGAAGATGAGCTAAGGTGTGTATTAATTTGCAGCCTCTATACCCATTTTCCTTCGTGTCTGTCTTCTAATCGTGTCTGCCGTGAGCCTCCGCTCAGCTCACAGCTTTTGATCCAGTCACTTAATTTTAAGCGCATCTTATTAAGCAATTTTGGGAGGTGGGAGGTGCTGCTCACAGGTTCTGCAAGCAGCAAACATTTTGTGAATAAAAATTTACAAAATAACGGCTATCTTCTTTTCCTTTGATGTGCCAGTCTGAGTCAAGTCTGCCTTCTAATTCAACTACGTTTTTTTTCTGAAGCACTTTACCTCGTGCCAATCTTCGTGATGTTCTGGAAAGCACCGCGGCTTTTTAAAGAATTTTCAGGATCCTTACATTATGTAGAGCTGCATTTTTACAGCGTTCTTCAATGCACTAACTAACGCAAATAACAGTGAGCCGCCGTAATGTACGACGGTACTTTTGTTTGAGAAGTTTTGAAGAGAAGCCAAGGGGAGTAGCTTTGGTTTGAGGTTCCGGATTGTCTGGAAAAAGAGATGTCCTTTTCTCTCGAATATTTGTGTGTGAATTTTACTCCTTTTATATAATCTTCCTTCAATTTTGCTTTTCCTCTTGGCTAAGTAACATTAATACCTGATTTATTATTTCTTTTGTCCTCACTTGCATGTTCAGTTTTTTGTTTCAATTTGCAGTCGAAATACGTATATGTTTTATTGTTTGCCCGAACGAATATCTTTATCAAATAAAAAATTACTTGTCGTTCCTATTCTTCATTTTTTTGAAATCTCTTTTCGGTTTTATTTCTGTGACGACGCTCGAGGGAAATTAAGCCTGACTTTGTTCCATCGCAGCAGTCATTTCTGTTTTGCTGATTGAAACCAACGAAAAAACAAATTTAAAAAAATAGTTTTCAATTTCAGGAGTTCATTCTTGTGATTGTATTTCTATACAAGTTCATTTTAATGTATGATTTAATAAACATTGCTCGTTTACTTGGTACAACTTTTGTATGCGTCTTATCGTTTATGTAATTCCTATTAACACGCATGAAAAAAGCTGTTAATGAACGTAATAAATAACAGGAGCTCGAAAAGTAATGGGGCGAATTTTTTGTCCACGGAGCTTACCTTAATCATGGGTGTTATTAGGAAAGAGAAATTTGTTTAGTGTTCACATCTGAATGAAACATAGAGAAAATTAAAGAAGTTTAGAAGTCTGTGTCCCTGAAATACTCATCACACATTTTTCGTCGTACAAGTAGTGTAATTATTCTGATACTTGAATGATTAAACAACTTTTAACCTAATTTGATGTGAATTCACGTGTTTCATCGAACCTGTTCAAATTCTATTATATTTGACAGGTCGTGTAATCTGATGACAGTAAAATTCCCAACCATCCCTAAATAAGTACCCAAGCAGAAAATGGGCGGCAATTCCGATGACGGCAATAATCATTCCCCGAGTTGGCCCTTATTTGTGGCTATTTAATTGATGACAAGTGGGCGTGCATTCAGAATTATCACTTCGAAAGACAGGCCCATTGGTGTAAATTTCATTTTTTTATTATTGGTAATGCGCAACCTTTAAAATGCTTTTAATTGTTTTGAGGAGTAATTTGATTTTCAGTATTGGCAATTTTTGTGTCGATAAAGAATTAGTGGCATGTTCAGACAGAGAGCATTTGCCAGTATTTCGAGAGCTAGTAAAAACTGCAATTTAAAAAGTTACATTCGCTGCCATTATGCAGTGTTCCTGTATCCAGTCTACAGGGCGCCCTTCATGGAGTCTTTGATCCAAGTCGATCTGCTGCGGAGTCTGCTGGTGATGTTTCTTACCGACAACCTGTTCTCAATTTGATGCTCTCAGCTACCTATTTATTGCTAGAGAAATTAGAGTCTGCTCTTCTCTTTCTCCCTATTCCATTTTTTATCTGTCCGGAAACATAGCTGCTTCTTCCTTGCTGCTGAGGGGTGTTGCTATGAAATACTGAACACTTTTTGGCCTTGAAAACCAAACCATTATCAACATTTAACAAATCCCAATGTGTTCACGCACGTCACTGAGATTAACTAAATTTCAAGACCACCTTCAAATTTGAGCCATACTCACCGAGCAATTCTTTAATATTTATAACTTGTTCACGAGCTTCCCTCACAATGCATGAACTTTTCAGTTGGTTGTGTCCGGGGGCTATGTATTTAATAATGGAGTTGCTCGAACTTGTGCTTGTGATTAACAAGAAGACCGCACGGGGAGCGTGCGCCAGAGATCGCCGCCCTCAGTTGTGCCTCAGCTTTAGTCCGGCAGTGTTGCCAACTCGCGCTCAAATTCCACTGCACAAACAAAGTTCCGCTCATTGCTCACAAAACTGTTCCCTTTAATAGAATTAATCATCTCACCTCTACATGGAAACTGTGTCGCGTTGTTGCTAAACTTGATGCACTTGTAAGATGCAGAGAAACGTCTTGGAAACAAGGGCGCATCAGATGGGCTGAAAGTTGCCAACGAGTTCTCTGGCGCGTCGGGTGTTAACTAGAACAATTCTGAGGAATGAACATTTTGTATACCCGAGGAGATTGTGACTTGCCTTGCACACCATGAATAATTTTGAACTTCAAGGAGTTTTGAATGGCAGCTCATCACTCTTTCGATGTTCACTCAAACTCTGTGTGTGTGTCAAATTCCCCCCTCTTTAATTGCTAAACTGGGACTAAATATCTACAGATTTTGTGAAGTGAATGCATCGTTGTTGGATGATTTATTTTTTGCTATAAAACCATGAGTAACTCTTTCTTGTAGTGGCACAACTTGCCAGTAGGAAACTTTGCATGTGATAGTTCAATAGCTGGAAAATCATTCCACACCTCGCCGCTCGTTGATTTTTCAGACGCTTGTGACTACACCACGAAGGTCAACAAATAGCATTGTATACCGGCACAGGTCGCAACATTGTTGCGCGTGACTATCGTCATTTCATTGAATTGTAGATGGCGATCTAAAGAGTTTTCCCGGTGGGACCTCAGTTGGCAAGACCTCTTTAGGGGGGGAGGGTGCGTACCCTCTCCGAGGTGCGGCCTCTGATTGGCGGCCCTACTCGTGACGAAATAGTGTGTGCGTCGTGTGTGTGTGTGTGTGTGTGGTGAGCGCGCTTGAGTGTGTGAGTGTGATGTGCGTGTGTGTGTTGTGCTTGCTTTTTGAGCATTTCGGTATTGTATATGGGTTTGTGTTGTGTTTGTGTATTGAGACTTCGTGGGGTGTGTGCCGTACATTGCGTGTGCCACATTGTGCCACACAAGGGGACTCTGCCACTTATTGTCATGCTCACTTATCACACCAGGCTGAACTCAGGTAACTGCGAATAACTTCAGTTTACTACGAATGAAGGCAGCTTATTGTCAATGAACCTCGGGGGCGATAATCATAAAGTCGATGCACAATGATGTTATATTGAGTTATAAGCTCACACGGCGTCTACTGTACTGCGTCCCTTCTACGAGTGAGGGCGCATCGTGTCAACTGCAACGAAATCTCTATTTTTATTTTGTAACTGAGTGTCCGTTGCCGATGGTAGAAATCGCGTAGAAAATAATTTCACCTTTGTAATAATATCTCCACTCAAACCCCCGCTCAGTAGTTAAAATAGAGGCCTTATTTTCAACATTACGTATCGTTTCATTGTGTTGAAAATTTGATTTGTTCGTTTCTAAGTTCTACACCTTTTCTCATTTTAAAACCATATTCTTTCAAAATATACCGAAGAACTGCAAATTTAACAACGACGAACCATTGAATAGAACAGGGAATATAAATACAGAGACAGGGCACCAAAAAATAACAACGACAAATTTTAGCGACACCCAGCAAAATGAGTGACAGTGAAACTAAATATCAGAACAAAGAAACAATGCGTAGTGACAGAGTCAGTTTATTGTAACAACATTCAAAAAGGATAACAATTATACAAAAAATTGTACGTAAATGTTATTGTAACAAATTAACAATTTCTGACACAGTTATTGAAAAGCCAAATGAACAGCAAAGTAGCCAGATTGCGTAGTACATAATGCATATTGAGACTATGCATACAATATTTTTGATATTTACAATAAAGAATGAGCATCATTTGTGAGATATTGAAACTATGCTAAAAAAGAACATATCTTGTTGATTGAGGCACTTGATCGAGTAGCTGTTGGCATGGCTGTAGTTGTCTGCCTCAATGCACGTGTCAATGACATGACAGAGAACCTCCTCCCGGTGCTGCCGCAGCGTCCTGCTCTGCGCGCTGCCACCACGGTGCATGTCTCCGCGATGTCATTCAGACGATGCTTCAATGTCATCTTCAACACTGAGAAACAATTTTCTATCGGGTTGAAAAAGGGTGGCCTGGGTGGAAGGAAGCGGACGTTGCGATCTGACAGCAGCTCTTGCACCGATCCATGGCGCTAGGCGTTGTCTAAAATGTGAACTGCGTCGGGTTCATCCTCTAGAATTACCTCCAACGAATGCAAAATATTAGCTAAAACGTCTTTTGTTGTTGGCTGCGCATTGGATTCATGATAGAAAAGGCCTGCTTGATCTGAAATAGCAACAATGACGATAATGTTGCCGCTCCTATCACCACCAAGAACTCTTGCTACAAGCTCCCCCTGACTCGTGTGTAGGTTGAACCCCCATCTCATCAATGTAGATCCTGTGCTTTTGAAGGCCTGTTTGGTACATGTAGTGGGCGTACTCCAGTTGCTTCACTTTCGTTTCCTCGGAGTTGCGCTGCGTGGGGACGTTGCGGCGCTGTTTGACGGTGATCAGTTCGCTGTCCAGGGCCTGGGCAACTGTGGCATCTGAGACTTAAGGCTTGCGGTCGAAAGTGTCACGAAGAGTTCTATTGAGATCCTTGACAGTGATGGTTGTAGTAGCTTTAATCAATATTACAAGCAAATCTAGGCTCTCATTATCTATCATCTTCCTGCGACCACAAGCCTCGCGCCGGCTAGCAACAGATTGTCGTTGTTGGTACAGTAGGACCTAACAATGGAATAAGCGGTGGTACGCTTCACTCTTAGTTCTTGAGCAGTAATACATATCACACGTGAACCGGCCACGTCCGAGTTGTTCTGGAAAATTTCATTACTTCTCGGTCAGCGGATGATTGCATCATCCACTAACCGGGAAGTAATGGAATGTAGTCCCATATTATTGTCGGGTGGCATTCAGAATCCCGAAAGTTAAAATCTCGAATATCTAAATCCCGAATGTCCTGTTCAGTTAAAAACACACCTTTACACCAAATTTGAATACGAGCTGTCATAGGGAATGTTCATCAATTATTCTCAATTCATCACAACACCAATTCGTAACACACACCACCAATTCAGGCGGACGATTTCACAGCCAAATATTGTCGTTAGTTAGATATTCGGGATTTTGACTTTCGGGCTTTTGACATTCGGGATTTAGAGGTGGGCCGATTATTTTCTTTTTTATTGAATATGGAAGTGCGGAAAAATGATTTCTCTCGTCAATAAGAGTTTAAAAGATGTTACAACTTAAGACTTTTTGTTCCATTTTTTTGCATCTGTAATATTATTTTAAACCGATGATACGGGCTGTATGAAGCATTGTTACAAGATTTGATTATTTGTTAAAGAAAATGAACGTCTGTTGCAACATTCTGAGAGTGTTATACAATTTGAAGCAACGTTATATATACTTGTCTCTGTCACTACATTTTGTAGATGTTATCAATTTTACAGCATCGCCACTGGATTTGTATTGGATATTGTAACATTTTGATTCGCTGTTGTTAGTTTTTATTCGCTGATATATGATTGTACACACTGTTACTACATTGTTTTGACGTGTGGTTATAAAATGAGAATAGGTGTGTGTCGAATGGAATTATGTGTTCTTCCTTTGTGTTGAGGGATGTTTGGATCATGCGTGCTCGCGACGAAAATAACTTCACGTGAAGACGAGATTGAATGTCACTCCTCATTTACAGTTTTATAAATGAGCCTGATGTGTTTCTGCTCGATTTAAGGCGGACGAGGCTTTTGTGCTGCCGGTTTCCGCCCATTTCTTATCTCTCGGAAGCCCACATTTCTCGTAATGATGGTGTGTCCAGACCAGCCTGACCGCGTCCTCGCTTGCACTAGCGCTCTGTTCAGCTCACCTACAATACACGAACGCCTAGGCTTCTCTCGCAAGATTTTCTTCTCCAGTTTGAGGTGAGCTGCGTAACTTGGCTCGCCTGCTCAACCTTCGTAGGGACATGCAGCTCGCTTCGAGCCTGCGTTCACTCGCCCCCTCGTAGCTCCGTAACTCTCACCCTCACCTGAACTGCTCTCTCAAGCCAGGCTTTGACTGACTGACCAGCTGTGCAAGTACCACAAAGCTGATTCAGTTTGAAAATACATTTCATTTAATACCGACAAACCTGTTTCAATTACTACTTGAAATCTGAGCTTCAAAACAATTTTTCATGATCGCAAAAATAAGCCCATATAACGAACTGTATTCTATTTAACTTGTAAATGATTTAAGTATAGTTTAAAATGTTTGCAATAATATTGCTGAGCTATGAAATGATGCGTTCATTTACACTTGAGATTAATACATAGCCGATGAATAATATTTTTAAAGAATTTTTAAGCCGAAGCTCAATTTCTTTGCGCCCATCTTAAAGTAAATGCACCGACTTGATCACACTAGGCAATACGTTAGGAAACTCGTTTTAAAACTCGCCAATCTGGACTCGTTTAAATTGTTGATTGAGTGAAAACGTTCTCAATAGAATATAAAACATTTTTCATAAGACTAGGAAAAAAAAGACTGGGTATTAGGGACTAAGTTTGTGGATTTGATAAAAGGTGCATCTTCATGAATACGGCCCTCTTCATTATGCGAGCACCAAGCACGGCTTAGGTTAGGGAGATAATCCAGCTACAACACGACGCTTTATAGGCTACGTCTCTAATTGTTACTCTGTCTCGTGCGCAGGTACGTGGTGGTCTGCTGTGCTGCGGTGCAGTCGAGGTGAGCAACTACTCTGGGGACTTCTAGGTTTGTTCTAATTTCATATTGAGCGCCCGACTCATGATGTAACGCACATATTTTCAGTTCTAAGCTTAGCTCTTATTCATGAGCCTGTATATAGAATCTTATGCGTGGTAGAAAACGCTTGAAACATTATAATCGGGGAGCTCCAGCTCGTAAATAGGCAATTAAGTTTTCTGATAGTAGTCACACTCAATCAAAAGTGACAAATAAATGAAAACTTCTGCGTAAAATATTTTACGAATGTATAAATTTTGTTGCTAGACAAAACGCTCAAATGATGTCACCAGTTTTGTCTCACTCGCAAGGGAATGTAGCAGCATCGCCTTTTTTCGCTACGTGCTTCAAATCTAGCTTTTTTTGTCCAATGGGAAATATTAAAGCGAGTATGGTATTGAACTAATGAAGAGGTAAGTAAATGATTAAACACTTTTTTTGTTAAAGATTAGGCATTACCTGATTTGTGTTGGCCAAGTCTGGAGCTCCATGCTGAGGGTCACGTGCTCTGTGTTGGCTCAAAAGCTTAATGAAGACGCTCTTGTGAGAGAAAACTGTTCGCAGGATCGTGATGCTCAGCATAATATTATCATTATTTTAATTGGAATGTTGTTCAAGCCTGCCGTAGTTGAGCATTAAACAGCATAGCCAAGTCCTGTAGAATTTGTTCTGTTTTTAGCTTCTGGTCCTCGCGAACTGTTGGATGTTCTTTGTTGTTGCCATCGTGCGGGCTGGACAAGAAGAGCGAGTTACTTGCGACTTTCGGTCACTTTGCTTTGTGCATGACAAGTTGTGTTGCGGAATAATTTTGGTGTTAATAATTGCAGAAATTTTGTTGATTACATGAACGGCCATCTGACTAGAATATTTATCAAACAGAATTTACCAAAAGAAAGTTAAGGGTGAGAAACTAATGTCTTGCACTTCGACATTTTTAACACGCTCAGGTACACGGAAGCCCAGTTTGACCATACTCCGTCGTTTTGATATACGATTTTTTTTATGGAAATAACAAATTTGTTATCATCAGTAACCAAATTATAGCCTTTAGACTTATTTTGTTTTGCCCAGCAACGCAAAAATATTATAGTTGTAGTAGGGAGGACTCAATACTAACATCCAGCTCATGTTTTTTCTTTCCTGGAAATTTTTTGCTGGACAGAATTTTGTTCTTTATAACTTGATTATACTTGGTTCTTGAATGTCATATCTCTATTACACACTTTTTTTTCAAGCACTAAATTTCAATTCAATGTAGTTCTCCTGTCCACATAAAAATCTATTGCGTATAGATATTTATTCTCTGTATAAGTTTTTCTCATAACTTTCTGATTGATTGGTTCCTGATTTGTGCAGGCCTGCATTTCTTCCACGTTAGAATTTTATAATCATGGACGAATTCGGAATCCCATTATCGGAAGTCAAGCCACAGCACTTATATACGCCAAAAAACTCTAATGATAGAAGACAATGGAATTTGAAAAACATTTTCCGTGGAGTTTTTTCCAATTCAAAGCACCCTCGGAATAATACATATGGCGTCAGGAGTGAGCATAACAGGTTAAGCTCACAGCCCTTCCTTTCGTTCTTATTGATGACCTAACGCACCATTTCGACATATTTTGTCTTTTTAAAACTGCTTTTATTTGATCACTACCTGACTGAGTCATGGGAATTTATCATCGTATTTAGGTCGACGAGCATTTCTTTGTTGTTGGTAACATGTTATTGGTAACATTTGGAGCTTCTCAGGTACAAATTAGATTGTGTGTTGCCATAAAATTTAATTGTAGCATAATTTAGCCATATATTTTTATTTCGGCGTATAGGTTATGACTAAATCCCAGCTTAAATTACCTGCAGACAAAAGTTTCAAATTATAAGATGTATACAATAGATAAGGTGGCGACGGCCTTGTTAACACCGTTCACTTAGTGCAAACATAGTTAGATGAGCATGATAATGAGATAGAACATCTCACATGAAAGCATCAATCATTTGATCCCAACACCTCAGAGCCTTTATTCAGAGAACTGTGCCCGAACTCTGTGACCTCCTCCACGCACATCACCTCAACTCAGACCGCTCTGCGGGAGGAATGGATGCGAACTTCCGTGAAATTTATGTTCACTCTTTTTGTGTCAATTCCACGTTGAATAAATGCTGTGATTCGGGCGAAGGGGGCTGACTAATTTCTCACCGATTGCAATTTACATTATTTCACAGGATTTCCGACCGTTTTCTCTTACACCTTTGTGTGTGAGTAGCTTTCTTAGATGTTGTGGACAAAATAAACGACAAGATTTTTGATTCTCTTAAAAAATTTCTGTAATTTTTCGTATGGAAGGAGAAAATAAAATCCGCTTCAACTGTGAAAATTCACAATGATCTTTTTGAGGAAGATAATATTTTATGCTACCATGTGAACTGATCATTTAGCTATTTCCCATTGAACTTCGATGACTTTCGGTGCGGATTTACTCCTGCATGGAATTCGTATAAACTCTTTTGTAGAGATGGCAGGAGTTCTGATTTGGGTTCATATGTTACACTCAATTGATTATTTAATATAATATTTTTCGAATGGCAGATGTAAAACCGTGCCATAATTTAATAAACAAAAAGTTTACCTCGTATAGAACTCTCACAAAACGCGCAACATAACTCACAAATTAAAAAACCGCTTGAATTCCAGTGTTTTTCTTTGCCCAAATAATTTTAAAGTTAGAGCTCTCACACGGAACGGCTATAAATGAACTCAAGCTCTCACGAAATGAAGTCGAGTCGTTCAATTTTTCTCGACCCAATTCTGCATTTTACTGGTCGGTGCAGTTTTAGATTCCATATTCGAGTTATTGGAATACCAATTCGGTGTCATTGGATATTACCGTCGCTCCTCTCGCAAGTCCCTCGGATCAAGAGTTTTGCCAGGGACCGCCGCCCCGCCGTCGTGAGCAGTTCAGGTTTTGCATTAGATGTGTGCGTTCACTCGCCTGTGTGACGGCGAGTCTTCTAATCCTGACTGAGATGATTCGCAAGCGCGTAATTCGAATACTCACACATGTTGATGCCATCAAAAGAAAAGTTAAACCAAAAATTTCTTCCAATGAGCACTTTCTCTCAGCTTGATCACTTCTTCAAAAAAATCTATGCATAAAATTGATCTACACGCGTAAAACATCGGCAGAGATATTGATGAAGAATTTAAAATAACAGGGAATAACTTAGGAAACAAAGCAAAATTACTCATTACGAGAAGTGTGATTAGATTGTGAATAATTTTCGATCTTCCAGAAGCAGTGAGATCAAATTAGCCACTGCTCTAAAGTCGACCAAATACAAATTCGGTGTCTGTTTCCAATTGTCGTTTAAGAAGCCGTTAGTTGCCCGCCTCTCAACTCACAGCTTCGACCCCGCATTGCACGTCAGTAGCGGCGCGATTTCAAGTACAGCAACTCCAGTGGCAACCTGACTCCTAATTCACCGATTATTTTGGTCAAGAGAAACATACTTATTTACTCTAGATTGTTGAGCTTAGCAGCGCCTTGTACTTAATATTTTCAAATGACAACGATCTTTAGTATTCGACATTGATTTTGATGATTTAAAAATTAGCCGAATTTCTTATCATTTGTACTACCCAAGCCTTTAAAAGTTTCTTGTTTTCCTACGCAAAATCTTATCCCATGAATACTTATGTTTGGATTTAAGTAAACAATGAAAACGAGACTCATTATTTTCCAACATATTCTGTGTCGTGTTTCCTTGACTGCGATTTGCTTGCTTGTACGCTAGGCGTAGTGCTGGTGGTGTGTTCAGTACTTTTTTCATTCTATTTATGAATCCCGATAGTTTACCATCCAAATGGCTGACGCTGAACAGCATTGACACCAGAAGCTGGTGATCCTTTCAAGCCTAATCAGAGCAGGTTCTTGGCATTAATGATGAATATTATAGTAATTGAATATTGATTAAGAAATCAAGAGCGCGTTAAAAGCCCATCAAAATTTCGGATTCGATAGAGAAAAATGTCCCTTAACATCTAATCAGTGTTTAACATAATGCTTATGGTATTTTACGTCAGTTACGTCTGATGTCTGTCGAATGTCATACTTACGTAGCTTACGTAAGTGCTCTCCTTTCTGACTAAGTCTAGCCTCCCCACTGCAACCCAAATATTTTTCTGCTATTTTGGAAGCTAACATTTTGTACGTTATGAGGAGACTTTTCTTTTACTGTCAAAAGACTTTGTTTGGAGATACGGTATCGTCCTCATAAAGATCGCTCTCAAATATTGATGAGAAGAGAACTTACAATAATTTTTAAGCTTTTTGCGATGTGTGCTCTTTCTGATGAAATACCACCCTGTACTGTGCTGCACTGTACTGAAGAATGCCTCCATAGCCGGCCTCATGGGAAATCATTTCGACTTTAGATGCGATTAATGCTCCTTCTGCTCGGTGACACGAGGAACATTCCTCCAGCGAAAGTCTCGTGACTGCCAGCAGAACTTTTTGCAAAACTTCTTTCTGTTCTCATTCCTCTTCACATGATTCCTAAGTTTCTGCTCCCTGTACAACTAATTTTGACTGACGAAAATTCAATTGATTTTTGTATAATCGGGTCGACATTTTCGTAGTAGATTTCCATACATATTATGTTCTGTAGACTGAGTTGTGTAAGTATTGTAGTATCGCGAAACGACGAGTTCTTCATTAATCTGACTTAGTGTTAACGTATCTTGGGGAAATGATAATTTTCAAAACTGAAATGTTTTTCTGAAGTGCCTTATTGAAACTACGACATAAACTATTTCTATTCGAACATTTGCGACATTACCTACACAAACGCTGAACTTCATGAAGTCCAAAAACGACGAAAGAAAAGTGTCACTAAGGCGTGCCCGAACACTCACTCATACAAGCACTGCGAACATTACCTCTTCATAAGTGGTATAATTTCAACAGTGAAGTTGTAGCCTTCCAGTGAACAGCGGGATATCAGGCTCAACAGAAAATTGCAGCGGCTTCAGAAGCAATTATCTGCTAGTAAGAATTCCAGCATGAGCGATAAGATCTAAGCAAACGCTTTGACGCGACCACAGTGACCAATCTGAGCAGCCCCACCACCACGGCACATCACCTCGACTACCCCAGATCGTGGCCTCAGAGCTGAGCTGGCCCGCCTCGTCAGATATATACGCAATGTCAGCAAAAATTCGCCTCTGAAGGGCTCGCCGAATTAGATCTCCTGGAAATGATGAATGTTTGCCTGAATAAAATTCACCTCACCAGGGTGATCGACAGAGGAAACCTGGCTCGTGATGGATAAAACGTGAGATTGAAACACGAAGAGCTGCTGAATAATGCACGAAGCCCTGCAATTTGCTGGAGTTCTATGAAACGCTACTAAATTGAATAGATAACGTTTTGGGCGAACGTCTCATTGGCTCATTGCCTTTATTATGTTTTTCGACCACTTTTTTTCTCTTGCTCGCTCGAACGCATTTGTTTTCATACTTTCCCCAAAAACTTTCAACTTCAAATATATTTGAATAACGAGATTTTGGAATTCGATTTTCAGTATTAATCTTGGCATAACCTTTCTTTTCTTCCACTCTCAACATTTTGATGTACAATTTCATGAAGATAATGAAAAATATAAATGAAATTATCAAGCTTCCTTGAAATGAAACAATTATCAATCTTCCGTTAATGATTTCCTCAACGCAGGGCTATTGTCAGTTTGATGGTTACTCCCAGATCATGTTTCTCAATTGCTATGTTACATGTTTTGCTCAACTCGCATTCAAAAATGTTGTAAGGGAGAAAATTTTGTTTAAAGAATCGCTCGCATGAATTCTGTATTATTCATGAGGAACACAGCGACCCATTTACCTATCCTAATGCTGAACCAGCGCGGCATTGAAGTATCAAATGCCTGCTCATTTTGACCAACACGTCTACGCATTGCACCACTATTGCTATTGCAACTCGCCTCAGCAACACGCCGTTGTGTGCTGTTGTCCCGTGTGCAGTATTTATGCAGCTGGCGTCAATATAAGGAATGATAAATCGTTGATAAATATTGAGAGCTCGGTTTCCAGGAATGGAAAGGTTCACTTTAAAAGTTAAATCAAGATAAAAGTAGGTTCCCATAAGTCTCCACACCACAATGCTTTCTTACAGAGACGAGCAGTGTATATAAACTGCACTACCTTATGAGCAATCTGGTTCAAGAAGATCTCTTGAATGTGTCAATAAAAGAAGCACAATGATCAATAATGCACGGCACTGATGAACCAAATAAATGTTTTGGAAACCTTGTACTTAATTAAAGTTGCAGATCAATTCAAAAATGCTGAATAATGTATTAATGACTTACATTTTATTTCGATGCATTATTTTTTCCACGTGATGCGATGAATGCTTCATTTCTCTTTCCTTATTGTGAAAGAGGATGATCCCCTCTGTATGTAGGGACTTGCTTTATCTTCAGTTGCTATTTATCGTGCGTTCCAGTGACGCATCTAACTTCGGTAGTGAGAATAAAGAACAACGACCTATAGAGCTATGTCGATTTGTGCGTTTCACTATCGTTCATTGTTCCTTCAACAACTCTGCTTCGTGTACATAACTCCTCATCCGACGCTGGATTTGCTGCTTAAACTTCTCGATTTATTATTTAATTTGTAAAATACCTTCATGTTCGCTCGACCAAACAAAAAACTGTCACTTTTGCATCTGAAAAATGTCTGTGCGTTATCTAGGGCGCTTCTTTCCACTGAAAAGATGTGTTTACTATTTTGTGAACTGACGCAGCTCGTAATGTACTCAGAGTTCCTGGCCGCCGCTCCTCTCCAATTTTGTGCCCGAGTTGGAGTGTCGCGTCCGGGTCTGTCTGTCGTGGCACCAGAATAGTTCCGTTAATATTCTTGGTTTGCCAGACCTCGGCTAATGGTCATGTTTATCCAACGAACACAGACGTCTCATATTTTACTTCCCAGTCGCCATATTTGAAAAAAATACAGTGTTTTTGTAAATAATGACGACGATGTCTCTTTTTATTTTACAGGTGCGGTGTTCGACAAATACGCACATTTCATGTAATTGATTACTCCGACTTTTTTTCCTCCTTAAACGCTGTATTTAAATAATTCATTTTTTATAAATAATTACACTGCATGTCTTTTTAGTTCATAAGTGCCATGCTTCAAATACAGCTTATATTTTTGAGTGATGTCTTTTTGAAGAGATTTACTGATGCTCCCTCGTAAATTTGCAAATTTTACGTTCGTTTTGTGATTATACGAAAAAAATCGCCCATATGGATTTAATAGAATGATTCACATTTAATTTCATCCGATTTACATGACAAGAACTAAGCAACAACGCCTATCGAATGGAAAACTTACAGAGTTCTGATTGCGTTTCCTTTGCCCTTTCAGATGCACTTGGGAATTACATATTTTATGCTAAATTTGTTAAAATAATAATCCAATGAAACTTACAATCTTTTCCTGATGTATTTGTTGAAAGTTCCCAGGAAAACCCGTTTTACGACTTGGAAATAAATATGGTCTCTTGGCGCTTAATTTTTGTCCAAGAGGGTGAGATTAATTTCACTGCATTTGTATTGCTGTTTAATTAACGACATTCAAAAAAACTCACAGGCCAATCATTCCTGCAGCACACATCACACAACACACGACTGTGTGTCCCTCATTCCTGCAGCACACATCACACAACACACAACACACAGCACACAACACACAACACACCGCTGCGTGTCCCTCATTCCTGCAGCACACAACACACAACACACAACACACGACTGTGTGTCCCTCATTACTGCAGCACACAACACATAACTGCATGTCCCTCATTCCTGCAGCACACAACACACAACACACAAAACACAACACACAGCACACAACATACAACACACAACACACGACTGTGTGTCCCTCATTCCTGCAGCACACAACACACAACTGCGAGTCCCTCATTCCTGCAGCACACAACACACAACACACAGCACACAA
>JACJUY010000404.1:143654-165320 GCA_014220935.1 Platorchestia sp. MABIK | reverse complement strand
AACACACAACATACGACACACAACACACAACACACAGCACACAACACACGACTGTATGTCCCTCATTCCTGCAGCACACAACACACAACACACAACACACATCAGACAACACACAACACACAACACTCGACACACAACACACAACACACAGCACACAACACACAACACACGACTGTGTGTCCCTCATTCCTGCAGCACACAACACACAACACACCACTGCGTTTCCCCCATTCCTGCAGAAGTGGAGTCTTGGAATCCTGATCACGTGACACGCCCAGTGCCGAGCGTCTTCATCCGACACGAGACAGGCAGATCCCATGGGCTTGGCTATATTTTCACGTGCAGAAATTTGTTTGTGCCGCGACATTTTTCTTTTCATTCGTCACTACATAGGCGGGCGCACTCCAAAATAAATTGGCCCAGTTTTTCACGAGTGAAAGACAAGTGCGGAATTTAATTTATTTTTTCATGTAATTGTCACTTATTAACTCAGCTTCTTGGCTAATTTACTTCCATCAATTTCACTTTTGAATCAGAATTTGTATTTGCTGTGTTGAAAGTTCAATAATACTTCGGCATCCTTGAAACTTCGAGGTTGTTTCGCACGAGCCTTTGCTTTTTTTCCGAATTTACATGTTTATAAAAATTATATTCTTTTTCGAGTGCTCTTTTTGACTACAGCACCCTTTTGATTTTTATAGCTAAACCTTCGCTTGATTTTCATACTCGCTCGAGTCGGTTCCTGAATGCTGAATCTGCCGCCCGCTCACTCTCTCTGCTCTCATTTAGCATGCTGACAGTTAGAACTGATTTGACTTCAGACAGGAAGAGCTACTCGCGATTTGCGTTTCAAATTGGTCTCTTCATTTCCACAATTGCTGACGTATTCAGTCCTTCTGTGCGTAGAAAAAAATTACTCTAAACTGTTCAGTTTGAACATCAAGACTTATGCGGGAGATGTACCGGTAGAACAAGGCTACAGTTCAGTGTCCCTTCTTAGAATTTCTCGTCTCAGCTCCCGCCACGGAATTACTGACAAAGCCGACAGAACGCAGGCAGTTCACGAATTTTACTATATTGCTGTTAAATACAAAGCCAGTAGCAATTATCACTGCAGTTGATCGAGGTGGAGATTAGTTTTAAATTTATGTAGGGCATCTGCATATTATAGAAAATTTTCGTACTTTTGGGTAGGGTTAGCGTGTCACGTAACCCACATCTGCAACTAGCTCTTATAAAAGCTGATGCTAACAATTTCGCTCCTGAAGAATTTGCCATATTCTCAAAACATTATGTACTAGTTATCAGCTTTAGGGTGCGACTATATTCAAACTCTTCGAAAATTTTCACATGTTGTTCCTCTCCTTATTCGCATTCATAGCATGAGCAGTCATGCAAAACAGCCAAATTGTTGAAAATCTTCTTATATCTTCTTCTTCAAAATCATTCTGATTTTGAGTTTCATTTTTTTGACTGAGAATTTAGTTTATTGTTTGGCCCTACGCAGGAAAATAGCAGTTCCTTTAGGCCCTATTATCGTCTCAGGATTGTAACTGTTTTGCTGGCAACGAAATGGCGTCGGATGCGCGCTGCCCCTGCTGGTGTTCCGCTCGAAGGGCTGCGGACCGTTCGCTGTGCGGCTTTATTGCTTCTGGCTTCCTGGATGTGAACGCGGCTTGTGTGTAACGAGCGAATATATGCAACGAGTGTAAGAAAGTTCTTCTGTTTTCACGTCTCGATGCCATTTCTAATTTAGCTGTCTTCATGTTGTGGTGAGGGTAGCTCTGGTGGAGCTACTGTTGTGGAAATGTTCTTGTTCATCATGAACAGAAACGTTCACATGCTTATAAAACACTTATTGTTAAGCAACTTGAGGGCTATGAAGCCCAATGGGACCTCAGTTTGTGGTAAATTTTTACTAGCAACGAATGTGTCTGCATTCTTCAATTGTTCTTTGCCGCCTTCAGGTCGTCAGTATGGTGGAAAAAAAGCTATCATTTCAACTTCTGTCTGCATCGTATCCTGTACTTTAGGGGAAGGGCCAAGGAATGGAGTTTAACTTACTCCGTGTATTCTGATCTGTTTTACAGTTGTAATGTTGATGGTGCAACACTAGCATAGAGTGACGTTCAAGCAGTTATCTAATAGTAATATTTTTTCCCATATTTATTGCACCTCTTCGTTCTCTCTCTGTGAGTGCAGTGGGATTTAATTTATTGACTTCGTTCTCTAAATTTAGCGGGAAAATTGTTTTGCTCTGAGCTTCAAAGAATGAACTCGTTTTTGTATTCTCTGGATTGCTTCCCCAGAAATATATTTTGTCTTCGTACGCCTCGGTAAATCTTTCTAGCGCTTCGGAAGGGAATAAGTGGTGTCAGATCTCAGTTTCCCGTCAATTTTTATGTTGCGAGTGCAGAGAGAAATCAAAGACGAGGTGCCCGCGCGCAGTATTACCGAGCCAAAGCATCTCTGGCTGGCGTTCGTGAAGAAAGAATGCAATTTTTCACATATTTGGTAACTGGACCTGGCAAGCACTTTTTTATTTTTTATTTCTTTTGTTGAGTTGGGACTACACGAGTGTTCTTTCTGTTTCTAATTTTCCTTCATTTTGTCTTTTCCATCGACTGTGCCTTCCAGCTTTTCGCCCGCCATCGCTCTTTAATTTGTCCGATTCATGCTTCTCATTATCATCTCTGTGTTGGCTGTTAATTTGTACAGACAGCAGCTTCTACCTTTTTTTCACAAGTTTGTTTGCCGCTCTGTATCGCTCTACTGCTCAAAACTAGTTAGTTGATATGTGTCCTCCTCTAGGCATGTCTCCGTTTCTCTAATTGGTGTCTTCCGACAGCCCTGCTGCTATTCCAGCCTACAGTTTGCTGGTCGGTTGCCGTCTGCCTGTTCCAGGGGCAGTATCAGCCCACGGCTTCTGTCAAGGTGCCATACAGGCCACATAATTTACGGGGCAAGCGGCGTCTGTCTCTGGTGTAATTTCCTCTCGACCCAGGACAGATCGTAATGTTGCGCACTTCCTCCGCTCCCGTGAACTTCGTAATGTCCCACCAGGCTGCGATAATGTTTGATGCCTCTGTTTTGTTGGTTGTACTACGTTCAGGCATTCATTCTTGAGGCATTTTGTAACACGTGCTGCATTTTGGCAAGCTTCACTGTGTTGCTGTTATTTTATCGTCTGACGTACGTGGAATACGAGATGTGGGGAACAGCAACAGTGATGCATTTTCTCAACTTCTCAGTTCAATTAAAGAGTGCATTTTGGAATAAAGTTAAACTCCCTGAATGGTTCATCATCCACAAAACCGAGTGAATTAATACTTGCCCTGAGTAGTAACTAAAGCAACGCTTGTCCCTGTACTTGGGTCTCTAGAGCTGAACTCTGCTACTCTGATTTGTCTTCGTCTGTTCACTTACAGTCAAAGTTTCAAACTGGGGTGTTTTTTGGGTGTTGCATTTCCAGTAAGGCACACCCTGAGATTTTTTTTATCTCTCTTCCTGGGAAAAGGTTTTGGGAATCGTTTTTCTTGCTTAGGCGCATTTCCTAAGATCCTCTTCCTATCTGTTCCAGTTCAACACGTGTTAAAATACGAAGATAATCACTCATCATCTTTATTAAAAGAACACTCAATTGTAAAATTTAAAATCTGTCAGTCTCTAAAGGCCATGTTTCGATGTTGCTAACATCATCTTCAAGCTGTAAAACGCAAAATTAACACTTAGTCACGTTGGTAAAACTATGTCAATCTAAAACTTAAACTACATCAGACTGCATAAAAAATATAGGTAATTACATTGCAAGAAGACTAGATAGGACTAATTTCGTACAAGATTAGAACTACAGCTGACTAGTTGCTATTGCACACCAAAAATTAACATGTTTACGGCAACAGAGATGGAGGCAAAATGGACTAACGGAGGTTACAAACGTCTAAGCCACAGTCACATTGAACAATTTTGAACCACAAAATCATTTGTATTTTCGTTGAGGCTAGATTTAACTTATAAATGTGCTGTGCTTCTGTAATTTGAATATGCTCCTTTTTTACTACATTGTACAAAATTTTTGTATTTAAGTACCGACCTTCATTTGAGGGCTTACAACTATGATCGATAGGGAAATGATTAAAAATGGAACCTGGATATTTGTGAACGGTTAATCTTTGTTTCAGGCTCATCCAAGTCATGCCAATGTAACAATTATTGAGAGGCCTATACATTCTCTCCTGTTACACTCGAACTGATTTGTCACATTGGCTCTGTCTAGGTCGCTGACTCGTGATCTGGAAATATTGTTTCTTACTAGGAGATCACTGATTTTGTGACTTTTTATGATACACACGAAGTTTAATTGCCATCTCTTGATCTGTTGGTTTCACAAAAGTTTAGGCAACATATTTAAAAAACACTTTCGTCAATTTTGTAATTCTAATGAATTTGATTTCCATAAAATATACTTATATTCCGCTGGTTAGGTGTCGGATTATGGTCACTATTTAAAATTCGGGTGACAAAGTTACCTATAGTTTTACCCTTAAAAGTATTGGGGAAATCGTTTTTAATCAGCAACCGTTTGACTCTAAGCATTTCTGAATGAAAACTAACTCAATTGCTGCACACTTTATAAGCTCTGTTCAATATGGTATAAATGACGCCGTTATTATACACTTGCGGTGCATCACAGTCATAGTTTATGGTTTCACCAGCATGCGAGGGCTTTACATACACAGATCTCAGAAAAGCACCCTGCGAAGCTTCAACTGAAACATCAAGAAATGGTGGCCTCCCGCTTACACTCAGCTCGTACGTGAAACGCAACACCGAATTATTAGTCATCAAATTCCTCAACATCTCCATTTGCTCTACGGTCTCAATTTTAACAAAAATGTTGTCCACGTATCTGCCGTGCAAAATCGCTTAACCGGTATAGAGTTCAACACCAGGTTTTCAACGTGGGTTATATAAAAGTTAGCAAATGTAGGCCCTAAAGAGGAACCCATAGCCACCGCATCAACCTGGCGGAACAAACTACCATCAATATGGCGAAGAGAAGCTTCGGTTGTACAGATTGTGAGGAGTTGCTTCAAAATTTGCCGAGGAAACAAATTAGGATGAGAAAGATCTTCACCATCATCCTCGCAATTTAGAATTATCTCTATCGTGTCCGAGACATGTACATTAGTAAATAAGGACTCTACATCTAGTGAAGCTATTATGCTGCTCAAAGTTTTTCCGCGTACCGAAACAACAAATTCATCTGTTGATGAATTTTTCAGCATGCACTTTTGCGGGATATACGGAGCTAATAATTTTGTTCAAAGTTTTAGCAAGAGAATAAGTGACGGTAGGAACCTGCTATATTATTCGTCTCAAGGGCGGATCATTTTGGTTTTTATGGATTTTTGCATTGCCGTAAATATAGCCAGGTTGATATTGCCCTTCTAATTTTTTCAGGTTAAAATTATTTGGAGCAGTAATAACGCTAGAAATAAGTTGGTTACGTTTTTTCTTCAATATTGTTCAGTTGAATCGCGATACAAACGCTCGAATTTACTGTTATGAGCGGGGATACAATCTAATTTCTGCATATTATCATCGTGTTTTAACAGTACATATTTATTGCATTTATTGGCTTTGAACAAAATTATAACTCTGCATATCCCGCAAAAGTACATGATAAAATCAACAGATGAATTTGTTGCTTTGATCCACGGAAAAACTCCGAGCAGCATAATAGCTTCACTAGATGAAGAGTCCTTATTTACTTATGTACCTGTTTCGGACACGATAGAGATAATATTAAATTGCGTATATGATACTGAAGATTTTTCTCCCCCTAATTTGTTTCCATGGCATATTTCAAATAAACTCCTCACAATCTGTTCAACCGAAGCTCCTCTTCGCTGTATTGATGGTAGTTTGTTCCGCCAGGTTGATGCGATGGCTATGGGTTCTCCTTTAGGGCCTACGTTTGCTAACTTTTACATGCCCTACGTTGAAAACCTGGTGTTGAACTCTATACGGGACAACCGATTTTGTACGGCACATGCGTGGACGACATTTTTGTTGAAATTGAGACCGTAGAGCAAATGGAGATGTTGAAGAATTTGATGACTAATAATTCGGAGTTGCGTTTCACGTACGAGCTGAGTGTAAGTGGGAAGCTGCCATTTCTGGATGTTTTAGTTGAAGCTTCGCTGGGTGCTTTTCTGAGATCTGCGTATGTAAAGCCCTCGCATGCTGGTGAAACCATAAACAATGACTGTGATGCACCGCAAGTGCATGTGTAATAACGGCGTCATTTATACCTTATTGAACAGAGCTTATAAAGTGTGCAGCAATTGGGTTAGTTTTCATTCAGAAATGCTTAGAGTCAAACGGCTGCTAGTTAATAACCATTTCCCCAATAGTCTTATTGATAAAACTATAGGTAAGTTCGTCAACCGAATTTTAAATAGTGACCATAATGCGAGACCTAACCAGCAGATTATTTAAGTGTATTATATGAAAATCAAATGTGTACAATTACGAAATTGACGAAAGTGTTTTTAAAAATATTGCCTAAACTTTCGTGAAACCAACAGATCAGGAGATGGCAATTAAAGTTCGCATGTTTAATAAAAATGGCAAAATCAGTGATCTCCTAGTAAGAAACAATATTTCCAGATCACGAGTCAGCGACCTAGACAGAGCCACTGTGACATATCAGTTCTAGTGTAACAGGAGAGAATGTATAGGTCTCTCAATAATTGTTACATTGGCATGACTTGGATGAGCCTGAAACAAAGATTAACCGTTCACAAATGTCAAGGTTCCATTTTTTGCTCATTTCGATGTCGATCATAGTTGTAAGCCCTCAAATGAAGGTCTGTACTCATATACAAAAATTTTGTACAATGTTATAAAAAAGGAGCATATTCAAATTATAGAAGCACTGCACATTCATAAGCTTAAACCTAGCCTCAACGAAAATACAAATGATTTTGTGGTTCAAAATTGTTCAATGTGACTGTGGCTTAGACGTTTGTAACCTCCGTTAGTCCATTTTGCCTCCATCTCTGTTGCCGTTAACATGTTACTTTTTGGTGTGCAATAGCAACTAGTCAGCTGTAGTTCTAATCTTGTACGAAATAATTAGTCCTATCTAGTCTTCTTGCAATGTAATTACCTATATTTTTATGCAGTCTGATGTAGTTTAAGTTTTAGATTGACATAGTTTTACCAATGTGACTAAGTGTTTATTTTGTATTTTACAGCCTGAAGATGATGTTAGTAACATCGAAACATGGCCTCTAGAGACGGACAGATTTAAAGTTTTAACAATTGAGTGTTCTTTTAGTGAAGATGATAAGTGGTTATCTTCGTATTTTAACACGTGTTGAAGTGGAACAGTTTCGCAAGGTTGAAAAATTGGAAAATATAATATGCTTCTTTTCTTATTTACCTTGAAATTTTGTGTGCGTCAGAAGTACTCCGTGCCACGGCAGAAACACCTTTTCGTTTGTTTTGTTTTATTGCTATGATGCAGTGAGACAAAATTTCCCGTAATTCAACTTGCAGTGGAGCTCTTTGGAGGTCAACTACAGAAAATCAAGCCACTGATGAAAGCGTTCAAGCGGTTTGCGCAACTTTAACTGGCGCTTTTTGAGTTTAACGCAACTATGCATAAGTTGCTCAACTGAACGCCTGCCATTTGTGTCCCGCTATTCTACTCGCTTCGCCGGGGTTGAATTTAATAATACATGGATCATTTATTTCCCAACGGTTCACTATCTTCTCATGAGGATACAGTTTAGTCTTGGTTTGAAATTGAGGCTTTTTTAGACACCCATTATGTGCGACCCTTCTGTTGACGCGTGTGCTGCTGGGCCTCTCTGTTGACACGTGTGCTGCTGGGCCTCTCTGTTGACACGTGTGCTGCTGGGCCCCTCTGTTGATCCGTGTGCTGCTGGGCGTCTCTGTTGACGCGTGTGCTGCTGGGCCTCTCTGTTGACACGTGTGCTGCTGGGCCCCTCTGTTGACGCGTGTGCTGCTGGGCCCCGTTGACACGTGTGCTGCTGGGCCCCTCTGTTGATACGTGTGCTGCTGGGCCCCTTTGTTGACGCGTGTGCTGCTGGGTCACTTCCCACGAAGAGGTTGGAATAGCCATCTGAGAGAAATGCTCGTAGGTATGTTCTCATGATAGAATGTTTGATTATATCCCAAGTTGTCGTGATATTAACGTCAAATTAATGTTTAATTACGCTGGCAGCATGTCATGGTGAGCATGTCCCACGGTGTGGTCAAAAACTTAGGGCGTCTTATTCTGTATAAAATTTTTTGGCTGATGTTACTGGCGCTCATTTTCTTCAGAATATTTTGGAAGCGGCAGGCCTATATGGTTTTAATTACTTTACCGAGGAAATTTACTGGTGCGAGCTATTTCTCTACAGTGACTTTTTTTGCTTATTTTTAAATTGGCATTAAGCGAAATACAAATTAGGGCACTTATTAGGTCGAAGCGCAGTGTCTCATTACAATTTTTTCGTTTAGTGTATTCCACTGAATGACAGGTGTCTCCTGCGTACCTATTGCACAATCACTTTCATGCCTCTGTATGCTCTAACTAATTTATTATTTCTTCTGTGCTTTTGTGTGTACTCAAATCTAAAATGTATCTTTCAAACCCATGCATCTGCTCAAAAATCAAATTACAATTCCATAACTTTGCCTCCACCCAAAAATACAATATATTTTAAAATTATTGTGCTTGCTTAAGAAGTATATGTAGCATCCCACCTTTCTATCAACTCAAAAATAGAATATTTCTTTCAAATCTTTATGTGCGCTTAAAAAATACATTTTTGAAAACCTTTGAGTCTGCTCGAAAATTGTGGATATCATTCAAAGTCAAAAATGAAATGTTGTCCACTCCTTTCTAGCAACTCGATGATAAAATAAGAAATATTCCAAACCATTGAGTCTACTCAGAAATAAATTTTCTTTGACACTTTCATATCAATTCTAAAAGAAAGATTTTTCTGTCGCACCTCAGTTTGTGTTCAGATTACCGGCGTGTAGGTACGTAAGTTACGTGTGATGGTGGCAGCACTCAGAGCCATAGCGCGCAGTGTCAAGTAAGATAAAGACTTGAGTATTCTGCATCATTAAGCAAAACTTCTAACATAGCTTGGCAATAAACGGTATCGTAATTTCGCGAACTACATTGAAACCCTCATTCACCTAAAAGTCTTCTCTGACATGTCTTCAATATTTCAAAATTAGCAAGTCAAAATAAAGAATGTATTCCTATCGCCTTCCCGTGGCTTCATAAAATAATGAAAGTATTCGAAATCAAATCTGTGTTTCCCTTCGACGTGGCACATACACTGGCGCGTCTCGTGTTATGTTGCCTCTAAAATCTACGCCATAAATTCGCCCAATTTGGCGGCTGTGCGATGCATTATCATCACTTCTTTTACGGCTCTTGAAGGTCGTCTCGATTTGAAGAACGCGTCAGGGCTCTCGTAACACCGCACTTTGCGCCCATCACAGCAGCCGCTGTCGCACTGCACCTTCCTTTTCCGTACAGCACGCCGTGTTGCGGCCCTGTGTAGTGTTGTGTCCTGTGTTGTGTTGCGCCCTGTGTTGTGTTGCGTCCTGTGTTGTGTTGCGTCCTGTGTTGTGTTGCGCCCTGTGTTGTGTTGCGCCCTGTGTAGTGTTGCGCCCTGTGTAGTGTTGTGTTGCGTCCTGTGTTATGTTGCATCCTGTGGCATGTGTTGTGTTGCGTCCTGCGGCATGTGTTGTGTTGCGTCCTGTGTTGTGTTGCGTCCTATGGCATGTGTTGTGTTGCGTCCTGCGGCATGTGTTGTGTTGCGTCCTGTGTTGTGTTGCGTCCTGTGGCATATGTTGTGTTGCGTATATAACGTACGTTTTGTTGTGCTCTTGAGCGGCCATAACGTTCGTTTTATTACTCTCTTGGGAAACAGTAACGTACGTTTTGTCGCTTTGTCAAGTACCTGTGACCAAGGTTTAGTTGCTCCGTTAAGCAAACATACCTTGAGTATAGCACACATAACGCAAGTTATGCACACATGACGTAAGTTTAGCACACATAACGCAAGTTATGCACACATGACGTGAGTTTAGCACACATAACGCAAGTTATGCACACATGACGTGAGTTTAGCACACATAACGCAAGTTATGCACACATGACGTGAGTATAGCACACATAACGCAAGTTATGCACACATGACGTGAGTTTAGCACACATAACGCAAGTTATGCACACATGACGTGAGTTTAGCACACATAACGCAAGTTATGCACACATGACGTGAGTTTAGCACACATAACGCAAGTTATGCACACATGACGTGAGTTTAACACACATAACGCAAGTTATGCATACACAACGCAAGTTATGCGCACACACCGTTAAAGTTTTTGAGTAATTGTTGTTCTCATACGTCTGAATATCGTTCATTTAGTTGTTTCCTATGGGCCTGACAACTCTCCGTTTTTTTGTCTTGTTAATCAACCATAACAAGCGTTGTATATGTCTCCCATAACACGCGTTGTATATGTCTCCCATAACACACGTTGTGTATGTCTCCCATAAAACGCGTTGTATATGTCTCCCATAACACACGTTGTATATGTCTCCTATAACACGCGTTGTATATATCTCCCATAACACGCGTTGTATATGTCTCCCATAACACGCGTTGTAGATGTCTCCCATAACACGCGTTGTATATGTCTCCCATTACACACGTTGTATATGTCTCCCATAACACGCGTTGTAAATGTCTCCCATAACACGCATTGTACATGTCTCCCTTTACACGCGTTGTATATGTCTCCCATAACACGCATTGTACATGTCTCCCATAACACACACACGTTATGTGCTGTCCCACCACACGCGTTATGTGCTGTCCCACCACACGCGTTATGTGCTGTCCCACCACACGCGTTATGTGCTGTCCCACCACACGCGTTATGTGCTGTCCCACCACACGCGTTATGTGCTGTCCCACCACACACGTTATGTGCTGTCCCACCACACGCGTTATGTGCTGTCCCACCACACACGTTATGTGCTGTCCCACCACACGCGTTATGTTTGTCTCCCATATCTCCATAAATGGAATGTGTCCAAATGACGGTTTAGGAAGGAGCCTGGCATGGGACAAACTGGTGCTCCACCTGCCGCGCTGGTCTGTGGTGAATGTAATGCTGTGCTAGCAATGCTGCTAGTGAACAGATCGTCCGTACATAGCTGCCCATACAATGCTGCTGACAAACAAATCGTCAGAATCGGACTGTCTTTACATTACTGCTAAATAACATTATACAATCATTAACCATGGTTTATCTTCCGTTTAAGCCTATACTTTCTCTTGACCTGTTTAAGTATAATGGTGAACGAATGAGGATGATTATCGAAAACGATCGTGACCGATTTTGTGATGTTTTGTGACAAAATGTTAAGATCGTGCCATTTTGCAGCAAGAGTAGTAACACTCAAAACCATCATCTCCAGCTTTAAAGCATATAAAATCTTCGTGAAAAACTTCAATTTTCTTGACAGTATCGCGTCATCACTGACAGCTGCTGCATCATTGAGTTCCAGCAGCTTCTTTAATAAAACGTTCTCCGTGAAAAGAATAACTGTGCCTGCCGAGGCTACAACATGAGCAGTGAGATCTGAGCACTTTGGCAAACTGGAGCAGGCAGGCCATGCAGTTTGTCGGGGACGGCCATCACTCCTAAAAGGAGCCCTTGGCTCGTAAAGTGGCTCTTACTGCTTCTGAGGGCCCTCTTTTGTTCGTTAGGAAATAGATCGCTACACGGACGGATAGAGCCTAGACCACTGTGCTCAAAGGTGGATGGATCGACAGCCTCGACACGTCGCCAAAATTTACTGCTAACCTCGAATACTGTGTTCAACGGATTAATAGATCGACAGCCTCAATGCTTGTCTAGAGTTTTCTGTCAGCCTCGATTACCATACTGAACGATTTGATAGATCAGACACCTTTAACTTGCATCCCAAACTTATAGTCTTATAGCCTCGATTACAATGTCCAACAGATGGACAGCTCGGACAGCCTCAATGAAATAGCTTCTGGAGGAAAGTACGTCCGTGGTTACAGTGTTCAGTTCCGCACACTACAGCACAAAAACCATATGCACATTTTATTCATATACCGGGCTATATAGTAGATCACTTACAACTTTCTAATATGGATAGGTTAACAATTGGCTAAGTCGTGTAAAGGAAAAGGATACCTCGTGTCAAACCTAATCAAAAACACTCAGACTATTTTGTCAGACTTGAAATTTGACCCATTCTGAATAAATGCTATATATATACATGAGATTAATATTTTCAAACAAAGTTTTCGAAGCCAGTAGGTTTTCAAGAGCCCTACCACTGCATAACTTCATTTGAAAGCCTACGGATTCAATTGTCATTAGATCTTGTTTACAGTATCCAGCCAGTGCCTCGACCTATGGCTTGTCAGAAATGAGAGGCGTATTTAGCTGTTGAGCGGAGACAGCTTCTTTAATTACATTACCTTGAGAGTGAAATGTCACAAGTCGTAATAGAAAAGAAAAAAACTTTTTCTTCTTCCCTTATGCTCTCGAAGACAGGCGATTATTGCGCACTTTGCCTGCCAATTCATAGTTGTTCGAATACCTGTACAAATGTCATTGATAAGAAGCATAGGTACAATGCGGAAAAAATGCATAAGTAATTCAGCGCATGTTCTGTTACGAGAGGACATTCCGCCGAATTTGGTACCCGGATTCCACCTCAGATCATCAGGTTTTACACAAGTGTTTTAAATTT
Organism: Platorchestia sp. MABIK; assembly: GCA_014220935.1. Taxonomy (NCBI): domain Eukaryota; kingdom Metazoa; phylum Arthropoda; class Malacostraca; order Amphipoda; family Talitridae; genus Platorchestia; species Platorchestia sp. MABIK. Next base: position 152,467 of record JACJUY010000404.1, on the reverse strand, counting down.
TTACATCTTTGTTTTTCATGCAGAGTATTCTATTTTCATCCCCTTTTATAAGCTTTTCTCGTCATGAATAGTTTCCAGTAAAATTAGCACCAACACAGAAAGTTTATTTCATTTGCATTCAGTTGTTCACTCTGGTACTTGTTTCCTATACCGAAAGTATCACGTGTTTCGCTTTCAAAATTGGATGATAAATTGTCTTGTCACTGTGACTACATATTCACAAGCGTGCAAGGTGTTTTTGGAGCCTTTTTAATAAGGGCTTCATATTTCAGCTGTAGAACAAATTTTCTCAGCAGCAAGGCTTTCAAAAGAAATCTTTTTAACATTGATGAGATTCTGTCTTTTTGGAAGATTATTCACGTATTTTTCATCCCCCTCGAGAATATTTCTCAATTGGATGAGCTCGCCTTCGGAAAGATTTTGTGTTTCTCACTTTGATTCTTGTGCTGCGTTTTTATTTCCGATCGTCGTTCTCGAATTTCTTCCTGAGGAAAAATGCATCGCGTCTCACGTCAAATTGAGAAGCTTTTGAGAACTGTGGTTCGGTGCTAGAAGCAATACATATAAATTAACTTACTTACGCATGTTTGTGCTTCTTTTTGATTTAAATTTAAGCCAGAGAGAAGGAGGTCATAAATTCCAACCCAAGTAAAAGTTCGCTATGGAAAATAAATCTTCATTAAAAAAGGGAAACATGGCATAAATCGCAAAATTTGTCCAAATTGTAAAAGTTAAGGAAGCAAACAAGAACAAACAAGAGGGTGTAAATGGTGTGACGCTGTTTAGATGATGACCGTAAACCTTCCATTTTCCGAAGAAAAGAACAAAGATAATTAATTAAATGCTACGCGGAAACTATGTAGTTAGAGTTGTATCATCAGTGCAGCTTTATGCCGGCATACTTAGCCAGCACTCTGCGCCAACTGTAACTGTTTTTATTATTGTATTGTATTCCTCTTTTACTCGTAATCTGGTGCCTGTGCACGACCGTTGTCTGATCTGGGTGGCTCGGCTCCTTTCTGTTGCCATATTCCGTTCTGTCTTCCATGAATGTTGTGTGCATGCCAGATCTGCGTGGTCACGCACCGTCGCACCGCACGCCGCAATTAATTAGGACGGACGAGCAAATGAAATCTTAACCACTTTGCTAATTTTTCTATCATGATTGCCTCAGGCTGGTAATTGTTTTGGTGCTCAACTTTTGATTCGAAAATAATTTCCCTAATTCTGTGGGTGACATTTCTGCGGTGCTGGATTTTTGTTAGTTTGTTGCTTCAGTTAGACACTTCCCTCCTGTCTGTGATTTCAATACGCTGGGAAATATTCTAATATTTTGAAGAGCTGACTCTTGACATAGTTTTTACTTGAAATTTGTTAACGGGGGCAGAATTTTTCAGTTTCAGTGTCAGAATAATATCGTCTGATTTACAGTTACTTGAGTTCTCAAGTAAATTATCCGTATTACGCTAGAAGGTTGAGCACACAACGTACGTGTAATATCATATCATCCTGAAGCAGCGAATATTAAATTAAATTAAAGCTATGTGTTTAGATGTGTACGTACTCACGTCTCCGTCCAGTTTATAATCAAAATAAAAAGAAGAACCAGCTTTTTAGAGAGAACATTTATTAGCGCAAACATTTCGGAATAAATTTATTCCATCATTAGTGCTAGGAGAAATAAAAAGTTTTTTCCCATCATGAATAAGATGTTCAAGGTCTGAATAAAATTACAAAGCAAAAACGACAAAAATTATTCTTTTCTAACTACTGAAGCACTGTATGCAAGCATATGAGCAATCCCGCAGTACATACAGGCGTATCCAGCCATACATACACACGCACACATACACATTTTATACATACACACGCACACATACACATTTTATGCATACACAAGCACACATACACATTTCATACATACACACGCACACATACACATTTTATACATACACACGCACACATACACATTTCATACACACACACGCACACATACACATTTTACACAAACACACGCACACATACACATTTTATACATACACACTCACACACATTTTATACATGCACACGCACACATACACATTTCATACACACACACGCACACTGAGGAGACCTCAGCATACCGAAAGTTAAGAAGTAGGAAATACAAATAATTTTTGTAGCCACTGAAATCGTTATTTAGTGAAGGTTTATTCGTGAATATATAAAGAGATTCTAGAATACAATATATGATTTTATACCTGTGATAAAGTGGAATTTCACGCATATAAATATCTATTTGAGTGTAATGAAATCCTAGCTAATACTATGTCTATGTGTAACATAAAATTGCCTTTGAACATAGATATTTGAATGTATGCATACTGCCATAAATGTGGAATTGTAAAACAACTTTAATGTGTAGTATAATACGAAGTTTTTATAATTGACTTGTATCTGTTACTCCGCTCAAAGATCTGAATCACACTCTGCCCCCCGTTGCTGGATACTTCCCACATTTTACGACGGCTTGTTTTTATGTTGCAGAAATTCTATGTATTCCTTGCTGAAAGGGAAAACTTTTTTCTTGCTCATCAAATCCAATAGATACATATATAACCCCAAAAAGCTCAAATTAACAAGTGATCATGCCAATTTTTAACTCAACTTAGGGTTGGATTAATTTGAATTTGACTTGGAGTAATTTAAACTTTATTTGGATTAATTTGAACTTGACTTGGACTAATTTTAACTTGACTTGGATTAATTTGAACTTGACTTGGATTAATTTGAACTTGATTTGGATTAATTTGACGAGAAAAAGGTGTAGTGCCACGTAGCACTGCTATAATATTTCTGATTTTGAATCATTTCAGGATTAATCCATCTATGTAGCCAACCTTCGGTGAACCTAACAATGTTAGAGCTACAATTTAGCTCAGTGAGAGTACACGTTATTTCAACTTTTTTTGAATAGTGTTCTATATTATATCTCCCACAGGGCGATTCGTCGAGAATCCTATTCACAGAATAAAGAGAAGAATCAGAGTAAAAATGAACATTACATTGATTGCAAACGTTTCGGAATTAAATTTCTCATCAGGGCTGAAACATTCGAAAAAAATTTGCCTATTTCGAAAAACCATTGAAAAACACACATATATATATTCCACAAAATTCTCCGAATGTCTAAAAACTCTAATTTGTTTATTCAAACACAAACAATAGCATACTTCTAATTCACACAAGCACACATGTACACGCTAACTCAGATACACAAGCGAAACACACTATGCATGCACACACACGCACAGAATAACGTCAGTAGGTGGGGCAATTGATAACTTTACGGCACTAATGTCTTTGTTTCAGCACTGATGATGGAAGTTTACTTCCGAAACGTTTGCAGGTTCTTTTTTTATTGTACGAATGAGTGTACTACAGTTCCAAAACAACAGCGAAAAATCATTGCAACTTGTTTTCATTGATTCATTGAATTTTTGAATATTATTTCTGAATTCAAATAGGTTTAGAATAGATGTATTCAAATGATTGAGATCTGGGTCAATATCATCAAATACATAAACATGATCAGCCATTAAAGTGAACTGAGTGAAAATTATCTTTAATTTAATGTAAGAAATACACAAAGTAAACATAAAAATAAAAAATACTCCTATTAAAAAACTAAATTAAAAGGTAAAAAATCACAAAATCCCACAGAGTAGAAAGCAAAAATCAGCTTTCAATCTAGTGTAATTTCATGAAGTGTACTCGCACTCAGCACATTGGCGAAAACATTGGAGTACAGAAATTGCTCATGGTGTTGTCACACGAGCTGGCACGCACCAAATAGTATCCGCATGTAACACAAAAGGTGTTACAAAAAATTAACTGCATTTAAATCAAATTGACAGTGACATGATATCACACTCTGCCCTCATATACTCCCCATAAAGACCTTGAATACCTAAATCATTTTGGATTTAACAGCATAGGGGACACGGATAAGAACCTAAGTAGCTAACAAAAAAAGAGCACTCCCCATAATGTAAATGAGGAAAAATCGAAGTGAACTGCCTTACGTGATTGCCTCGGATACTTGTACCATCTGAAGAAGCTGAAATGAATGCTGCAGTAAATTAAACTGTACGTAAATAATACAGAATAATCTAACAAAAAGATTTAATAGAAGGAAATCAAAGTTTTAGATCTGACATGAGTGTCTCAAGTACCAATATTTTCTTTAGAAGTTGTAACAAATTCTTACACAAATTTAAAATGTACATGAGTAATGCAGAAAGGTGGTTCTAGTAGAAAAAAATCATGTGGGTAGAAATCGAATGAAATAAAATCTGACATGAAATCTGAATGACGCACAGTATGTGTAATTATAACTCAGGACACATCAACCTCATCATTTTCGCTTAGTACACATCCACCATACTATTCAGCACTGTTCTAGGACATCATTTCTACTTACCCTCCGTTAACCATATCACATTTACTCAGCACGTATCTATCATATAATTTGCACTGAGACTAAGCCATTTATATACGGCTCTCATCAATCTCATCATTTTATTTTTTTTTAATATTTATCGAATTATTTTTACTGAGCATGCATCATCATTGTTATAACGATATCATGGAAGAATGTTGGACCTTACTTCACGGATGATTTTTTCTAGGGTCATTTTTTATTTCTATCTGTGTGGCTTTACATATGCAACAAGATACTCCCGTGATCTTCGGAATAGCCTCGCATTCGTCGCTGTTTATCTGCGCAGCTACCGATATTTGTTCTCGGGTCTCGCTCGCGTGATTGATTGGCCCGATACTTTCCCGATATTTCCCATCATATTAAAGCGCCAGTGAAAAAATGCTCTTCGGCTTCATTTATATTTGGCCTGATGCGATTTGGTTGGGGCGGACTCCCGTGCCCCAATATTGGCACCCACAGGTGTGCCCGGACACACTTCGGAGACTTAATCGCGGTCGCGTTTTGCGCTCCTCTGTGGGATGGTTAACGTTAATGTAAGAGTGGTGTTGAGAATTAAATAATTAAATTCATTTTTAAAACACTTTGAATAAATTTTGAGTGAATGCACAGTTTCGGTGCATGCAAAATACAATAAAATGACAATTAACGACGCGTCACTCTTACTAGAAAATAGATTCAAAAAAATTTAATATCCATATTTCCCAATAATTTCTTTAAATTGATGTGTGTACCAAATAATCGGTCGGTATAAGAAACGAATTATCTTCAGTATAAAACAACTGAAGACAAATTATTTCTACCGCGTATTGCTTGCACCAACTGTAAGTGTTTGCTTTTTCTGTTGAGCTACACTGATGGAAATTTTTTTTCTTTGAAGCAATAGGTGTTTTCGGTTTACATCATACACAATCACTGATTTTTATTTTCTATTCTGGAAGATTTTTCTCACGAGTTTAGTAACTTGGGACGCTTTTATTTCGTATACAGGGTATTTGTAGGAATGCTATACTCAGCATGCTAAACGTATGGATATATACTGTATCAATCAACTGATTTCTCAAAGAATGATGATACTTGCGAGGTCTGATACATTAGTTGCGAGTTCTCACGGCTTTAGGGTGAAAAACACTTACAGTACTCAGTCACTGACTCTATATTTCTGTTCTAGTTCCGAGCTAGTAAATTCGAGAACATCAAAAATTTCGTTGCACGAACTTGTGAAAAGTTTGAAAGAATTGTGTGTTCGTTGAAATAAACATTTGAATTCACTAGTTGGCGCACGAAAAAAATTGACTTCTGTGTATTTTACGAAAGTTAAAAACATGCTTTCTTGTGTTAATGTATTTTCTAAATATTGAATCCAGGGTTTTTTTGTGCTAACATTGTCCAGTGTTAGCACAAAATACACAACAGCAACCGCTGAAGTTAAGCTCATGCTGAATACAAAATTAATATTATTTTATGAGAAAATTCATCGAGCGCTAAAATCTCTCGTGAATACGAACAGTAAATTGTTATTTTAATTACATTTAAACCGCAAAGATTTTTTCAACTTTGCGTGACCGATGTTTACCGTGGTGGTAGCAACTTATCTAATCCGGTATGTACCTCACAAGCGACGCAGTTTAATCGCAAAAATTTGTTATAGGTGAATCAGTCTATTGATCTTGTGGAAGAGGTGCAATGAAGAGAGTTGTGTTCCGCAAGATATCACAAGTGCGTAGATTTTTAGCTTTTCCATAGATGAAATTTATGTATTGGATAAATGCGATTAAAAAACCCAAAAATAAGATTAAACAACCAACCTTCATCCTTGGGTGCCTATTCCTGCCTGCAAACAGTACGTAGAGAAGATCGTAGTTTTTTTTAACAATATAATATACTAAATGTCATTGTTTCAATGCTATAAACAGACCATTTTAAAATTAGGTACAGTACGAAACAAAGATGAATATTCCTTACTAATCTGCATCAGGCAAAACAGTTATGAATGACCGTCATTAGCAGAGACTTTTAAATTAATTAAGCCTCGCTCAATTTCACTCCCAGATTGTTGTGACATGACGCAATTCTTTTTATTTTCATTCTGTTGTTGAAAAAATAAGCATCTAGATGCAATTGCGCTCAAACCAGCTTAATTATGCCACCAGAATATTTCTGAGTGATTTTCGGAAATATTTTGCTGTAAACATTAATTTCGGATGTATGTTGGTGTCACAATTTTCCTCGTACGTATTCTATTTGAGAAGTGTGGCTTCATCTCACATAAATAACTCAAGATTTCATCACGAAGGAAAATTTCCATGCCGCCAGGAAGATGTGTTGGAAATATTTTGTATAATGTGAAGATGCCATAGGAATACAAATTTAGCACAAGTTGCGAGGAACAAGTCTTGGAAGTATTTAGTTTCATGTGTGAGGTACAGAGTTGGACTATTTCGTATAAGATGTAAGAAAGGTGTGTGAGTTGAAATATTATGCATCTGCTCACATCGATAAAGAAGACACTGAAACACAGTTATATTAAATCAACCTTAATTGATAAATGAAAAGAAGTACATTGAAATGAAAAATGAAAGAAAAATCAATGTGTCAAAATCATAAAAAAATAGAATATAAAATTTGTTTTTACAGGCTGTGCGTCTCGCTCTGCTGCATCTTAATCAATTCGTTAACATTGAGGTCAAAGGCGCCTTCCTAGCACTGCCTGCTGCCTGCATACCCGCTCCCTCGGTAGCATCCTAGCATGTCTGCCGCCACCTTTATCTGCTCCTGTTCTCAACAGGAAGACCCGCTAAGCTGTTGCATCATCAAATGAAGGCCTGCACGATCACTGCCTACGTTTACGCTCCTCACGGTCACTCCTCATTTTATACGCACCGTAATGAGAAGTTCGATGTTTTCGAACTCCTCGATTTTGCCATTTTGCCATTATTTCTTTGATCACGCTTTCTCAATGTAGATTCTAAACCAAGAATTCGTGCGAAACCGAATTATTTTGTGCGTCTATTTCAAACTAGCACGTCTTCGGTTCTTACTTTCTGAAGAACTTAGTAATGTATTTAGAGTAAATCCTACAATAAAATTTTATTGAATAAAATAAGAATTCGTTGTTGGCGCATTGATTTCGCAGTAAAAACATGGAACTCAGGCTTGCTGACGTGTGGATGTCTTGTAACAGTTTTTGGTTCATTTGGGGGCCTGCACACGGTAAAGAGATTTAAAGAGAGACATTCAAGACATTTATGGTACTGGTAATGGAATACTTTATTGCCGCTGCACACATCGCTGTTGCACAACTTGCTTGGCGAGGGGAGCTGGTAAGAAAACTCTGTACATTTTACTAGCGCCTCCCGGCACTGCAAACTTGATGAGAGCCCTCGCCTCCTGTCGCATCTGACACACGGCGCACACCAGCCTTGCTTCTGCCGCGCCTAGAGCTGCTGTCCTATGGCATCACAAGTTTTTATTTGATCCTTGATGAAAAATAGGACGCATTTTTTTCGTTTTTGTTTTGTCAAAAGGAATTGTAGCTGTTGTGGTAAATTCTTTGGTATCTATCTCCCATAATATTTAGGCTAAACTTCCACAATCCACACCTAACACGTGTCGTTTATAAAATTCTACCCAGTTATTAGCAGTCATTGCATAAAGGTACGTGAGCGATTTTCAAACAATTTTCTACAGTTGACACCGCATGAAACCATCCAAATGCTTGCGTTGTTAGCATCAAAGTTCAAATTTCCCGTTTTGGACTTAATTTTTTTCCTTTTCATTCATAGGCTCCCTATTGCCATTTGTCTGCTGTTACAGCACATTTTCCGGTGTCATCACTCTTAATTTTTTTTCTGCATTTTTCTTTTAGTTTTTTTTGTCACATCTCCTTAATTCACCTGCTACTCCACGCATTTTGTCTTTCGATGAATACTTCGAGTTATTTCAATATTCTCGTTTTAAGTTAGTAATTTTTTTTCATTTCCTGCACTAGATTTTTTGTGTTTAATATTCAGTTCATCTGCTGCCGCTACTTTTTTCCAGTTATTATTTATTTGTTTTACATATTTTTCAATTTTACTTCTACGCGCCTCCTTTTTCCTTTTGTCTGCTGACTCTTTTCATTTTATCGAACGATAATTGATTTTTCCCTTAGCATCAATGCATTTGATCGTGCCTTGAGCCTATGATGCCTTCAGCCTGTGGTGCCTGTGGTGCCCTGAGCCTGTGTTGCCTGTGGTACTTTCAGCTTGTGTTGCCTGTGGTGCCCTGAGCCTGTGTTGCCTGTGGTGCCTTCAGCCTGTGTTGCCTGTGGTGCCTTGAGCCTGTGTTGCCT